>PITA01001108.1:0-171531 GCA_004023965.1 Spilogale gracilis
CCAGATGGAATCTGACCCTCCCTCCTCTCTGCTCAGCTCTGCCCTCCTTGCTTCCTAAACTTGTAGAAGATGCCCCCTAACGGAGACTGCCCCCAAATCTCCCTCTACTCCCACAAGCTCCTGTGGCCTTAGGGAAGCACTTGAATCTCTCTGAGTCTCTCTGATACTCAATTATCCCAGGGGTTAAATGTCATCACTGCTGCAAAGATGCTTCCTTAGACACTTTAGCATGCCATCTTCCAGCAATTCTGGAAAAGAGGTTTCTCGGCCCACCCTCTCATAGATGCGGAGGGAAGGACAGATACTAGCATTGGTAGAAGGCTTGCTGCACACCAGGCCACGTGCTGAGCCTGAAAGAAAGCCGAGGAAATCCTATAGCCTCCCCTTTAGAACACAGGTATCTTCAAAAGCTGAGGACTGGTTAAGAGCTCCTACTATCCCCCAGGCAGCCTGTCGCTCGTCATCCTAGCTGGGAGGCTCAGAGAACGGTCACTCAATCCCAGCCCAAGGAGCCGTTCTGTCACCTGCTGTTGGATGGCCCTACAGCCCCTTCCTGTTGCCCTACAAGCTCCAGTCCCCTGGGACAATGAAACCACACCCCTCTGCTCCAGGCTCATCCTCGCCCTTTCCTCTCCCAGCTCGCCAGCCTGCACCCCATAACCTATCCAATGGCTAGTCTACAGGAGCTGATCCAAGTTGATTCTTAAGTATATTTTCACTCCCATCTGAATGCCAAATGCTTTATGGCTACTATCTCATTTCACCCCCGATAACAACCCCCAAAAGGAGTATTATTGTGCCAATCTTACCAAAGAGGAAACCAAGCCTTAGAGAAAGGACTACCCCATCCACCGGGGTGGGGATGGGGGTCTCAGTCTATGGGAATGGCATCCTTGGGTGCCTGGCAGCCAGCCTGCACAGGTGTTGAAGAAAGAGACTCAAGTCCATTCATTATAAAGGATTCTAGGCCTGAATAATCAACTGCCTATGCACCAGCGCCACCAGGTGCCCATAAGACCGCTGGAATTCCACATGTCCTAAAACAAACCTCTGATCTTTCCCTCCAGAGGCACTTTACTCACAGCTTCCCCATCACAACAAATAGTCAAGTCCATCCTTCCAACCCCTTGGACCAGAAATCTGGGAGCTCAAGACAAGACACATGTCCCCAAGATCCTACCTTCAATCATCTGAAAGTCTTTTTGGCTTTACCTTCAAAATACATTCAGAACCCACAACTCCCATCCTCTGCTCGCACCAACCTGCCATCCCCTCTCCCTGTATTACTTCACTGGCCTCTCAGAGGTCGCCCTCTTTCTGCCATTGGGCCCTACTGTCTACACGTACCCAGAGTTCGAGTTGACCTTTTAAAGCCAACCTCACCCCTCTGCTCAACACCTTCCAGTGTTATTTCCTACTCAGAGCAAAACCAGGGGCTCACAATGGGCTCCAGGACCCACACCATCTGCCCTCTGCCCTCTCCCCCAACTCTTCCCTCTGAGGCCTGAATAATCAATCCCACTGGCCTCAAACACTCCAGGCACACTCTTGCCTCAAGGCCTTTGCTTCAGCTGTTTTCCTCCTCCCACGTATCTCCATGGCTCTCTCTTTTAATCATAAATCTTACCTCTCAATTAGGCCTACTCTGATTAAGCTATTTTTTTCTGTGACCATTCCTCCCTCAATACTCTCAATATCCTTCTTTTATCCCATTCAACTTGATTTCCAAAGCCTTTAGTGGTTTCTAATATACCCAATGATTTACTTATCTTTTTGTTTTCTTCTTTATTGTCTCTCTTGCCCACTAGGATGTCAGCTCCCTGCGGGCAGGCAAATCTGTTTTGTTCACTGCTGCATCCCAAGTACCAAGAACTAAGACTGGCACATAGTAAGTGCTTAATAAATATGTCTTGAATGAATGAGACAACTGAGCCGGTATATATCCTTAAGACACCCTCGGCATAACACATCTTAGGAGATTCTTTTGCTCAACACTTCTGGAGGGCAGCCATGTGCCAGGTCCTGAGCTAAGTAAGTCCAGGAAAGTGATCAGGGACACACATAGTCCCTGCTCTGGAGACTCTCCACTATCTCTACTAACGGGGTGTTGCAGGGGGAGGGGTGGTCATTCAATTAATGCAAACAGTAATCATTAAGCACACAGCATACATAAGTCCCCTTGCTTAGACAGGTTTTACTTTGCCCTTAAAATACATTTCACAGTTGAAAACCATCTTTGCACCTGTATCTCCTGGAATCCTCACTATCAGTACCACCATCTCACCCCCTACATTCTTCTTTCCATCTTGCTTGCCTGCCTGCCCATCTTCTCTTTCCTTCCTCCAGGAACACTCCCTGAGCACCTGCTCCTTCCACAACACAGCTGCCTGTGGGGGGTAGGCTGCCAGTGTGGGATCAGAATCCCAGGAGATTCAGAACCCCACCCACAACAATTTCAATAACAAGACCAAGCTATTAGATAAGGAACAGGGCAAACTATAGCCCTCCGGAGCAGGTAGGCTTGATCAAAAATACAGTGAGTTCTCTTAGATAAAATAGATCTAAGCCAGATCTTTTTTAAAAAGTATTTTCAGATATTCCAATATTGAAGGAAAGAAGGAAAAGGACGCCCAGTGAAAGGAACAGCTTGACCAAAGGTTTGGAGAAAAGAATGAGCCTGGCATGAAGAGCATTCCTCTGGTTGCAAGAGCAAGGTCATTTGAGGGGTGGTGGGATTCAAGGAGCACCTCCCCCAAATGATGAATGGGAAGGTCAGCAGGTCTACTGGCAGCTGGGCAAAGCACCAACTCTGCCTTCAGACAGACCTGCGTTCAAACCCTGACCACGCCCCTTGGGCAAGTCACTTTCAGTCTTGGATTTCCTGCCTCTAAGATAGAGGTAATACTTCCCAGCTCACACAGTATTTATGAAGATTAAACGAGATGATTTATTTGAAAACCTCTGGCCTAGCACTTTGTGGATGCTTTTTAAAAACGTTTATTCCGGGGCGCCTGGGTGGCTCAGTCGTTAAACATCTGCCTTCACCTCAGGTCATGATCCCAGGGTCCTTGCTCCTCCGGAAGCCTGCTTCTCCATCTCCCCCTCCCCCTGCTTGTGTTCCCTCTCTTGCTGTGTCTCTCTCTGTGTCAAATAAATAAGTAAAATATTCAAAAAATAAGATAAAATAAAATTTAAAAAATAAAAATGTTTATTGAATCTGAGAAAATTAAGGCAGTGGGTGTCAACCACTCATTCAAGAAGTTTAGTCATGAAAAGAGGGAAACATATTGCACAATGGTCACAGAGTGCAGGGCAGGGTCAAGAGAGCCTTTTTTTTTTTTTTAAGCCAAGGAAGACCTGTGGGTGTTTGAAAGCTGAGAGGGTGGGTGCTGCCAAAAGCCAGGCTGGCTGGTGATGAAAATGCTCTAAAACTGATTATGGTGATAGTTGCACAACCCTGTGACTAGACTAAAACCACCAGATTGTCACTTTCAGCGGGTGAAATGTATGGCATGTGAATTACATCTCAATAGAACTTTAAAAAAAAAAAAAAAAAAACGAAGGCAAGATGGATCAAACCTCAAGCTCCTTTGGGAGTCAGAACATTTGGGGGGGTACCCAGCAGGGGTCAGGCTTGGAGAACAAAGGGGATGCAGGATTTCTCCAGGGGGAGGCAGGCTGGAAGACTCACTCATCACTCACTTGGGTGTTAATGAGTGCCTACTAAGTGCCAAGCGCTGCGGCGGGGGGGGCTGGGAGACTCAGATGCCCTCAGCTGCTCATAGCACTTGGGGCGACTCCAGCATGAGCAGAGCTATGGAAGGGCTGGAAGCAGGAAGAACGGGCAGGAGCAGAGACGAGCCAGCGACCCTGCCAAGCATCACAGTCTTCACCAGCGAGAATAGGCTTGATTTCTCAACCACAGATAGACTGCCTGGTGGGCTCAGGGCTGCAGCAGGCAGACAGGTGCTTGGGCTGTGACTGGGGAGCAGGGACCAGCAAGGTGGGGAGCTCCATAACCTAACTAGGAGAGTTGTTGGAAGTGCCCCATTGTGGAAGTGGCCAGAGAGTCCTGAAGCTATTGTCTCCAGCCCCTAAGTCACTTCCATCAGACTTCCATAAGGGGGGTACCTCTAATGTCAGGTATTCAACAGGCTGTCCCCCTGACAGCCACCCAGAACTAATCACAGCCTTTCTCTTCATCCTAAGAGTCACACCCCTGCTGGCCCTCTCCCTACACCACCCTGCTCCCCAGTTCTTCAGGAAAATTGAAGCAGTGAGAGCTGGAGAGGGGGTCCTAAAAGGACTTATGAATTCTAGACTCCCCTGGCTCTGCCTTCAACTCGCTGTGCAGCACCCCCTCACAACTGCTGTGTCACTCAGTCTCCTCACCTGGTAAGAGGTAGAATGTGTGAAGGTTCGGAGACCTTCACTGTCTTTATTTAAATAGGGATAGTGGGACACCTAGGTGGCTCAGCCAGTTAAGCGTCTGCCTTTGGTTCAGATCATGATCCCTGGGTCTTGGGATCAAGCCCCGCATTGGGCTCCGTGATTAGCAGGGAGTCTGCTTCTCCCTCTCCCTCTGCCTGCCGCTCCCCCTGCTGTGGGCTCTCTCAAGCACGCACACACACTCTGGCTCTCACTCTCTCTCTGCAAATAAATGAATAAAATCTTTAAAAATAAAATAAAATGGGGATCATGGCAGCATCCCCCTCAAAGGTTAGAGTGAGGATTTAATGGATTAATCAGCACAAAGCACTTGAAAAGCTGCCCAGCAGAGTAAGGGCTCCATAAATATAGGTATTTGTGTCATTATGACCATGAGGGAGGACTGCTCCGTGGTCTGCAAGGACCCTTCCAGCTCTGCCATTCTATGACCTTGTCATTTAGCCGGGACTGTCATATTTGTCTGCCCTTTCTAATTATGTGTCTGTCTGGTAACCTGGGCATCTCAAATCTGAATGTTTGCTTGGCCTTGGGCCTCCTTGACTTACATTTTCCTCTGACATCCTGGGGGAGGTCTTGAGCCCCCATCCACACACTGTGGGAAGTCAGAGCCCTTCTCCAGCATCTCTGAGGCTGGGGAATGAGGCGTTCTCTCAAACCTCTCCTCACGAAGCCCTCTGCCTTGTGGTGATCTGCTCCTAAGCCTCACCAGGCCCACGTCTGTGTGGCCAACTTTCCTGAAGATTCAAGGGTATAAGGGGAAATTATAGCACAGAGCAGGAAGTGACTTGACCATGGAGTTGAGACGGTAGGAATCTGGGCAAATAAACCTCGGGACATAAACACAGTGGAACACTGCCCAGCTGTCAGAAAACCAGAAAGCTCTTCTGCTCCCGCGCTGATGACTAAGGAAATGCAAAGCTAAGCAAATGTTGGGTAAACACAGAACTAGGTGCAGCGTATTGTGAATGACATATTTGCAAAAGAAAGGGGGAGAAGCGGGAAGGAAAATATGTTCATATACAGTTGCCCTATATACATAGACGATCTCTGGAAAGCCACATAAGAAATTGGTGGGAAGCTTAGTGGCCTGGGGCAGGGGGAGAGGGAGACCTTTCGTTATACATACATACAGACCTCTGTGTGCTTAACATTTTATTTTAGATGTATTTATTTGAGAGCAAGAGAGAGAGAACGCAAGCAGAGTGAGCAGCAGAAGGAGAAACAGACTCCACGCTGAGCAGGGAGCCAGGCGACTTTTTTTTTTTAAAAGATTTTATTTATTTGGGCGCCTGGGTGCCTCAGTTGGTTAAGCGACTGCCTTCAGCTCAGGTCATGATCCCGGAGACCCGGGATCGAGCCCCACATCAGGCTCCCTGCTCAGCGGGAAGCCTGCTTCTGCCTCTCTCACTCCCCCTGCTTGTGTTCCCTCTCTGGCTGTGTTTCGCTCTGTCAAATAAATAAAATATTAAAAAAATATATTTTATTTATTTATTTACTTTGGAGAGAGCGCAGGGGAAGGGCAGAGAGAGAGGGAGAGACTCTCAAGCCGACTCCCTGCTGAATGTGGAGCCCAACGTGGGGTTTGATCTCACGACCCTGAGATCATGAAATCAAGAGTCAAATGCTTAATCATCTGCGCCACCCAGGTGCCCCTCCGGAGACTTCAGAAGGAAAGGGCAGACCGCCCTCAGTCCAGGCCGGCCTGGAAGCAGGAAGCTGAACAGGTCACCTTGCAAGGTTTTCACCGTCTTCTGACTCTCGCCTACACGGTGAGCCCTAACGGCTGAAGTCTATGTGTGGCGCCCCTCACTGGGTCCAGCAGGGAGCCACGGGCAATGCCAGAGGTTCCAGGGAGGGAGAAGCACAGCTCTGAAGGAAGACAAATATTGATCTGACCCCAAATCCCTGCTTAGCAGCCAGAGGCCCCCTGGTGAGGCTACCAGGAAGCAGGCATGGGGCAGAAAAAGTTGGGGTCTTTCCAGCTCCAGGATGGCCAACCCCAAAGGGGCCCGGACCCCTTCCCCACTACCCGTGCTCCCGAGTGTGTCCACACAGAAGTCCTGGCCCAAGCAGAGGTGCCCCACGTGCCCTGAAGGTGCAACAGCCCTCAGCTGAAATGTGCAATGTACCAGCGAATCCACGGGCCAGCAAATCCATCCATCCTTCATCTCACAAACTTTCACTGCGCTCACAAAGCTGCAAGCCCTGCGCCAGGCATGGGAGATGGAGGCTCACTTAGTAGTCAGCCTTCAGGCGGAGAAAAGCAGCACCTGAATGAGGACATGCAATAAATGAATAATCCGTGAGCCCAGTTGACACAGGAGTCAGCAAAGTCTTCTTTCTTTTTTTTTTAAGATTTTATTTATTTATTTATTTATTTATTTATTTATTTGAAACAGAGAGAGAGAGAGACAGTGAGAGAGGGAACACAAGAAGGGGGAGTGGGAGAGGGAGAAGCAGGGAGCCCGATGTAGGGCTGGATCCCAGGACCCTGGGATCATGACCTGAGCCAAAGGCAGACACTTAACGACAGAGCCACCCAGGTGCCCCAGGTTTCTTAAAAGAGGTAACATTTGTGCAGAAGAAAAGTGAATGAGGGCAGGGAAACAGGGATGAGTTTTCCAGGCAACGGGCGGAGCCCCCCTCTCCCCAGATAGAATATGTTTCCTGTTGTGGGAGACTGCCTGCCAGCTGGCGAGGAGGGGAGGTCATCTGGGCTGACTGGCACGTGGAGCCCAACCAAGATTAACAGCCACAGAGATGAAGAGGGGAAGGGAGACAGAAGGCTGGGTGCCACGCAGGCCCCTGCAGGGGGCTCACACTGCAAGAGCCAGAGAAGTATGGAGGGGTGGAGAGCAAGGGAGAGACGTGGTCTTCTTTCTGGCTTAGACAGACCATGCTGGCAGGGCAAAGAAGCATCTGAAGGGGAGAGCTCTGGGCCTTGTAGGTCATCGTCATGGTCAGGTCAAAAGACTCTGTTTACATGTGTTTGAACCATGTTTCTGCCCACAAGCATGTTAGGGGAAGGGAAAGAAAGATGGCCCCATGCATGGCTGGTCTGGACACAGCCCTAGACCCCAAAGATGTGCAAGGCTGGATCCAGCTAGTCCCCACTAGTACCCGCCTGTAACCCCAGCAGGGGTTCAGAGGAAAGCAAGAGAGAGTCTTTCATGGGGGCGGTGGGGCCAGAAAATAAGGTTAGAGATTCAAAATGGCAGCAAACATTTACTGAGTGCTTAGCAGATGCGAGGCACAGTCTCAAGGCTTCATACATGTTAATCCTATGAAGTAGGTTCTATTCCCTGTCCCCATTTTTTGCAGAACAAAGCCAGTAAAGCACAGGAAGGTCCCACACTGTCTGCCGTGGGGGTTCAAACCTAGAGTCTGGCTCTTTTCATACTCGTCTAAACACTTCTTATACAACAGTGGACAAAGAGTAAATTTACAAATAGGCCATGTAGTCGACACTTAGGCCGCACTATGTCCCTGAGGCTCTGTGAACAGAAGCAAGGGTCGTCCTCATGGTTGGAGATGATGCTCAGTACCCCAAAGCATTTGTGCCTCAATTATGAAAGAACAAGAGTAGCCACTCTGCTGAGAAGCTGGTGTGCTCTGGAGATCATGAGCCCTAGCTGATGGCTGAGCTCCTGGCGGAGGACCCAAGGCTTAGGCCTGTAGTGCTCTCACCACGGGAAAGAGTGCCCCCCCAATGGCCTCTTTGGGCTGTACCCAATGTCTTAGAGGCCACTGGGGAGGAGCAGGAAGGGAGAAAGTCAAAGAGCAGTCTGCTAGGCAGTCTTCACAGAGAAAACAGGGATGCCTCCATTTCTCCCTCCCCCGGCCGGCTCCTGACCCTGTAACCCACAAGGCAAAGGAGCAGAGCAAGCAGGCAGGCGGACGGCAGGCCACTGGGGCACCTGCGCTGCTCTCCTGCCTGGGTGGTCAGCAGCGACCTCTGCAAAAGCCCCTCGGGCGGGCGACTAAAGGCAGGCCAAGAGAGAGGGGGCTTTGGCGTTGCCATCTCGCACCAGCTGCTCCCGGCAGGTGGGCTGAGGGCCAGCTCAATCTCAAGGGTGTGGACTAGGGCAGGTTTGCTTGTTAGAGAGATCTCTGGGGGCTTTCTTCAATTCTTAGGCCAAGGGCAAGAAAGATATTGTCTGAGTGCGCATTCCCATTACAGGCTCTATAGCGTCCCTGCCCACATCCTTCCCCAACCCGGTTCCTTTTCTCCCTCCCTTTGCCCAAAAACCTCCCTGAAATGCTGCCTCCTCCAAAAAGCCCTCCTGAACCAACAGGGATGGTTCTGTTGGCAAGATCCCTTGCCTCTGATCCATGTGCTGATGCACAGACTGACTCAGGGCTTGTCTAGTGTTCTTCTCAAACAGTCATCCAAGTCAGGGAGTATGACCCTCTCTCCAAGGGCAGGTTCATGTCCCCTGACACAATGGTCAAATGTTTTCATACCTGATCTTTTACCTTCAAATATATATTACGATGTTTTTTAAAGATTGTGTTTACTTATGAGAGAGAACTCGAGCGTGGGGGTGGGGCAGAGGGAGAGGGAAAAGCAGACTCCCCGCTGAGCAGGGAGTCAGAGGACACCAATGCCTGGCTAGTTCCCGGAACCCTGAGATTAGGACCTGAGCAGAAGGCAAATGCTTAACTGACTGAGCCACCCAGGCATCCCTTTAAGAATTTATTTATTTGGGGGCGCCTGGGTGACTCAGCCCTTAAGCGTCTGCCTTAGGCTCAAGTCATGATCCTGGAGTCCTGGGATCAAACCCTGCATCGGGCTCCCTGCTTGGCGAGAAGCCTGCTTCTCCCTCTCTCCGTCCCTCTGCTTGTGTTCTCTCTCTAGCTGTGTTTCTATCAAATAAAAAAAAATAAAATATTCTTTAAAAAAGGATTTTATTTATTTGAGAGAGAGCATGTGGGCTCATGCGAAGGGGGAGGAAGGAGCAGAGGGAAAGGGAGAGGGAAGGGGAAAGAATCTCAAGCAGACTTGCATTGCGCTCAGAGTTCAACTCGGGGCTCCATCTCACAACCCTGAGACCATGACCCAAGCTGAAACCAAGAGTTGGACACTTCAGTGACTGAGCCACCAGGCAACTCCCCCTTCAGATACAGTTGAGCTTTGCATTCTACTCCAGGATATAGCCATATCTCTTAGTAGATTTTTATTTTTATTTTTTTTAAAGATTTTATTTATTTATTTGACAGAGAGAAACAAAGCCAGAGAGGGAACACAAGCAGGGGGAGCGAGAGAGGGAGAAGCAGGCCTCCCGCCGAGCAGGAAGCCTGATGTGGGGCTCGATTCTGGGACTCCAGGATCATGACCTGAGCCGAAAGCAGTCACTTAACCAACTGAGCCACCCAGGCGCCCCACTTAGTAAATTTTTAAAAACATCTTAAGTTACTTACAATGTGAATCATAATTTTTTCTTCTAAAATCTTCCAGGAAATTGATGCCCCAAGAAGATGCCCCGTGTTTAACCTGCAATTTTGTAAAGCACCTGGCATTTTAGCAGGGACGTCATGTACACCTCAGCTGAGGGACCAAGGAGGGAGTAAACATCAGCTGCAGGGACACGACAGCTTCTTGCTGGTAGAGACACTAAGCCCTACGGTTCTTAGGGGCAGCTGGAGCCCCCTCTGTGGTCCCCTCTGTCAACAGTGTAGGGTTCGTGGGACTCCTGGGTGACTCAGTCGGTAAAGCGTCTGCCTTTGGCTCAGGTCATGATCTCGGGGTCCTGGGATTGAGCCCCGTGTAGGGCTCCTTGCTCAGTGGGGAGTCTGCTTCTCCCTCTGCCTCTTCCCCTCCCCCTGCTCATGCATGCGCATGTGAGCTCTCTCTCCCTCTCTGACAAATTTTTTTTAAAGACCAGTACTATTCAATACTATCTCATTCTAGGGGCGTCATGATGTGACCGTGGTCAGGAAGCAATTATCCAGAGTCTCCAACTTGGCTAAAAATTTGAATCAGTCAAGAAGCATCTAAAAATCCTGATGCTCAGGCCACAGCCTACACCCATTAAATCAGCATTTCTGAGGCTGAAAACAAGTCAGGAGTGGTTTTTAAAGTTCTCCAAAGGATTCCAAAGAGCGGCAGTTTGAGAACCAGTGATGTGAACCAAGCCCTTCGTAACCCAGGGAGGAGAAGTGCTCAAGGTCACACAGCCAGGCAGGGGCTAACCTATTTTCCAGGGCCCGGGTCAGGCCTGCTCGCCCCTACCCTGCATGTTGCCATGGGAACCCAGCTGCCCCCACTGCTGCTCCCAAGGGGACCTTGGAGTTCTTGGCTCAAGGCTGGCTCAGAGGAAGGAATCCAGGACAGGCTGACAGAGCCCCAAAATGATCTCCTTCAAGCAGTCCCTGAGGCCGGATACCTTAGGGCAGAGCCCAGTCTGGAAGTTTTCTAGATTTCACGGGCCCTCAGGGAGACTGGGGTGGGGGTGAGGAGAAGGGACGGGTGGATCTTAGGGCAAGGACATCAAGTAGAGATGTGCTACAGTCACAGGGGAGAGCTGGGGGTGGGGATGGATGATGACTGCCCCGACCCCACCCTGTGGGGCCCCAGGACTCCCTACTCCCTCTGCTCCCCACCCTCCTACTGACGCACTGACACCTGCCCTCTACCTCACTGCCCTCACCCTTGATGGGGAGGCCACGGAAATGCAGGCAGCCTGAAGGCTGCAGACACTGTTTCATTCTGGGGTCCCCTTGGGCCTGGTCAGTCCAGGCGGGGCCCCGCAGGGTCCTGTGTCCAGGCTGCCCTGTCGGGGGGGCACACACAGACGGGAGGACAGACTCTCTCAATGGGCGGAGGGTTAGGAAGAGAGTCTGCCCTCTCCGGGGCTGCAGGGTGAGTAATATGCCCAGAGACTCCTTCTTCAAGTCGATTATCAATGCAGAGCAATGAAGGGCTGTGGCCAGAAGCATGGGCAGGTGCTGGTCCTTGCTCCCCCTTTCCCTGCCTTGAGCAAACTGGCTTCTCAGAGTTTCAATATCTTCATCCATAAAACAGAGAATAGTCGCTCCCTGGCAAGTGCTTGTGATAATTAAGTGATTGAGTCTGCACACTCCTGAATGTCCAGCAAGCAGGTAATATAAGGCAGCATTTTGTCCCAAAAAATAAAAGCCTATTTGTACCCCTGTGTTCATAGCCTCATTAGTAACAAGAGTTAAAAACATGGGACCAACCCCAGTGTCCCTGATGGCTGACTGGATAAGCCCAATGTGGTATCTACACACGATGGAATATTACTCAGCCCTAAAAAGGCAGGAAATCCTAACTTACACCACAGCATGGATCAACCCTGGGGACAAGACGCTAAGAGAAATAAGCCAGTCACAAAAAGACAAATGGTACTGTGTGATTCCCTTCCTGTGAGCTATTTGGAGTGATCAACACCATAGGGACAGAAAGTAGAATACAGCCACCAGGGACAGAGAGGAGAGCAGAATGGGAAATTCTTATTTATGGGGACAGTTTCTGTTTTACAAGATGGAAAGATTTCTGGAGATGGATGGGGGCGACGGTTGCACAACATTAAGAATGTATAGAATACAGCTGAGCTTTACAGACTCAGGTGTTACATTTTATGTGATGCTTACTTTACCACAATAAAACAAAATATGGAGGGAAAACATTCCAAGTCAGAACCGGTGAGACAGCTGACTACAGGCCTGAGGGAAGACTGTCCCAGGAAAGAAAGACGCATGTCCCTCTCTTCGGGCGTCCCCCTCTGAAACGAATACAGCAGGACAGATGAACAATAAAAGAAGCCAGGATTTATACCGCTAATAAACAGGAAATAATGTATGGGTTTAAATATTTACATGGCATACAGGCTTCTGGGTGAGGACATGATCAGGGAGGGGAGAGAGGAAAAGGGGGAGGAAGGGTTAGGAGACAGAAGGACAAAGGAAGGCTCAGTACACAATAGGGGTCGAAGCTGCCCAAACATATTTCAAGTACACCCAGGGAAAGAGGGGCAAGACAGGAGGAGAAAGCCCTGCCCAGACCCAGGGGAGTGTGACAGAAACCTGGGGCCTGCTGTCCCTTCTCTCCACAGAGATCCTTGTTTACCCTGTGAGGCTGGAAGAGAATGTAATCAAATTATGTCTCGTTATTCTAAATTACTGTCTCTAGTGGAGAAGGCAAGCAGGCAGGGCGCCTGGAAAAGGGGAAACAAGTTGTTTTCCAGGACCTTGTTTGTTTGCTCACTCTCGGGCTCCCTCTGTCCCGGAGCCCTTTCCCTCCCTTTCTGCCTCCCCTCCCCGCTCCCTCACCCAGCTGCTCCCTCCCTCCTTCCTGGGCTCTGCTCCCTAGGCCCCCAGCTCCAGCACAGACTCAGGGCAAGGGGCCGGAGCAGGCCCTGCAGAGTCTCAGCAGGTGCCCAAGGGCAGGACCACAGGAATATCTTGTCCCCCAGGACTACCTGGCCAGCCAGACAGAACTTTTCCAGCCCCTCCCACCTCCCAACCAGAGAACACAAATACAATTGACTAGAACTCTGACTCTAACTTGCCACTAGCCACTTTAAACAAGTCATTCATCCTACCTGGAGCTGGGAGATCCTTCCAGAAAGGGGAACACCCTCTGCCTGCCACTTCCTGCCTCCCGGGACTGGTATGAGACAAGGGGTGATTCCGCCATCAGAGGCCCTGGGAGCCTGAGGCAGATGATCTGCACAGGCCTTCAGAGGCCAGGGCCTGGAGAAGGGGGGGAGTCATAGAATGGCCCCATGTCCTGCGCCCCCGCCCCAGGCCCCAGGACCAAGCTGGCTCACTGGAAGGCATGAGCTCCATGCCCCCCCCCCCTCCAAGGAGCATCCCATCTATCTCCCCCCTCCTCACAGGGCATCAGAGAGGAGGGGAGCAGGATATAAGTCCCACTGAAGGGTCAGATGGGCTAGAAAGAGGAAAGGAAAGAAAGCAGCCTCCCTCCCCCTCTGCTTGGTGCCTTCCAGTCAGCCAGAGGACTGAGCAGGGCTGGCCCCCCTCCCTCCCCTGGGCTCTCCGGTTCCAACGCTGGCAGCTGTGTGGTAATACAGACAACCAAAAATCTTTTCAGGGTCAAAAGGAAACTGTGAGCAAAGGGGAAAAGTGGCATTTTTCCAAACATCAAGTTATTATTTTTTTTAAGATTTTGTTTGTCATAGAGAGAGGGAGCACGCACAAGCAGAGGGAGCAGCAGGCAGAGGGAGAAGCAGGCAGATGGAGCAGCAGGCAGAGGGAGAAGCAGGCAGAGGGAGAAGCAGGCAGAGGGAGAAGCAGGCAGAGGAAGAAGCAGGCTTCCTGCTGAGCAGGGAGCCCATGCCCTATGCAGATGTGGACTCAATCCCTGGACTCTGAGATCATCAAGACCTAAGCCGAAGGCAGAAGGCAGTCGCTCAAGGACTGAGCCGCTCCCCAAACATGAAGTTATGACAGAGCTACCTCTGTCATTCTCTCTCTCTCTCTCTCTCTCTCTCTCTCTCTCTCTCTCACACACACACACACACACCAGCCGTCCACAGAGCACATACCATGTCGTCATGAGTATCCGTGTCACAGATAAAATCTAGTTTATATTATTTTATTATTAATACCCTGAACTTTAATAAATTCACCCTGAAACTGTCTGATCCAAAGCTCCCCCAGAGGTTGCCACAAGCCAGGAAGGATGGTACTGAGGGAAGGCTGTGACCCTGGGCCCTGCAGTCTTCTGGTCTCTCGCACCACCTTCCTACCCCACGCCTACCAACCCCCACCCAAAGACAGCCTGTTCAGACCCCATTTCAGGAATAAAGGACAGATTTTCCCAGCTGCTTAGAGTGCTGCAGGCCAAGAGCCTGAGCAGCCAACTCCTGTGGAGAATTTCTAGCTGAAGAGGGTCCCACATCAGTGGTCATCATCACTGCAACAGAAAGATCTGTTCATCTTGGGACACCTGGGTGGCTCAGTCAGTTGAGCATCTGACTTTGGCTGGGGTCGTGATCTCACGGTCCTGGGATTGTGGCCCCACAATGGGCTCTGTGCTCAGCAGGGTGTCTGCTCCCCCTCTCCCTCTCACCTTCTCTCTCTAATAAAATAAATACACTCTTCGGAAAAAAAAAAAGAAAAGAAAAGAAAAGAAAAGAAAAGAAAAGAAAAGAAAAGAAAAGAAAAGAAAAGAAAGAAAGGACCAGGCCCTCTTGTCCCTACTTGAGACAATCCCGAAGGGTCATCCCAGCTTCAGAGATCCCCTATGGGATGCTGGTACATTTCCCTGAGATGCCATTGCAGCTTGACCTCTCCTCTGTCCAATCTTCCTTCCTTCTCTCCCTTTAGCAGGTATCAGTCCCAAGAGCACTCCGTAATGCACGCTAACCTCCACCTCAGAGACTACGTCTAAGGACCCCAGTCTGCAACATACTCTGAAGTCTGGATGTTTTCCATTGTTCTGAGAGGCCTTGTACCTGACTTAGGGAAATAACCTCACCCAAAGGAAAGCACAAAATAAACAGCTCCTGGGTGCCTGGGTGGCTTAGCCAGTTAGGTGTCTGGCTTTAGTTCAGGTCAAGAGCCTGCTTCTTCCTCTCCCTCTGCTTCTCCCCCAGATCATGCTCTCTCTCTCAAATACATAAAATAAATTTTTCTTAAAAAGTTAAAAATATAAAAATCAACAACTCCATGGGGAACATGGAAGATGTCCTGACCCTGACAGAAGTCAGAAGGAAAAGCAAATCCACCAGCTGACAGTCAAGGTATTAAGTAAAGGCTCAGAGTGCAAGCATTTTGACACCATGATGACCACACGAGGATAAGCGGGAAGTTAGTTGGCAATTAGCCCACCACACATGAGATACCGCATTCTCCCTCAATCTTGGGCAATTAACAGATGTAGGGTATTGAGATGGGGGTACCAAAAGCCCACTTATATCCTCTACAGGTCACAGAACATCTGGGATACTGGGCCCAGCTGAAGGATTCATATTTTTTTTTAAGATTTTATTTATTTATTTGACAGAGAGAGAGGGAACACAAGCAGGGGGAGTGGGAGAGGGAGAAGCAGGCTCCCTGCTAAGCAAGGAGCCTACCTGATGCGGGACTCAATCCTAGGACCCTGGAGTCATGACCTGAGCCGAAGGTAGACACTTAACAAATGAACTACCCAGGCGCCCCAAGGATTCACATTTTTTTTAAGATTTTATTTATTTATTTGACAGAGAGAGAGAGAGATCACAAGTAGGCAGAGAGGCAGGCAGAGAGAGAGGAGAAAGCAGGCTCCCTGCTGAGCAGAGAGCCCGACGCGGGCCTCAATCCCAGGACCCTGGGATCATGACCTGAGCTGAAGGCAGAGGCTTTAACCCACTGAGCCACCCAGGCGCCCAGGATTCACATTTTTAAAGACAATACTGACCAACCTCAGCTGCACACCAGAGCCTGGAACATATGAGAGAAAAACAGAAGTTAAGGGTGATAGGACCAAAACTGACGTAGGTGTCAGTGTTGTTGCCTAAAAATGTAAATACCATAGTGTAGAAAGGACTTAGAGTGGGGACTGCAGGTATAAGCCACAGAGGGGTGGATGTGAGCTGTCCAAAAAGGGAGCAGGTCACCTTGCATCGCAGTGCGTTCCTCATCAGCTGGAAATGCCCCCTCAAAGCACCCTGGGGATTATGGTCACAGCACAGGCTAATTGTCCAAGACCCATCCCAGCCTTCTTCCTCAGCATGTAATAGCACTCTGATTTTTAGCCATGCGTGTAGCTGCCCAGAATTAAGGGATTCCTCAGATGCTCTCCCAGCTAAGGATAGCTATAGAACTAAATCCTGGCAGTACAAGGGGTATGAGCTGAAGTGTGTGCAACTTCCAGAAGGCATCTTTAAGGATGGCACGTCGGGCCATTCTTCATTCATTTCTCCTTTCTGCTCCCTAGACTATTGTGTCGAGTGGTTGGCGCTCAAGCAGTCTTCTAGAATTACAAGATGGCAGAGCAACAGACTACATAGAGCCTGGGTCTCTCTCTCCAGAGTCCTTTGCATCTTATTTAAGTCACTGCTCTTGGGGGTTTTCCTCATGCATAGTTGACCCAAATCCTAACACAGTTACTATGACAAATGGGTGATGATCAACTAATTTCTCTGTCCAGTATTTTCCCTTTTTTCTTGAAACAATACTCCCCCTTCTTTGGGGAAACATCTCCTCTCTTGCCTCTTCTACAGCTTCTCCATAGAGATCCCCCAGGATCTGTCAATCTTAGGATCTGCACCCCTGCCTCAAGGCTAGGAAACACTGGCAACCTTCCAGAGAGGAGTAAATAAAGGCACAATGAAGAGAGAAATAGAGATGAGAGGAGAGGATGTGCCTGGAGTTTCTGAGTTTCTGGTTATAGTTGCTCTCAAAGTCCCACTGAAACCTGCCGGTCCTGGGTTGGTTATAAGAGAAAGCAAGTGGAGACTCCTGGGTGGCTTAGTTGGTTAGGTGTCTGCCTTCGGCTTAGGTCATGATCTCAGGGTCCTGGGGTCAAGCCCCATGTTGGGCTCCATGCTTGGCAGGGAGCCTGCTTCTCCCTCTCCCACTCTGCCTGTTTGTGCTTGCTCTATCCCTCTTTTTCTGTGTCAAATAAGTAAATAAAATCTAAAAAAAAATGGTAGCCAATGTCCTCCTGCAAGTTTGATGACTGTCACTTACAGCCCAGAGAGTCCTGGCTTATGTGGAATAACATGGAGTCACATCACCAGAGGTAGGAGCAATAGCACTGGAGGGGCAAGTAGGCAAGAGAGAATATCCAGAAAGCTCAGAGGCAAGAAGTCCTGAGGAAGGAAGGGAGAAGTAGGCAGGGCCTTGAAAGAAGAAACGTGCCCCTGAAGAGGAACATAGTGAGGGTAAGTGGGTAGAGGGGGAATAGGCATGGGGGAGGCTTTGAGAGTCCGTGTGGGAGAACAGTGGGAAGGGGGAGACAGGGTGCCACCTCATGGAAGACCCCGTATGTCAAACCGGGACTTTAGTTCCCTTGGTCAGCAATTCTCAGATGGTAGTATTCCAGAACTTCTCTAAAAATGCAGATTTAGAAGCCATCTGCAGGCAACAAGATGCTATCAAGCAGGGAAGAGACCAGGCATGTTTGGGAAAATTAGACAGGGCAGTCAAGTAGATTGGAAAGGGAGGAACAGGGTAAGGGGCAAGGCAAAGGATGATACAGGAAAAATGACAGATAGGGAGATGGTGAGGAAGAGAGGAAATCAGGAAGTAACTCTGAAATGTTAGAATTATGAAAGCTTTGGCGATTACATGGGGATAGTAGACGGTGACTGTGAGCCACTGAGAGACTGACAGAAGTGCTGGCAGTTATCAGGAAGGCAGTGGCGGCCTCACTTAGACATGGTGCACATTTACACTCCTTCAGAAGAACCAAAGAGAAATCGGTGGACAGCTGGAGATAGAGGCTGGAGCTCAGGCTGAAGCATGGCTGTGGATTTCGGACTTACCAGCGTCAAGGGGAGAACCGAAGAGTCAAAGTGAGTAAGATATCTGGACAGGAGCAGAGAGGAGAGGAGGAAGCTAAAGACTGGACTCTCTCGCTCTGTCTTTATGGAATCAAAATTCCATAACCAGATGGAACTCTTTACTGAGGGGAAAACTGAGGCCCAGAGAGTATTACTTAAGATGGCCAATGGGTAAAGCAGAGCCTCATTTCTCCCCTGGTGCATGTAATCATTTGTTTGCAAAAGGCACATAGTAGCAGGGGGCCTGGGTGGCTCAGTCGTTAAGCATCTGCCTTCAGCTCAGGTCATGATTCCAGAGTCCCAGAATCGAGCCCCACATCAGGCTCCCTGATCGGCAGGAAGCCTGCTTCTCCCTCTCCCACTGCTTGTATTCCCTCTCTTGCTGTGTCTATCTCTGTCAAATAAATAAATAAAACTTTTTTTTAAAAAAGGCACATTGTAGCTGCTCAGTGGATATTTGCTGGCCCAACGAATCTATGAACAAATGAAGGGATAAGACAAATAACTGGGACGGAATAAAAGTCCCAGTGAAGAAGAGGAGTAACTCTGAAAAACTGACGGCAAACACTGAATTGCCCAAAACCCTAGACATAGCCTAGTGTTTCTAGGCTCATTGAGTCAAGCAGGGCATGCCCCTAAAGGGCAAAGGATTCTTTGCCCAAGGTCTCCTCACCCACCCCCATTCATACATGTTTGGAGGCAGCATCCCTGGCAGACCATCAAGAAACTGCCCTTTTTTAAAAGTCGTGGGAGGGGCGCCTAGATGGCTCAGTTGGTTGAGCGACTGCCATTGGCTCAAGTCATGATCCCAGAGTCCAGGGATCGAGCCCCACATGGGGATCCCCGCTCGGCGGGAAGCCTGCTTCTCCCTCTCTCAGTACCCCCTGCTTGTGTTCCCTCTCTAGCTATGGGTCTCTCTGTCAAATAAATACATAAAATCTTTTAAAACGGGGGGCACCTGGGTGGCTCAGAGGGTTAAGCCTCTGCCTTCAGCTCAGGTCATGATCTCAGAGTCCTGGGATCAGGCCCCACATCAGGCTCTCTGTTCAGCAGGGAGTCTGCTTCCCCACCCCACCCCCCGCTCTGACTGCCACTCTGCCTACCTGTGATCTCTCTCTCTGTGCGTGTGTCAAATAAATAAATAAAATCTTAAAAAAAAAAAAAGTCACAGGAAACACAGGTGAGCAGCCAGGCGAGCCCAAAGCAAGCAATCTCTTGCTGCCCCCCCCCAAATTCTCACGCTCTTTGCTCTCCTTGAGGTGCAGTCCTTTCCCTCATCTGCACAAAGCCGGTTGGGTAGGAGGGGCAGCTGCTGCAGATGAAACCAGACCTTTCTTGGGAGGCTCACAGCCTGGGCTCCTGGCCTGGGCAGGGCCGGCCACGTGTTGTTATGGTTGAGTCAACCAGCTGGGAATCAGCAGGGGTTTGTAAGGAAACCACATTAATTAAGATAAAGCAAACATGACAGTCATTCACTCTGTCAGCCCTTTCCCCTGCCTTCCCTTGTAGCCCCCTCCCACCTTGGTCTCTGGCAGATCAGCCCTCTCCACTTTCCTGCGCTTTTCCACTGCTTCTGTCATTCACCAGGAACATCTGTGTGGCTCTTGGCTCTGACCCATTCTTCCTGGGTGAGGTGGGAGGGAGGCAGGAAGAGCATCTTCACTCCCAGCTGGGACCAGAACTTTCTCAGCCCTCAGGCCACAGACAGACTGACCCACCCATGGCTTCCCAGTATTTTGTCTTTGGCCCCAACCGGTGGACCTGGTGGCTGGGAGCAAGTCTCTAGACTAGATTGTTTCTGCTGCAAGTTGAAGTTACTCTTGACAAAATGAGCATTTCTGGGCTCATCCCTTGTGAGTGTTTCCCCAAACATCACCATTAGGACAGTTTACTGGGGATGTGAGCTATCTCCAGATTTAAGATATAGGATCTGGGACAAGTAATTGACGAAAGAAGGAAGATTTCCCTAGCAAATGGGTTGGAAGCAAGGGAGCTGGGCTCCTCAGAAGAAGAGGTGGAAAGGAAATTTTTTCAAGCTAAGGAATGGCTGGTTCAGCAGCCTCCCTTTTCTCACCTCCGTGCATCCCAGGCTCACTGCTGCTCTTCAGGGTCCAGGACTGCCAATGTCGCTGCAAACAGCTCACCCCAGGCACCAGAGTAACTCTGCCAACAGCCCGAAACTCTGGCACTTGAAAAGACCCTTCCTTGGCAGGGCGGCTACCATTCTGCAGCCCCCAGAGAAGGGCCCTAACTCCCTCTTATTTCACAGCATAGTTTTAATTTAAAAAAAAAAAAAGTCAGCGGGCACCTGAGTGGCTCAGTCAGTTAAGTATCCAACTCTTGGTTTGGGTTCAGGTCATGATGTCAGGGTCATGGGATCAAAACCTGCATCTGGCTCCAAGCTCAGAGCACAGTCTGCTTAAGAGTCTCTCTCTCCCTCCTTCTCCCTCCTCCTTCACCCCTCTTTGAGCTCTCTCTCTCTCTCTCAAATAAATAAATAAAATATTTTTTTTAATTTTTTTAATGTTTATTTTTTATAAAATGACTTTTTTTGAGGTTATTTTTTTTATTTTATTTTTTCAGCGTTCCAAGATTCATTGTTTATGTCCCACACCCAGTGCTCCATGCAATATGTGCCCTCAGTACCCACCACCAAGATTTCCTATCCCCCACCCCCTTCCCTTCAAGACCCTCAGTTTGTTTCTGAGTCCAAAGTCTCTCATGTTTCATTTCTCTCCCCGAATTACCCTACTTCCCATTTCATTTCCTTCTCCTACTGTCCTCTATATTACCCCTTATGCACCGCAAGTAAGTGAAACCATGTGATACTTGACTTTCTCTATTTGGCTTATTTCTTTTTTTTTTTTAAAGATTTTATTTATTTATTTGACAGAGAGAAACACAGCCAGAGAGGGAACACAAGCAGAGGGACTGAGAGAGGGAGAAGCAGGCCTCCCGCTGAGCAGGGAGCCCGATGCGGGGCTCGATCCTGGGTCTCCAGATCATGACCTGAGCCGAAGGCAGTTGCTTAATCAACTGAGCCACCCAGGCACCCCTATTTGGCTTATTTCACTCAGCATAATCTCTTCCAATCCAGTCCATGTTGCTACAAAAGTTGGATATTCATCCTTTCTGATGGAGGCGTAGTATTCCATTGTATATATGTACCACATCTTCTTTATCCATTCATCTGTTGAAGGGCACCTTGGTTCTTTTCACAGTTTGGTGACTGTGGCCATTGCTGCGATGAACATTGGAGTACACATGGCCCTTATTTTCACTACATCTGTATCTTTGGGATAAATACCCAGTAGTGCAATTTCAGGGTCTTAGGGTAGCTTTATTTTTAATTTTTTAAGGAATCTCCACACTGTTTTCCAAAGCAGCTGCACCAACTTGCATTCCCACCAACAGTGTAAGAGGGTTCCCCTATCTCTGCAGCCTCTCCAACACTTGTTGTTTCCTGTCTTGTTAATTTTGGCCATTCTGACTGGTGTAAGGTGGTATCTCAGTGTGGTTTTGATTTGAATTTCCCTGATAGCTAGTGATGGTGAACATTTTTTCATGTGTCTGTTAGCCATTTGTATATCTTCTATGGAGAAGTGCCTCTTCATGTCTCCTTCCCATTTTTTGATGTGTTCATCTTCTTTTTGGATGTTGAGTTTGAGTAGTTCTTTATAGATCTTGGATACCAGCCCTTTGTTTGTAGTGTCATTTGCAAATATCCTCTCCCGTTCTGTGGGTTGCCTCTTTGTTTTGTTGACTGTTTCCTTTGCTGTGCAGAAGCTTTTTATTTTGATTAAGTCCCAATAAATAAAATATGTTTTAAAAATTCCACAACACACCGAACTGGGGAGTAAGTACATAAGACTCACTGATGAAAGAGAAAATGCTATTTTTGGAGTAGGGAGATAGGTCTTAGAAAATATGTTCAAAGTAAAAGCAACTTAGGGGCGCCTGGGTGGCTCAGTTGGTTAAGCGACTGCTTGGCTCAGGTCATGATCCCGGAGACCCGGGATCGAGCCCCACATCAGGCTTCCTGCTCGGCGGGAAGCCTGCTTCTCCCTCTCTCACTCCCCCTGCTTCTGTTCCCTCTCTGGCTGTGTTTCTCTCTGTCAAATAAATAAAATCTTTAAAAAAAAAAAAAAAGCGACTTAAATTCCTAGCAATTGGGGATTGACTAGGTTATGAGACTTCCAGGCAATGAAATAGTATACAGCCATTTAAAATAATGCTAAGAGGGGCACCTGGGTGGTTCAGTGGTTAAGCCTCTGCCTTCAGCTCAGGTCATGATCTGGGAGTCCAGGGATCAAGCCCCGCATAAGGCTGCCTGCTCAACAGGAAACCTGCTTCTCCCTCTCTCATTCTCACTGCTTGTGTTCCCTCTCTGGCTATGTTTTTCTCTGTCAAATAAATAAAATAAAATAAATAATAAAATAAAATATAAAATAAAATACTAAGAGACAGAAAAAGAGACTAAACAAAAACTCCAGAAACAGATCTAGACCAGATAAAATGCAATGGGGAAATGTGTGATGTTTTTAATAAATGGTGCCAGGTCAGTTAAACATTGCTAATGGGGAAAAAATGAATCTTAATCCCAATCTCAGATCATATAATAAAATAATTCCAGGTGAGTTTTGATCAAATTAAAAGGTAAAACCATGTAGTTTGGGGGGACAAAAACATAGAACATCTTCATTATTTTGAAGAGGAAAAAAATTAAGTAAGAAACCAAAGGGGCACACGCTGGCTCAATTGGTATAGAGTGTGTGACTCTTGATCTCAGGGTCATGAGTTCAAACCCCAAGTTGAGCACAGAGTCTACTTAAAATACCAAAAGTGCCAACCATGAAAGAAAAAAAACTGATAAATTACACTGTATTAAAAAATTTAAGGGGTGCCTGGGTGGTTCAGTCAGTTAGGTGTCTGCCTTTGGCTCAGGTCATGATCCCAGGATCCTGAGATGGAGCCTCATATCAGGCACCCTCCTCAGTGGGGAGTCGACTTCTCCCTCTGCCCCTCTCCACTGTTTGTGCTCGCTTGCTCTCTCTCAAATAAATAAAATCTTTAAGAAAATTAAAATACTGCTCATTTAAAAAATATACTACAGGGTGCCTGGGTGGCTCAGTTGGTTAGGCGACTGCCTTCAGTTCAGGTCATGATCCTGGAGACCCAGAATCAAGTCCCACATTGGGATTCCTGCTCGGTGGGAAGCCTGCTTCTCCCTCTCTCAGTCCCTCTGCTTGTGCTCCCTCTCTGGCTCTGTTTCCCTCTGTCAAATAAATAAATGAAATCTTTTTTAAAAAAAAAGAAAGAAAAAAATATACTATAGAAGGTAACTCAGAGAGGAAGATGACATTTGCCATACTTAAGTCCAACAAAGGACAAGTATCCAGAATATATAAGGAACTTCTACAAATCAATAAGAAAAATACAGGCAGGGATGCCTGGGTAGCTCAGTCAGTTAAGCATCTGCATTCAGCTCAGGTCATGATCTCAGGGTCCTGGAATGGAGTTCTACATCAGGTTCCTTGCTCAGCAGGGAGTCTGCTTCTCCCCTGCACTGCACTCTCTCCCTCTCTCTGTGTGTGTGTCTCTCTGACAAATAAATAAATAAAACCTTTTTTTAAAAAGTTACTTCATTGAAAAAAAAAGAAAAAAAATATAGGCAACCCAATATAAAATGGGCCAAAGCCTTGAACAGACATTTCACAAAAGAAAATATCTAAATGGCTTATAAACATATGAAAAATGATTCATTTTCATTAGGCATCAGAGAAATGTAAATTAAATACACGATGAATGACATACTCACCAGAATGGTCAAGGTGAAAAGCACAAAAATGTCAAATATCGGTGACTATGTGGAGCAACTAGAACTCTTATACACAATCAGTACCAGAATAAGCTGTTTGGCAGTATCTACTAGCTAGTATCTAAGTAGAAGCATACACTGTGATCCAACTCTTCCACTGCTAGTTTATTCCTGATGGATGCTCTTGTGTTCACAAAAATCATACAAAAGAGCATTCATCACAGTATAATTTGTAGTAGTCCCAACTGGAAAGTAGCCAAATCCTATTAACAAGAGAGGACTGGGCACCTGGGTGGCTCAAAGTCATTGGGCGTCTGCCTTTGGCTCAGGTCATGATTCCAGGGTCCTGGGATCGAGTCCCGCATCAGGCTCCCTGCTCAGCAGGAAGCCTGCTTCTCCCTCTCT
Source organism: Spilogale gracilis (assembly GCA_004023965.1). Lineage (NCBI taxonomy): Eukaryota > Metazoa > Chordata > Mammalia > Carnivora > Mephitidae > Spilogale > Spilogale gracilis. The sequence continues at coordinate 24,148 of PITA01001108.1, forward strand.
CACCCCCCCTGCTTGTGTTTCCTCTCTAGCTGTGTTTCTCTCTGTCAGATAAATAAATAAACTCTTAAAAAAAAAAAAACAAGAGAAAAGAGAAATTGTAGTATAACCACAGTGGAACATTATATAGCAATGGGAATAAATAAATGACAAGTATACATAACAATATGGGTGAATCTCACTAACATGTTGATGAGTAGATGAAAGCAAACACAAGAGTACATGCTATGTCAGATTCTATTTATGCTAAGTTCAAATGCAGGAAAAAGTAATTTATGATGCCAAAAATTAGGGTAATGATTACCCTTGAAGAAGGAATAACATCCAGAAGGGGACACCAAGAGGTCTTCTGAACTGCTATTAATGCTCTACTTAGTGGTGTGGATGGTGTATTCCTTTTGTAAAACTTCATCCAGCTGCACATTCTTTTTTTTAAAGATTTTATTTATTTCAGGGCACCTGGGTGCCTTAGTCGGTTACATGGCTGCCTTCAGGTCAGGTCATGATCCCAGGGTCCTGGGATCAAGTCCCACATCAGGGGGATGCTTCTCCCTCTCACTCTAAAATCAGATTTTATTTATTTCTTTGACAGAGAGAGAGAAAGAGTGAGTGAGAGAGCATGAGCAGAGGGAGAGGGAGAAGTAGACTCCCATGGCAAGCAGGGACCCAACATGGGGCTCGACATGGGGCTCGATCCCAGGACTCTGGGATCATGACCTGAGCTGAAGGCAGATGCCCAACCAACTGAGCCAGTCAGGCGCCCCATAATTTGTGTACTTTCTTATACAGGTTATTTTTTATTTAAAAAAAATTAAACTAGTCTCCTAAGCAAAATCTGGTCTCAAATAATTTTTTTCATGTAGGGATTCCCTGTAGGGAATAGGTTCAGAAAAAAAAAGATACTGCAGAACAAAGTATTATTTCAGTATTATTTTATTTTGCTAAGTGTAAATAATGCTTATCTCTGGATTATGGATGATTTTTTTTACTTTACCTTTATTTTCTTTTTCTACAATAACACATTACTTGTCATTGTATAAAATACAAGTTGTTTCTTAAAATAAAAATTTGATTATAATAAGTCAGGATAAGATAATGAAGAGAGGGTTGGCACTGAAATACTTTAGCTCACTGTGCCCAAAATAAGCTCTGGGTAGGGGCTCTCTTACTGCCCTGGTTGTTACTGGATCACTAGAAGTTGGGGACTTCTAAAGAAACAGGGATATGGTACAAGCAGGAAGGGCTCAAGGTCATCTTACAGAAGGAAATTAGAAGCTATAGGGAAAGCCAAGGTTTTCCTGATCCTAGCCAGGACACCTCAAAAAATACCCCACCAAAACCCTCTCCTCTACTCCTAATTCATGTGTCTGTCTCATTCACCAGACTGATCTTTCTCTCCAGGGTCTGCCTTTCCTGAATGTGATATTTTATGGTAACCCAATGCCATACATCCACTGTTCTCCTCCTTGTCTATGGTGATATCATTCAAGATCCCCATGGAGCAGCTCTTCTGCATCTCCCTAGTCCAACAGTGTTGGACTGGAAGTCCCAACTGGAAGATAGGCTCCTTCCCTCCCCCTTATCAGGAAATATTTAATACCCTACCATATAATGAGCCGATTTTTCCATCTATGAGTCCGAGTAAGATAACTAGAAAATTCCCTTTCAGGTTTATTATGGAGGGTGGAAAAGAATATCCTATTCACCAAGAGGAAGAATTGAGTTGTGTATGTTTCTTATGTAGATCTAGGGGAACATCCTATGTATTCCACAAATCCAAAAGAGGAAAAACTGGGCAGTTATGTTTCCTTTTTAGTACTACAAGCCTCTTATTATGAAAATACATCAAACTTATGACAGGTATCTAGCACGAGGGCCATCTCAGTAACTGCCTTATTAATTAGCTTGTGTTTATTGAGCACTTTGTCATATCTCATCTGATCTTCACAACAACCCTATAAGATAGATTCCACTCATTCATTCAGCAATTATAGATTGCACTTAAGAGACACAAAAGTGTCAGCACTGCATTAATTGCTGGAGATGAAAGTCAACAAAAAAACAGTATCTCTGTCTTCGTGGAGTTTAGTCTGGTGGAGAGACACATATTATACAGACAGATGTAAAACCGCCATTATGCCAAATACTAAAATGGAGAGTTATCTGGCGCTGAGAGACAGTTAACAGGGAAGTTAAAGAAGACTCTCTCTAATGAGTAAGTGAATTTTGACCTGAACTCTGAGAAGTAAGTAGGAGTTTAGCAGATGGCCAAAGAGCAGGTAGAAGAAATAGCTATGCAAAGGCCCTGGAGCCAAAGGTAAGTGTTAGGTATAGGAGAATGAAAAACAAGTGCGTGTTTGGGGGCGGGGGGACAGAGATTGTTGGGGGAAGGTATGAATTAATTCTATCCCAGGTCGGCCTGATACCTAACGTTCCAGAACCAGAGTCCTAACAATTTCAAACACTAGTGTACAGGTCTAACCTTAGCCGCAAGAGGCAGAAAATGGACATCTGAGTCGAAGAAAAAGCTTTTAAGTAAATAGGGGTGGTGTGTGTGATTTTACAAAAGAAGCCTGTGAAGTAACGAAACCGACCTAACACTCCAAGGACTGGCAGACGGGAGCTAGAACACCTGGCCTTGACCGTCAGGACGAAAACATCGGCTAAACACAGAGAGCTCTAGCTTTAACCCTACGCGAGAGAGTCGAGGGAAACGGAAGTGCGAAGAGTATCGGAGCCAGAAGCCCACAGCAACACACTTCCTGCTCATCACTGCGGTTGCGCACGCGCCGTTCCGGAAGCGGAAGTGCAGAAGAGGTCACCGTTTTCAAGATGGCGGCCTTCAATGTGCTGGTGTACCCTTGTAGACGGCTGCTCCGGGGGCTCCTGGCTGGCCCGATCGCAACCAGCTGGGCTCGGCTTCCAGCTCGCGGGTTCAGGGAAGGTGAGTTGGGGTCCCGGCTACCTCCCAAGGCTGAGAAAGCAGTGGAGGTTGCTTTCTCCAGCCCCCGTGCTCCACTCCCTCCCTTTTCTTAGCGCGGTTCTGAAACTGGGGAGATGCTGGCGCTCGCGGGGGGTGGGGGGTGGGGTGCTTGATAGCACTTTCCAGACCTTGATGTGATTATCTTGACCGCTCGCGAGTGTTTTCACTGGTCGGGGAGGGGAAGGACGGAAGAAAGCCCTTAATTAACAGGAGCAGGAAAAAACATGTCCCGGGATTCAGAAAAGTTTTCAGTAGAGGTCTGCGTGTTTTCCTTCCCGTATTCTCTCGGCTGCCGCCTCTCTTGTTTAAAAAAAAAAAAAAAAAAATCCCTGGACCATAAGGGAAGGACATGTGGCTGTCCTCCCCAGGGCCTCCCTTTCCATTTTCTCATCTGAAAATGCTGTGCTCTGATGGCGGCTTTTTCTGCCCCCGCTGCTAATCTCTCAGAGAGATGGAAGCTAAGGTGGAAAAGCTGTCGAACAGCTGAAGCAGAGACAAAAGCTGGATAGTGGTTCTCCTTTTCATTAATCATAAGCCTGGAAAGGAAGCCTGATTCTAGCCTTGAACTGGGAGCTTACTGAAGGTCAAGTACTGTACTTCAGACTGGCAGAGGATTCTGGAAAAAGAGAAAATACAGCCCCCTTCCTGAGAAATGAGGTTCTAATGAGGTGATATGTATACGCTCCAATAAATGCAAGTTAGGTATTTACGTGATTAACTACAGGGAGATTTGGTTACCAAAAACAGAAACCCAGTTGGAAGTTTTAATGAAGGGAATGTGTCTTGAACAGGAGGGAATCTGGCAAAGAGGGAAAGATCTGTCAGGACTTAGCCTTCCTTTGTGCACTGCTGGAAGCCACAGTGAATGAGTGATGTGCAAAAAGAAGTGAAGATGGGTTTCTTTTTAAGATTCTGGCATAGTATTGGCCAACTAATTCTTTAAAGCTGGGGGTGCTGAGAGGAAAAGAGTGATCATTGTTGTCAGAGGGAGCAGAAAAGTTCAAAAAGAAGAACCTAATGAGGAGTGCATTGGATTTGTCTCAGAAAGAAAGCTGTTTTAGCTTTCAAACAGCAATGGCAGACAGGGCTCTTGGTAGCCCGGACCCAACCAGCTGGACTCAGCTTCCATCAGACAGATTGGGGGTGAGTGCTGGGTCACAGTCTGGGGAAATCAAAGAGATACTTTGTGAAGAAATGGAAATAGGTATGTTGGAAGAATTTAGCTATGAAGGGAAGATGGAACATACACTAGAAAGAACAACAAAATCCAGATACTGCCTAGTTAATATTAGATAAACTAATCCACTAATAAAGATACCAAAAAGATCATGCTGATGATAAAAAGGACATGGCAAGATGGTTTGTCTGTACCCTGCTGCAAAATAAGTATATATCTGTAACATTTTTGAGGGTCTCTAGAAAGCATCAGGCTCTAAGAGCTGTAATTTACACCCCCATTGTGAAATTCGGAGTTGAAAACGGTTCTTTGCTATGTTTCCAGAGGATGGGCAAGAGGAATAGTTTTTTTCTTTGTTTATTTGCAGAGGAGCATTTGAGGTTAGTATTTTTTCAGTTGGAGATTTTGTGAAATGATGAACTCTATAATCAGATGGGTCTTTGAACTTCTCTCCATAAATACCTGGGTTGGTAACTTCTGTGACTTGCTGTCAGCCCTAAAAGCTAAATAATTGATGTTACATCTGATCTTACATGAAGGCGCTATCGTATTCTTTTTTTTTTTTTTTAAGATTTTATTTATTTATTTGACAGAGAGAGAGATCGTCACAAGTAGGCAGAGAGCCAGGCAGAGAGAGAGGAGGAAGCAGGCTCCCTGCTGAGCAGAGAGCCCGACAGGGCCTCGATCCCAGGACCCTGAGATCATGACCTGAGCCAAAGGCAGAGGCTTTAACCCACTGAGCCACCCAGGCGCCCGACTATTGTATTCTTTATTCGACTTGAGAACCACCTGTCTACAGAGCCTTTAAATGAAAAAACTTTGTCTTGATATATTACCTGTTATGTGTAAGGCATAAAATGTTACATATATCGTTAATTTTGACTGGTCCCAGCTGGTATATTTGACATCCCAATAATATCGTACGCACAGAATTTAAAGTTGTGGGCAGGAAGTTGGGTGTTTTGCTGAAAATATTCAAGGATCCTACTTTTCAGAGTATCAAATAGCATTACTTAATTTTAGTCAGAGCTTGCGAGCACCCAGCATTCTGTGCTCTTGCTTGTGGAGACTCTCAGGCTAAAGCAGTGGTTCTCATTTGGGGGCAGTTTTGTCCCTAGGAACATTTGGCAACGTCTAGAAACATCTAGACACAACTGGTACCTGGCGCCTGGCGGGTAAAGGCCAGGGATGTGCGCAGGACGCCTCCCCACCCCCGCAAAAGGACCGCTTGGCCTGAAATGCGAGTTGTGCTATTGAGAAAGCCTAATCAAAAGTTTGATAAGAGCGACACACAAAGGCAAGAAAGATAGGTGAAGGAAGATAAAAAATGGAAATTGTGGTTTAGTCTGTGCCTGCTGCATGCACTGTGCTAGGTTTTCCACATCATCTGTTTCATCTTCTCAACAGTCTTTGAAGGCAGATATTACGGACGTCTTTTCGACATCAGGAACTCTGGCCCAGAGGAGTTCAGTAGCTGCCCAGGATCACCTGGCTGGCTAGTAAGTGGTGGCATGGGAAGTGGAGCCAGCACTTCTCCGTCTCCACCGCTAAGACAGCCCTGGTGCTCCATGGGAGAGCTGCCCTATGGTTCTCCCACCTGAACGCTCCCATCAGTTCAGTGGCTGAAGACAATCTTTTATGGGAAAGATTGTGTTTGATCTCATTCCTGCCTTATCACTCTTGGGAAGGAAATGTATTTAAAACAAAAACACATGTGACTCTCTGAATTAACAGGAATCATCAGTCAGAAACTACTGCGAGCATGTTGAAATGAGTAAAGGCTGGAGGGATTTTTTTTCATCTTTTCCATTTAGCTGAGGGGCTTTCTGGAGGACCTCGCATTTCAGATAAGGATGTGCCGGATAGGATGGGCAAAAAGCTAAAAGCTTTGAGAGGGGAGTGTGTGAGTTGGGGACTTTAAAGACTAAAAGGGACATAATCCAGAGAAACCTGCTAGTGGAAAAAGCCCAGTGAAGGTTAGTGCAGGAGATGTTCCCTCAGAAGTCCAGGGAAAAGAACGGGGTAGGTGATTAGAGAATCAGAGAACTTGAGTAGTAGAATTAAAGATGAAAAGAAGGAAGTGGGGAAGGAGTTTGAGAAAAGCAGTTAAGGGCCAGAAGTGCAGCCACAAGTCCCCAACACACCCCCCACTCCCTAGCACTTCCCCAGGACTTATGAGTGCTGCCCTCCAGCCGTCAGTGACTCCGTTCTGCTTGGGACTTGGTTTCCATGGATCCTTTCCAAGAAGGACTTGGTCTCTGCGCACTTCCTGCAGCAGCACTCTCCACATCGTTCACATGTCCTCCCCTCCTCCACGAAACAGTCTTGATACTGCCGCGGTTCACTGTGTCTCTGTTTATGTGGCTATCGAGGTCTTTCTGCGTTCACTACACTCTTACACTCTTACCCTAGCACTGTTTGCTCCAGACGGTTACAACTCAGTCATCTTGGACTCCATCCTAAGCGAGTATTTATTGAAGTACTCAAAGGACCTCTTTATGAGGCATGGGCTTTTATTGTAACGAAGTTCCCATACTTGGTTCCGTTCCCTTTTCTCCTCTAGGGCAAAGACTGTCTTCCTATTCTGTCTCGGCTGGCCACAGTAGGTGGGGCCGGGCCGAGCTGTCCCTGGGTGCTCACGTGGGACGGATTATTGATGTGTATGAGAGAAGTAGAAGATTCGGCCCCTAACTCCAGCCTAGAAACTCCAGTTTCGTGCCTTCCCTTTGTCTTACTTCACACTAGCCCTATCTCACAACACTAGGCTGATTCCACCTTTTTCTAAAGCAGTTGTGTGTTAGTCCCTAACTCTCTTAGTCCAGTTTTTCATGGTTACCCCCATCTTGAGTGGCGAGGAGGCCAGGGACAAAATGGATCTCAGGTTTTGTTTGGTTTTGACCTCTTCTGTGCACTGCAAGGCAATACTATTTTGATTCCTATCTCCTGTTTTCAGAGGCTTAAAATCTAGGGGCTTCTTGAGCCTCCAGCCAGGCGTCCTGCCCCTGCACTGAGACAGCACCCTGATCACTCTCAGTCTTGTTCTCAGGCCCTTCTTTCTGGTTTGACAAATTCTCTATAGTAGGTAAGCATCTGCCTATTATTTTACTCACTGGCACAGAGTAAGATGATTCACGGACTCAGGGTTGCTGTGTGGGGAGCTAGCGAACAGTGGAGCTGGCCACAGCCTTTGATCTCTTTTCCAGGGGCCAGTGGGATGACTTCAGGGTTTGGTTCTTTGCCGGGAGTGATGTGTGTTTTGTTAGATTTGTTTACCTCATGGTTAGGACCCAAGCGCCTCCACGGAGAGGGGAACCACATGTTTATCTGCTTTGTGTTTCTGGCCATCATTCTCCTGGCTCGGGTGGTACCAGGAATGTGTGTCACCTTTTGTTTCCTCCCCCAAATTCTTAGAAACTTTCCCCTCACCTGTTGCTGCTTTGGATTTAGGTTGCCTTCCATCCCTCTCCCAAGTTGGGTTTTTGCAAAGTCCCTGGGTGCCCGGAAGCCGTGCTGAGCCGGGGCTCTGCCCACTTCTGCTCCCCCATGTCTGGGGGTTGACATGTTCCGGTGCCCGTCCCCCCACAGCTGTGCCGGCCTCCCGGCTGTGCCCAGGCTGAGTCTCAGCCACATCCCGTTCATGCTGGTCTCCATCCCAAACAAGTAGATCCGTGTGTGGGGTGACGCATTTTCTTGTACAGGGAGAAAACTAGTTTGTCTTTGAATTGATTAGTTAACTACAGTGTTCTGGAGAAAGCCTCAGGGCCTTTCTGGCCTTCGTGGTTCCTTTGTGTGTATCTGGGCTTGGAACACTGAGGGGCTCTCAGGTTGGTTGTTTTGGAGTAATGAGGCTTTATGAATGGCCTTGCCCAGAAAACAAATGGGGGACAATTCCAGGCAGTCTGGGTCCAATTAGGTGTTGGTCACAGAGCTCAGTGATCACAGATGCTGACAAGGGCCTCCAGTTGGGGTAGAATTGCTTCACTTTTTTCTTAGACATTCATTCCCTTTCTCTCTTTTTACTGTTTATTTTTCATTGCAGAACAGTACATGTTTATTTGAAAAACTTTAGAAAATTCAGGCAGGCACAAAGAACAAAGTCAAAATCACTTACTGCCACCACCGAGAGAAAACCAGCACTGCCATTTAGGTGTACAAGTCTGATTCTATGTGTGCTCGTGAGCGTGTTTCCAGGAAAAGGTCCTTAACTTTCACTAGATTCTTAATATTAAGAACCTTAGGCTCTTTTTCTCTGAAAGCTTTATGTATTTATTTATTTTTTTTTTTTTTTTAGAGAAAGAGAGTGAGTGCAGAGAGGAGGGGCAGAGGAAGAGAAAATCTCCAACAAATTCCCCTGCCGAGCGTGGAGTCAGGCACAGGTGTGGTCTCACAACCTGGAGATCCTGACCTGAGCCAAAACCAAGAGTCCAACGCTCTGCTGACTGAGCCACCCAGCCCCATGCTCCTCCCTCGCCCCGGCTCTGAACCTTAGACTCTTTGCTGCACTACTTCTTGCCTCGGCTGAAGCTGAGTAAAACTAATTGTGGGAGCCCGACTGCTGTTTCAGTATGGCATTCGTATGCAGGGAGACAGGTTCGCAGGCTAGCTCTGCAGCCCCGAGATTGGCGTGTCTCGGTCTTGGTGCGACCTAGCATTGACAGCACCTGCTGCATGCCAGCTCCCACGCTAGCGGCAGCGGCTACCCTCTTACCAAAGGAACTGGAGAACAAGGGGGATTCTCCAAGAGCTTTGTTTGATTCCATTTGCCAAATATGCGCCAGTGGCCTGGTTCTTCCTTGGAATATTCTTTTTTTTTTTTTTTTTTTTTTTAAGATGGTATTTATTTATTGACAAAGAGACAGCGAGAGACGGATCACAAGCAGGGGGAGTGAGAGAGGGAGAAGCAGGCTTCCCGCTGAGCAGGGAGCCCGATGCAGGGATCGAGCCCAGCACCCCGGGATCACGACCTGAGCCGAAGACAGATACTTAATGACTGAACCATGCAGGTGTACCTCCTTGAAATATTCTTTAGGTTGTCATTCTTCATCCCACTTGAGTAAGCTAGAAAATACATAACACAGCCTGAGGGATGTGTGCGACTTTACCACCCTGCCTTCGAGTTCTCTTCTGGGCTGGGCACTGAGGGAGCCCCTTTCCATTTGTAGTTGCACTTCTCTCCTGAAAACTCAGCCCGGGCCAGCATCTGCAGGCCCCTCTTCGTCACCCCTACCACCACCCGCTTCCATGGACGAGTGCAGTACAGCCCTGTAGAGGCAGCATGCAGAAGGGCCAAGGATTTAACCCCCACAACTACCTTTCAGAGCTTTAGCTCTGCTAAGCTGAGTTCTGCGAGTGAGCTCGTCTCTCGCCTTATCTGCCCTGGGGCGGCTGGAGCGCAGCCCTGGTTCAGGCCTGTATCGGAGAATGCACGCTGTTCAGGGTCAGAAGCCATGTTTGTCTGATTCTTGTCATGAAAGGACACACGCAATAGGTGCTTTTGAAGGTCTTCCAGATGCTTCCGCCCTTACCCAGCCCAACTCTGAGGTCATTACTGCCAGCCATGGGAGGGCAGGATCTTGCCAATTCCCTTGGTTTAGGACCAAGATGAATCTCAGCTTAGAAAGACAAAAACAGTGTAGAGACCCTTAATCCCAGAGAGATGGTGTTACTTGGGCTTCTAGGCTTGCCCCGACCCAGCCTCGAGGGCATAGAGCCTCGAGGCAACCAGCCCTGCACACTTTCTTTCCCAGGTGGGGACCGTGGGAGAGTGCAAACCGGAGGCTCCAGTTTTCTGCATGTGTAGAATTTGAGCTGTTATTTGAAACTCCCTGTTCCTTATTAAATGGCTGACCTGATTTTTCCCCTTTATCTCTGTAGTGGTGGAGATCCAAGAAGGCAAGACGACTATAGTAAGTATCATTGAATTGGCCACTTACAACCTCTTTAATGCTTGGAGCTGCCTGGGAACAGGGGAGGGAGGGAGAAAGGCAGGCAGGCCGGCCGGCCGGCCCAAACTGGACTCCTGGCGTCAGAAGCAGCTCCCTCTGTCACCATAAATCCACAGTGTAACGTTTTCCAAGCTGTGCTGTCATGAGGTTGAATCAGGAACAATCACTGTGCCTGCACTGAGGCATCCATTGTTTGATCAGAGTGGCCTTTTGTATGATAAGGTCTCAGAGGTCTTTGCTGATACATCATTTGCTGGGGATATATCAGTTTTCCAAAGAGGAGGCCAAGGCAGTGGTGAGAATCGAGAGCTCGAGTAAGTTGACCCATGACCAGGAGCCTGGATCTCAGCTCCTTTCTTTCCTGCCTAGAAAGACCAAGCTGCTTCTTAAAGGATGCCATTAAAAAGCGACACTCTCTGGGCCCTGGGCTCACTAGCCAGCACCCTGGTCTGTCTATTGGTTAAAAAGCTAGAATGATTCTTCATCCTCCTACTCCCCCCCTTTCCCTCGTCAGGCCCATCTCACCTCCCTTCCCCAGGGAGTCATGGGGCCTAGATTATCCTATAATCCATGCTTCCATGCTTCCCAGAAATCTCATCCACTCCACAGAGCTCCCAGAAGCCTCTGTAACTTCCATGTCAACGAGGGATTCAACCCTTCTGGCAGCCAGCCAAGCTTAGTCCTCCCCAAAGCAGTGTTATCCCCAGGGCAAGCCCGTAGGGTTCCCTCTTTGGGTCTTCGCCAGAATACTCCTCAGCCTTTTCACTCCTTAACCTCAAAACAGCCCTCTTTTTAGGGACCCCCCATCTCCTTTGGGCTGCATGTGGGGCTGCAAAACCTCTTTTGGTTCCCTTATTCAAAGTCAGAACAAGCATTTACCCGAGGAACTCCATGCTGGTGGAGGAAAATATATCTGGCTTTTGAGTATGGAGTGTTTTTCATGTGGGGCATCAGTCTGCTATTTGCAAAATGAATGTGGCGACTTCAAGGCACCATGAGACCCTTGGGGGGCTGGGGAGGGAAGCCCATCCGTGCCTCCATGGAGAGCCACCGCCACGACTAACTGGGCATTTCTCACTTTCTGGGGTCTCACTTTCTTCATCTATAACATAAGGTCATGATGCCTCCTTTACGAGGTCTTGGCGAAACAAGGTGATACGTGTGAACCATTGTTAGCACAGAGCCAGGCATACAATGGAGAGTCAATAAATGTTAGCCTTGTCCCCCGCAAGGCCCACCATAACCCCCTCCCAAGACCCAGTGTGCACCCCCACATTTTCTCTGGTGCACTTCTCCATTTCTGGCGTGGCTGCAGTGGCCGTGGCAATTGGCCACTTACAACCTCTTTAATAGCAGTGCCCTGTACAGCCCCCTTTCCTTTTTGTCGCCTTTCCCCCCAGGAGACGGTATTGCTTCTCTCCCAAAGACTCAGACCTGTCCCAGCTTCCCTCTCATAATCCGTGGCCTCAGTCAGCAAGGCTTTCTGCACTCCTCCTCTTGTCATCGGAGCTGCCTCCCAGATCATTGGCTTTATTGCACTTAGTGATTCCAAGGCTGTGTCACAGGATACAGCAGCAGTGGCGGAGGTCACGGCACACATGGCCTCAGCAGGATTTGAAAGGTGGCATCCGAAATGACAAAAGCAAGGAGGCAGGCAGGGGAATGGATCTTCCCATGCGTGTTTCGAAAAGAGAAAAGCAGCAAGAGTGCACACAGTCCCCACTTATAAAGGCACAGGACAGTCTCTCTCAGTCTCAGCGCTGCTGACATTGGGCCTGGCTGGGGCTTTGTCGTGGGGACTGTCCTGGGCCTGGCAGCTTAGTTAGCAGCTTCCCCACCAGGTGCCCAGAGCACCCCAGCCCCCAGCTGTGATAGTCAGAAATGTCTCTGACGTTGTCTGGTGTCCCCTGGGAGGATGGAATCCTGCCTGGTTGAGAACCGCTGGCATAGACTGGAAAACGCAGTTCCCTCTGAGAAGGATATGCTGTGTGGGGTGGGAGGGAGACTTCCTTTTAACTGTGTATCCCTGCACCGTTTGGAACTTTTTACCATGTGCGTGTATTACCTCTTCCCAGAGCGGGAAGCGTAATATTCTGGTGTTTTGTTTTGTTTTTGAAAGAGGAAAGGTAGCATTCAACTTCTAGAACAAACCCCTACCTCTTGCCACCAGCATTGTGTAAGAGCCACGACGCTCACATGCCCTCAGACCACATCTCCGTAGTCACCCCGAAGTCCAATTTGCAATAGCTACAGAACCAGCGCCGAGGTGGAGAGACCTATTAGCTACACCCTCGAGGCCCCCAAAGATGAACTCTCCCTAGCATCTCACCATCTGGGGCATTGCTCAAGGATCTGAGGCTCCACCTGTCGTCTCCTTCACTGGCTCTCTTCTCTTCCTCCTAGATTGAAGGCCGGTTAACAGGGACTCCGAAAGAAAGCCCAAACCCCCCAAACCCCTCTGGCCAGTGCCCCATCTGCCGGTGGAACCTGAAGCACAAATATGGCTACGAGGTGAGCTGAGCTGTGCACAGACCCGGCTCTTCGTGTCCTGGGGCGGGGGGGGGGGGGGGGGATTGCTGCTTCATGTCGGCAGCATGCCCGCCCCAGCCACTGCAGCCATGGACCGCATTTGGTCTGGGTGGAGCCTGGCCTGCATTAGTTCTTTTAAAGCTCCTCCGGTGATTCTACAGTGTCACCAGGGTGGAGAGTCACCAGTTTAGGTCATGGGCTGGTCGCAGGCAGTTCAGACCACCAGGGCCCTGTAACCCCGTCTTGCAGGGTATATTCCCAGTGGACGGAATCAGGCTCTGGATTTGGTTTTCCTCCTTTTATAAGGAGGGTATATCTGGAGAGTCGTCACTATGATCTAGGGACACATTATTGTCTCCTTCCACGTTGGAGTGGCAGAGACTCGTGGCTCCAGCTCCTGCAGAGCTGTTCTGTCCACAGAGAGACAATGGCGGGGGATAAGGATGGGTAACCCCCTGGTCAGGCACTGGGGTATGCATTTACAGGCCGCCTTTCACTTGGTTTTCACAGTATCCCTGTGAAGTCCTTCCTTGTTTCATCCTTGGTTTCCAGGCAAGGAACTTCAAGGCCTGGGGAAGTTGATGAACTTGTCTCAGCTCACCAGCTAGTATCCAAGCCAGGCTGCAGACTCCAGGGACACAACAGCCAGCCAGAGCCTCTGTCCTGCCTGCCACTCTCTATCCTCTCTAGAAACAGGGCGGGCTCGGGGGAAGGACACAGCCCTAGAGAAATCCATACTTGTCCTTCAGGCTTCTGTTGGTGACATTAAGCACCCTATTTTTAGGTTTCAGGTGATTCAGGCCCTAGGCCAGTTTGACCCGCAAGTTGTCCCCGTAGCGCTCTGTGGAATGGGATGGCTAAGGGCAGAGATCCCGGTCAGGTGGTGAGAGCAGTAGAGGCCACGTGCCCATGGGATCTGAACAGAATGACCCGACTAATCTCGTGGGCCAGGAGCCTTGGCTGCGGGCCACCGGGCAGGGAGGGGGTGCTCCATTCACTCTGCTGCTCATGGCCGCCCGGAGGATAGGAGACCTGCAGACCCCAGGGCAGTGTTCACAGCTTCGTGTAACACAGAAGTTAGTGGGGTCATGGCCATACTTAGAATCCCAGCTAAAGATGGGGAGGTGAAGTCCACACCTACCTAACCGCGGTGGGGCACTCTTTCTACCAGCCGTTTCCAGGAAATGGACTTGGCTGTGTTTATCCAGCAGACGAAACCCAATCCCCTCCAAGGTAAAGGCTAAAGTTGTTTTCCTTTTACCCCTTTGCACTCAGGATACCATTAGCTGAGCTGCACAAAGCCGTCAGCTTCCTTGGCAGCCTACGGTGGGGCGTGGGGCTGCGGGCCCAGTTTATTAGTGCTGGATAATCTAGTCCAAGTTCTTTTCACCAGATTCTGAAGATTACAGGGGTGGGAATTGGGGGCCCGGGTCCCTCAGGAGCTGTCCAGTGATTAAAACAAATCTGTGGTTATACAGGAAGGCGCCTGCCAGGGCAGCAGATCAGTTTGTGGGACAGGACTGAGAAAACGAGCGTGGCGGGCTGTCGGTGGGCGGGGTCCCATCTCCTTGGGGAAGCAGTAGCTTTTATTTAACCCCCTCAGCCACCCTGTGAAAGTTGGAAAGGGGGGAAGTGGGCCCTTGGCTTGACTTTGGCTGTGTTTATCCTTGTGTCCTTGACTGGTCCAAAACAAGTCTGATGGTCCAAAAGAAGCTCAAGAATCCATTCACATCTAGCCACAGGGGACTTAGAAGATGTGGCTCTTAACGTCACCACCCTGAGCCTCTCCTCCCCAGCTCGTGTGCTGCCGGGCACTTGCCGGGGAACTGCAGAGCTGGAGGGGCTGTGTGTGTTCTGGCCCATGGCCTATAGGCTGTGAGGGTAGACGGTACTGGTATTTCCCCCTTGTGTGGAAATGAGCATCGCCCAAGGAGAATAATAGACTTTTCATTACCGGGCGAGCTGCTGCCCATGCTCAAAAGATGAACACTTGTTGAAGAGTGTCTGTTCTCTTATCTCTCAAGGATTCTCATAGAGATGCTGGAAGCCCTGGGGGTTGGAAAATCCGAACAACTTGGGATTTCGGTTTTGTTAGGGTAAAGGTAGACCAGTGTGCAAAAGCTCTGTGTGGAGGGTGTGGTCTCCAGTGGGTTCCTCAGGGAGACATCAGCCCCTTTGGGTTCTGGGGTAGGACAGCCTCCCCTGTAGGCCACAAGGCCCTGATGCCCCTGTATCAAGCACCTGCCGTCCAACTGACTAGTTTTCCATTTCCCCTAGGATGTTCTGCTGCTCAGTCAGTTCATCCGGCCTTGCGGGGGCATGCTGCCTCGAAGGGTCACAGGCCTGTGCCAGGAAGAGCACCGCAAGATTGAGGAGTGTGTGAAGATGGCCCACCGAGCAGGTAGAAGGCCCTCTCAGGGCAAAGAGGCGGGCAGAGGGCTGTAGGTGCCATCCCTCCATCCCACCCCTTGCCGGCTACCCCCTGTTCCAGCCCCTCCTAGAAAAGGTAGGGACATCCAGCGTCCTCACTGTGCTCGCCCCCCAGTGCCAACCTCCCACACCCCCTTGGGCTTTTGTTCCTGTCTACGAGAGCTGCAGAGGAATCTGCAAGACCATCCCATGTGTGCTCTCGTCTCCACTCAGGTCTGTTCCCAAATCACAGGCCTCGGCTTCCTGAAGGATTTGTTCCGAAGAGCAAACCCCAACTCAACCGGTAAGCAAAGCCGAGTATCGCCCCCCCAGAGCATTGTGCGGGCCCTTGGTTCTCATTGTACTCTGTCCGCGGGGGAAGCCATTTCCTGGAGCTCATCCCACAGCTCTGGAAAACTAGAGTGCTCCCTTGGCTGTCTGTTCCATCCCTCTCTGCATGAGCACCCACCCCCTTCAGCCTCAGCACTGCCGCGGGGAACCCTGTGCACGCTTCTGTGGCCTCCCCTGCTGGCCCTGGCATCGCTCGCCTTCCTGTCCCAGCTGGGCACTGTGCAAAGGGGCATGGAGGGTAAGAAGGTCTGCCGGTTGGGCATTAAAATGTGCTAATCCCCTGTTTATGACATCATACTGGGTTGCTATGGGAATGTCAGAGCACTTCTACAAACTTCTCAGCATCCTAGCACTGGGGTTACTAAAGGGCAGAGTGAGGCCTGAGAAAGGGGCGGGCTCTTTGGGATAGGGCCACAGGGTATCACTGTGCCCATTACACACTCTGGAACTTCAGCCTCTGTGGGCTCCCTAGAGTTTTGCAGTTAACCTGCACAGCTGCCCAGGGTAGGCTGGGAGGTCCTGGGCTTTCGTAGAGCAGAGGAACGCCCCCAGACTCTGGAATCAGTCTGCCTTCCAGCCGAAGCAGGGGGGCCACCTCTGGCATAGGAGCGGATTCTGTCTCCCCCTCGAACGGCCATCCTACATTGAGCCCCCTACCCTCCCTCATCTCTGACCCAACCGCACTCACGTCCTCCCGGATCTGCAGTAGCCCCTGCTTGAGAGTAGATCTAGGTCTATATAATTGATTCTGGCCTTTTCTTCTGGTTCGCCCTGTCGGTGGCCGCTCCCCTCTTCAATCTGTCCGGCTGCCACTGTAACTGCTCTCTGGAGGGGCCCAAAGATGGCTGAAGCGAAGCAAGACCCCACATCCACAGCCAGTCTCCAAGGCTGATCCCCCCACAGAGTGCGGGCACGGGGGTGGGAGGCCAGGCAGCTCCGGCTCCGGATGGCTGGCCTGAGGCTGCAGGGCCAGAGCTGGGTCTTCACTGACACCTCGGCAGCACCCTGGCCTCATGCCCATCCCCACCTGTACCTCCCACATGGCTGGGTCGTCTGCCAGCAGCCCTGGGGGAGCAGACGTAATAACATCTTCCTGTCTTTCCTGCTTGTGCTCTGGACCATTTGGGAGCTGAGCCCACCCTCCTGTCTGACTTGTAAAGAGACAGCGGCATGCCTAAGGACACAATCCATCCTGCCCTCGGGCCTTTGAAGCAAGGCCAGGCTCCCTCAAATATATCCGGTGTCCTTTAACGTGACACAGGATTGATGATGTGTGGGGGCTCTTGGGTTGCAAAAGGCCACTCTAGGGGGGGAGGGGGAGTCCTGGCTACGAAGGGATATGATCATCTCTTGCAACAAGGGACTTTATGATTCCATCCAGAGGTCCTTGAGCTGCCGTAGACTGTCCCAAGCTCTGTTGGGCCCCAAGGAGCCACGCTTCCTCCTTCCCCTGCCCCATCAGGAGAGGTATGAAGGAGCCTTGGTTCTTCCTAGAGCCAGAGTGTTCCCCAGAGAGCTAACTGGAGGCCACTCAGGGCCCCCCTTGCCAGCTGGCTGTTCCATATGGCACAGGCATCAGGCCAGGGGCTAGCTGAAGCCCAGCTTCCCTCAGCTCTCTCCGGGGCAGGGGGGAAGTGGCTTGAGGGCAGCAGCTCTGGACAAGCTGGTAAGCCTTGGGCCCTCCTGGGGTCCTTGATCCCACTACACATTCCTTTTAAGGCGCCTGCTCCCACACTGCATTTCTTCCTCCCCACCCCCTCTGAAAACTGGGAGTTGACAACAAGGGGACCTGCTAGGTGTTCCCCTCCCTTCACCTTTACGCTTTATTGCCCCAGCACCCAGAGAAAAGCCAGCAGTGGGCCCCACCTGCTGCACGGAGGCCTGCCTGTTGGAGGAGTTGACATTGATGCTATACGCACAGAACCCCCGCCCACCTCGCACTTGGACTGGAGGCCTGCACTTCCCACAGCTTTTTACTTCCTCTTATAGCTGTTCCCTTTGCACAGGGCTAGGAGCAGGAGACCAAGGTCCAGGGAAGGGGGGCTTGGTTAAAATGTGTAAATCAGTAGTCTTTTTTATTTTTCCAGTTCTATCTAATTCTCAACCAAGGTGATTAATTTTTTAAATAAAAAAGTTTCTCGTGTGAGGGTCTCTAGGGGCAGCTGCGTTGTGGCCCAGCCAAGAGTGGAGGCCAGGGAGGAGCCTGGCTTTGCCAGGGCTGAGCTTTCAGGATGAAGGGTGGGCCTCTTTGGACAGGATCCAAGTTTCATTCTAGATGGAGTAAACCCCAGTCCCAGCCGGCATAAGCCACTTTTCTGGGAACTGTCCGGGCCCTGGCCATCCCCAAAGGAGGCCAAAGGACTGTGGGCGGCAGCCATCTTTCCCCACCCCCCTCCTACTTACAGGAACCTTCCTGGGCTAGGTCTGTACCACAGGCCCTCACCCTTGGCTCCCATTATGAGGGTGAGGGGCGGGGGTCCTGCATCAGTGATGGCCACCCAGGGGAGTTCCTGGAAGGCTGGGGTGGCAGAGAGAGCCAAGTGGGGAAGAGGGAATGATCTCTCCAGGCCTTACATCAGCCTCTCCTCTCCCCATGACTGAGGCCAGAGAGGAATGAATGATCTTTCTGAGCAGCCTCTTCCTCCGCCTCCCCCCCCCAAAAGCAAGTATACACACAAACATTGACAACTCAAAGATCAAGGGAGCGCGTGGCCCTGGGCTGCCTGACCTTGGCCACACACGCTTGTGGCAGCGAGAGCCCAAGCCATCTGTTTACGGTACGCTCAGCCATTGCTCCCAGGAAAAGCCCCTGCTCCTCAAGAAGGGAAACTGGTGCAAGGCTTTGGCCTCAGGAGACGTGACCCACTGTCCCAGCTCCAGCATGGGCCCCCAGCCCTCGCAGCCACCTCCCCCCTCTCCCTCCACAGGTACCTGACCCGCTGGTCTCCCCGCTCTGTCAAGCCCATCTATAATAAAGGCCACCGCTGGAACAAAGTGCGCATGGCAGTGGGATCACCCCTCTTGAAAGACAACGTCTCCTACTCAAGAAGGCCTTTGGTGCTGTATCACTGACTAGGAGCAGGGTTCCCGCACCCATCCCACCCTGGCCCAGCTCCTCCAGCAGCGGTGGGACCAGCTTCAGGGCCCTCGGCCTGCCTGGCAACAGCACGGGGAAGGTGGTTGGGTCCCTGAGCAGCAGCTCTGTTCTGAGGACCGCCTGGGGCCATGCTCGGTGCTGGGGAACAGCAGCTCTCCCCCAAAGGAGTGCCATAAACCAGCCTCGTGGACTCTGCCGCTGGATGTGTGCTTACTGCCTGGGAGGTGCAGGGGCCTGAGCCCTTTCTAGCCAGTTCTGGAGCCCTGAGTCACTCAGCTCTTGTGATAGGGCCACATGAATGCCAACAGAGGAAGTTTCCGGCCCAGGTGGTTTCCCATGCCCTGTGTTGACAGCTTTCAGCCCTTGGCCCGAGAGCTGTGAGGAGGTGAGTTGGGCCGCCTTCCCCAGAGGACTCCCGGCCGTCCCCTCCCCCAGCCCTTCCCACCCACCACTGTGTCCCTCCCGGGCACGTGCCAGCTGCCCTGCTTGCTCTGGGGCTGGCTGGCTCGGCACAGCAACCTGTCCGCAGAGCCTGGACACCAGGTGGAGGCAGAGGTGTGGAGGAGAAGCAGGCCAGGACCAACAGACCAAGTTCACAGCCATTTATGAAAGTGCTGTGTAGACTCTTCTATCCTTGCCCAGCTGGCCCCCTTCCTACAGCATGAACGGGAGGTCTATGTTCTTCTCGCCGGTGCCCACGTAGATGTAGCCACAGTTCTTGGTGCGGGGAGCGTGGAAGAAGGTGAGCCCCGGCCAGAGCAGGCTGCGCAGCACCACCAGGGCATTGCCCCTCTCCATCTGGATGCTCCAGGACCCTGGGAGGAGGCGGGCAGGAGGGGAAGCCTGGGTGCCATGGAGCCGGAGCCCCACCGGCCCCTTGGGCAGCCTGGCCCGGGTGCTATGGTTCCACTGGGAAAGGGAAGACAATTTAATTATCCGGTGCTTTACTCCTCCTGATTGCCTTTTAGCCATTTCACTGCTCATTAAAACCACTTCCAGAGGGAGGGCAAAGGAAATGAAAAGAGGTGAAGCACACCCCAGTTCATTTTGTTCCTGTCAGCAAGTCTAGTTAAAGGTTGAGTGGGGGAGGAAGCAGAGTCGACAGGCAGGGGGAGATGGGGCCCGGCTAGGAGAGGCTCCCTCCAGGCTTCCCTGCCCAACACGAGGGGCAGCCCATCACCAGTGACCTGCAGTCCCAGCTCAGTTTGTCCTGGCCACTGAGGACTTTGCTGTCTCTGATCCCCAGTCCCAGAAGCCTCTGCTCCAAGATGGATTAGACCAGACCAGGGGCGCAAAGAAGTTGAGCCATTTCAGGCCTCCCAGCTCAATAGCCCGGCCTGGCAGCTGGTGGACTGGGAGCCCTGCTTGGCAGGAGGGGACTTGGGCTGCAGCTAATGAGCCTTTGTGCTCGGTTCTGCCCTGGATTTTTGCTCCCCAGACAGGAGCTGCCCAGCCCGGGGCTGAGTTGTGCAGCCATGAGGACTTGGCGGGAAGGGCCTGATCCAGCTCCAGAACCAAGGGAGGGAGCCCCTGTGTGGGAGGAAGGAGCCTGGGAAAATCGCCTCTGGATGCAGATCTGGAGCTTCTCTATTCCCTTGCGCGCTGAGGCCTCTCCCCAGCCCAGCCGCAGCTCTGCTCCAGGCCCTGCCAGAAAGGCAAATGCTTTGAAGGTTTTGGTGTTGGACCAGCCAGTGATGCGCTGAGGCCTTCATCGGCTGCCAGCTCAGCCCGGCTGCTTGGCTCCCACCACCCAAGCTTCCCACAGGCCTCCTCCAGCCATGGCCCACCCTGGTCACTCCACACCCAACAGCCTCACGGGTCCATCCCCACCCACCAGGGGCCACCCTGCATCTGAAAGATGTGACCACCACGAGCCCCAGGGCCCGATGGCGGCTCAGTCCTGCTCAGGATGCCATCACCTGCCCAGGTCAAAACCAGAGCTTTCCAGGGGCATGTAGGTCAGCTGGCGCTGGCCTATTCAGGAAAAGCCGGCACCAAGGGCCGCCGCCAGCTGTGCAGGAGAAGGTGCCGTGGAAGCCACGGTGTGGCCTTCACCCTCAACCCCAGGCCCAGCCAGTGCTGGCCAGGCCATCAAACAAAACTCTGGGTTACCAGAGCTCTGGCTGGGACACTGCCTGGAAAGAGGGGGCACTTTCCTGGCCAGAGATGAGAGTAGCGTTTCCCCTGGCTCCTACAACTTTCCTCTCCAAGCACCTGAGGTCCTCCACCTCCCAGACCTGCCATCAGAGTTCTAGAGGCCCTAGCCCGCCTCTTTCCCAGTCGCTCCTTACAGGAAACAGGGTGCCTGAGGATAATGAGAGTGAAGGTGTGACAGAACGAAGTGTCCCCATGCACAGTATTCAGCTTCTGGCCAGGAGCACAGACCCAGGAAGGTACATTGTCAGCCCCACCAGTGCCCAGAGCGTCATCAGGGGACAGCCCCTGCCCTTGGAGCCCACAGTCACACAGCTTCTCAAACTGAAAGCAGGTCAGGCTCTGGCTCACTGCTCTCTGCCCACCCAGGAGGGCAGCAAGCAGCCTTCCTGGGCCAAATGCCCGGAAAGAAATGAACCCCTGGGGGCCCCCCAGCTTAGATGGCTCTCATCAGTTCACAGTCCCCAGCACCTTGGCACACCATGGTGAGGGCTGACCTTCCCTCACACAACCTTGGCCACTTTTTCCTGCCTCCAGTAGATGGAGGGGCCCAGGCTCATCAGCTGGGCACCCCCAGCCCCCAGCGAGAGCAAGGGGAAACTGGCAGGGATGCCAGGGAGAGAATGCAGTTCCCCCACTAGGGTGGGGGGGCGCCAAGCAGGCTGAAGGGTACTGGCGGAGAAAGAAAGTGACGTGTGAGGGGCCAGCCAGCCAATAGTACTGCCTGCCTCCCTCCCTTGCATTCCTGTCACACTCCTGTCCTGTCCTTGTCCCTGGTTCAGCTGGTCGCCCAGGAAACACACACACACATACAAACACGCACAGACTCAACGTGCCAGGAGTCACGTAGCGTCTACCTGGAGAGCCTGGCACTCGCTGTCACCTTCACCCACTTTTATTGCAATTGCTGGAAAGACCAGACCCAGCCACTGCCACCTCCTCTCAGACTTCAGGGGAAGCAGCCTCCTGTGGCCCTGTCTCCCAAGTCTCCCCAAAACTGCCCTCTGGCAGCCACTCTTCTCTAACAAGCCGTGTTTTGAGGATGTGGTGGGGGACAAGTGGGAAAGTCAGGGATGAAGCCTCTGGGCAGGAAGTCCTGGGTTGCATGGGCCCCAGGGTTCTCGCCTTGCTAGTGGAAACCTCTGGCTAGCCTCACATATGCATGCGAATCAGAATTACATTCTCCTGCCCTCCTGGAAGAAAGGCAACAAAGCTCTGAGGTTACGTTTGAGGGAGAGAGTGGACCAGACGGGATGGGGGGGCGGGGAGCTCTCCAACTGCAGTAGATGGTTTTAAACTTTCTCCTCAGATCAACCCCACACAACTTGTCACACATGCACAAATAAATGGCCATGGGTCGCTTCTCTTAGAGCAGTCACTCCACCCATCGCCAGGGCCACAAGTCATGGTCAAATCCCCTGATGGTGAAGTGCCCTGCTTGATGGGCAAGGCTGGGCCTCCTGGTCCAGGAGGCTAAGCCCACTTGTCAGCCAGGCTTCCAGGGGGCTGGGTGGGAGGAGCCACCTGCGCACAACCCCAAGAGAAAGCTGATCAGCACGGTGTTCCCCACCTGTCGCCAGTGTTCCTGACTCCCCCGTCCCCCGCCGCCTCAACCACCAACCGCTAAAGGCAGATCTCCAGGCTGGCAGGCAAGCCCCTTGCTGCCCTCTGCTGCCTGAACTGAGCATTGCTGCCTAGCTCCCAAATGCCGCAGCGCCCCCTCCTGGGCCTGGCATTTCCCCAGATCTGTGGGCTGCAGCCCCTGAGCAGAGTAAGAAGAGAGGCTCTGCCCTCCACCCACCTACCGCCACCCAGCTCTGCTTCCCAGAACATCAGTGACCTTGGGCGTGAGGCACCTTCTATTTCCTGTTTCTACTTCCCATCCTGTTTCATCTGATCTTCCCAAAGCTCTGAGAGGTAAGGGCAGGGTCCGTCAGCGAGGGCATCCTGCTGCCTGGCACGCAGCGCCTGCTCAGTGGCTAGCTGCTGATGGACTCAAGGGCTGGGGAGCACTGAACGGCAGAGTGCTACCTAGGCATCTGGCCCACCTAGCGCTCTATCTGTCTCACCTGACTGCCGACAAGCTCAGAGAACTCCTGGTTGCACGTCATCCACCAGGATGATGGCTCTGTCCCCAAAGCTACCCACTCACAGAACTCTGCAGACACCACGACAAAGGCAGGACAGCTCAGGAGGGCACTGGTGGCACCAGGCAACATCCCTCCCTGTCCTGTCTGCAACCAAGGCTGGCCCAGGAACAAGCAGCTGCGCTGGCCTACCTCCATGGGCACAGAGAGCAGGAGGCCCCGGAGCAGGCTCAACCCAAACCATCCCTGTTCACAGGTGACATGAAGTCCCCGGAACAATTGCCTCAGTCCCAGAAAGGAAATAATGATCCTTCCCTGGGCAGAAACGGCTGTCAGATTCCAGCCCTCTAGCCAGTGCTGGTGTCCCAGGAACCCTTCCCGGGGATTTTGGCCCCACTTTGCGGCCAGGCCCATTGAGGCTGCTGTCTGCCTTATAGGTAGCCTCCCAGCAGCTCTTTCTGCTCCTTCACTGGCTGGGAAGGAAAAGAATCCAGGAGCAAAACCTGAGTGTCTGCTCTTCCCGGGACCACCCACACTTCCACCCCCACACCACGGCCCCAACCAAATCATCATGAGGAAAAGCTGGGTCTGACTGCCTGCAGGTTTTCTGATGGTGGCTCTGGGAGGCAGGGAGCTGGAGGCGCAGAAGCTGTGATGTTTCCCAAGGTGAGGCCAGGAGCACCACACACACCCCCCCCAGGTCAGGCCCACAGAGATGCCAGGAGCTCTCAGTCAGCAAGCCTCCGTCACTGAGGACAAAGCCACATGCCAAGGCAAACTGTACCATCAGTTGATCCTTCCACCCTGAGGCACACCTGGAGGCCTGGGGTCTCAGGCCACTGAAGCTCCCCTACTTCCCAGGCCCAAGGTCTTACCTCCTGATAAATTCACTTGCCAACTAGACACATCAGGGTGGTCCCAGCATCCTTTAGGATGACCCCCCAAAGTTCCGTATCCTACAACCCCAGCTGCAGGGAGAGACGGCTGCCTGGTGTGGTCCCTTTATCCAAAATGAAAGGGTAGACAGGGTTGATGGGGTTCCCTTAGGTAGACTTTGCTGGGCCCCCATCTATCTGGCTTTGGTCTGCAAAGGCCCCTCCCTGTCCCCCTGCAGAGGATGAAGCTCCGAGGCTGAGGAGGCCCTCTTGGGTCAGTCCCCCAGTCGGCCAGCACTGTGGAGGAAGTGCAGCATCCGTGGGCCCTGGAGCATCCGGCTACCAGTGAGCAAAGTCAGCCTGGAGCTTGGCCTTCCAGCCACACCCAGGTTTAGGGGAGCAGGGCAACTGCCACCAGACTGGGAGTTTGAAGAGGACTGTTCTCAGCCTGCCCCTCAGACCTTGGGGCTGCGTCCCACTGCCAGTGTGGCTGGCTTCCTGCATCACCAGGGTTGTGCAGGTCCCTCTGGCTCCTGGCCAGGCTGGGAGCACAGAGTTGGGGGAGATAACAGGAGTCTGGAAAGGGGGAGAAGTTCCCCAGCCCCTACCAACCTTATTTATCTCCCCCGCAGGTCCAGCAGCCCCATTCTGTGCTCAGGGAGGTATGACTCGGGGACCCCCTGTGGCAGAGGCCAGAGTAGCCATTCCCTGCTAACAGCCCTTTACCCCCTGGAATGGTCTCCCAGCTGCTGGGGCACCGCAGTAGCTATGAAATGGCCTCTAGATCCCTACCCGGCCCTATTCCACCCCTCCGCACACCTTATTGTCACGGACCTGCTCACGAGCCTCCAGCAGCTTCCAGTGCCTTGCTGTAGCCCTCCTGCCCCCCAGCCTCCTCTTGGCCTGCCCCAGCTCCCCTCTCAGGCTTTTTTACCACTAAATATAACACTAATAATAATTACTAATTTTCATTTGAGTCCTTACTATGTGTTAGGCACGGCTGTAAACATCTTATATATGCATTAATTCATTCCATTCTCATAACAGCCCAGTGAGGTGGAAAATACCATTATTCCCTTTTAGGAATGAGGGAATGGAGGCACGAGGAAAGTGGGGGGCCTGCCCCCAGAGTCATACAGCTAGTGCGTGGCACTCGGGATCCCAGCCAAGGCTGTCTGATGCCAGAGTCCCTACCTCTGCCATCCCACGCCCCCTCTCCACCCCCGACTGGGAGTGCACGTGGGTCCCCAGAAGTGGTCCCCCACGTGGTGGGGGTGGATATTGTCCTGCTGTCCCCACCGCCCACTGAAAAGGAAACACTCATCTACTTGACACGGCAGTTCGTGCCCGAGCCCTGCAGTCTAAGGCTGTAATGCTCACTGCGTCCTTGGGTTTCAGTGTCCAAGCCTGGGTCCTCACCTGTAAAACAGGGATGATACCAGTAGTCCCCCCAACCCCACCCCAAGGTGGCTGTGAGGGGGAACGTGCGATAAGGCGGGGAGGGTGCTGAGCATGGTGCCCTGCAAGCAGGACCATCTCTCTTGGGAGTCGCCATTCCTGTCATCAGCCTCCTCTTTAGCTCAGCTGTCATCCACAGCAGGTCCCTACAGTGCTCAGAAACCCCAAATGTGGGGAGGGGACCAGGCAGGGGCGCTGTGTCAGCCCAGAGCTGGGCATCTGTCTTGGCAGACAGCCTCCAAGCCAGCGCATCTTTGCAGAACACATGCTTCTCTACCGGCACAGCTCGGGGGACAGAAATGGGGTTCCTGTGACCCCACCAACTGCTGGGGGTATGCCTGGGCCAGCTGGGCCCTGAAGAACGGGAACACCTCTGAGGCTGTACGCACAAAGCAGGAAGCAAATGTACGGAACTCATTTCCTTAGCAGGTGATCTGCCCTTCAGTCGCGCAGCACCCACTCACCGAGCACCGGCTGCATGCCAAGCGCTGATCTAACCCCCAAGCCAACAGCGGGGATAGATATGTGGCTAGTATCTTCAGGGATATTGTCAGAGATGTTTGGGAGAGGAGTCCCAGCCTGCCTCCTTCCAGATTAGTATGCAAATTAGAAGAGGCAATGAGAGACTTCCTGTCTGTGGAAGACGGTGCTTCCTTTTGCGTGCAGACAAGGGCTGACTGTTTATTATGAGCTGAGCCTGCCCCAGGCCCTGGGGAACCCTCCACCCTCAAGGAACCCCAGTGAACCACCAGCTCCCACTTGGGCCCTTGGTTCCAATCTCAGAGGAGAACGGCAGGTGGCCTGACCCACTGCTTAGACCTGGGGGCAGATCCCATGTCCTCCAAGTCAGAGGCTATTACCTTTGGGGATGTCATGTTCTAAGGAGTCCATGAAGTCCAGGGAGGGGTCCAGGTCAGCCTTCTCAAGCAAGGTCTTGTTCTTCAGCTCAACAGGCTCCCTGAAGTGGAAGTAGGAACTAAGCTTCTTGGCTTCAGACAAGGACAGTCCTAAAAAGAGGTGGTAGGTAGGAAGGGATGGTCGGCCCCAAACCCCACAGCCCGCCTTTCTCCACACATGGGGACCACATGGAGGGAGCTACAAAGGACTCACTCAGATACTGACAGAGAAGTAAAGGGAGCAAAAGGAGTTATATTCTGTCAGCTCAGGCTTGGTCTCGACCATACAATGAGGAGACACCAAAGAGGAAGAAGGTGGGGAAGGCAGGGAGCCCAGACCCCACAAAGCCCTGGGATCCAGGTGGCCAAATGGCCTTGTACCCTCAGGCAGAAAAGAGGGTCCAGCAACTGGGTAACCCATGCCAACTACCAATGCCAGGCCATGGAGCACATCTTCCCAAGCGATCTGGCCACAGCTGGCCTTTCTCTGAGGAAGTGGGACAGGTTCCCCAGGACTCCCAGAAATGTGTCCGACTATGCTTGGGAAGAGACACCCTCCTGCCCTCGAGAGGGGCCTCACCTTCAAAGGTCCGATTGACATGGATAGGTCCAAAAGGGGTCTTGAAAAGGGCTCCCCGGGGGATGACTGCCACAGCCTTGTCAATCTGGTCGATGACAGACACCAAGCGGGTCTCTTCCTTGATCTGGACCTGAGGAGACAGGAGACAATCAACCTGCCAGAGTGCTATGCCCACTCACCTCTGGGGCAAAGGGCCTTTTCATGACCACAGGACCTGGATCACCACCACATAGACGCCAAGTCCATGGACAGTCATGTTGGGCAAGCCCTCGCCTGCCTTCTTCTCAAGACTCCCTCCCTCCCTTCCCTCTTTCTTTCATTCCTCTCTTTCTCTCTCTCTCTCTCTCTCTCTCTGTCTGTCTCTCTCTCTCTCTTTCTTTTAAATCAGTAATACATACTGATGGTGCAATATTTAAAACTATCAAAAAAAAAGTCTCTCTTACCCCATCCCTGACCCTCCAACTGCCCTCACTGGAGACAACCACTGTTAATGGCTTTTTATGTGCTCTTCCAGAAACATACCATCCTATCATCACATGTGAATATTGCTTATTTTGCCTTTTTAAAAATATAAAAGCAATCGTGATCACTGTGAAATATTTAGGTAATATAGAAATAGTTTATAATGTACTCCAAAGAATTAAAACCATTCATAATCCCACCTCCTAAAAATAACCACTAAGCACATACTTCCATACTTCCTTCTATTCTCTTTTCTGTGTATATATTTAAAACAAAATTAGAGTCTTGGTTCATGCAGTTTCAGGTGCTACACTCTGACTTAACATCTCTCCAGCACCACCCCATATCGTAACATTTTTATGCAGATGAAATTTAGTTACAACCTATATCAAGGGCAACCCCAAATAAAAGGACTTCGTAGAAATGTCTGGGGAAAAGCAGCACTTGACAGGGGAAAACATATCACCAGGGGCCTCAAGGGTCACTCAGCTACCTATTTCCTGGGAGCTGCCATTTGGGATTTTTACACATTAGACGGGCCAGGGTCTCCAAATAGGTCACTTCATTTAACCCATGCGAGACTATGAAGTAGATATAATTATCCCACTATTGCAGAAAATAAGCCTCAGGGAGGTCAAGTTTGGCAGGGGGGTAGGGGGAGAGGAGTGGGGACTAAGCAGCTGAGGCATCACAGGCCTCGACCAAGACTTCTGGCCTCACCCAGGTTCAAGTGCACAGGCTGCATTTTGAATTCCAGGTTTGTCTAGTTTCAAAGTTTGTGCTGCTTATGATTTGACCCAGTAGTTCCATTTCTAGGAACTGAACCTTCAGAGTGTGTGCACACACAGGAAATGACACCATGTACAAGATCTTTCGTTGTGGCACCGCTGTCAGAGCTCCAACCCGGACACATCGTGCATTTGCATGACGAAGACCCTGGTCTGACTCTGGGACGTTCACACCCAGTGAAAACAGTGCGGTAGGCTCTTTAGAGCACTGACATAGAAAGAGCTCCAAAATATATTAGGTGAGAAAAGCAAGGTGCAGAACTGTGTGCATGACATCTGCCACTTTTGTCTTAAGATCAGAAGGGGTCAAGTATTTGCTGACACTTGTTTTGCATCAAATGTCTCTTGAAGTAGAGCATCTGAAACTTTAATGTGTATTTGAATCCCCTTGGAATGCGTTAAAATTCCAATCCGGATGCCAGCCCGAGCGTGTGCGTTTCAAACTCCCAGGCCACGGTGATGCTTCTGGGCCAGACTGCATTTTGCAAAACATGGACATGCACACATGTGTGTTAATGTCCCCGGGAAAGAAGACCTGGGGGACTGGCGGACAGGGATGAGAGGGACACTTGGCTAAATTTCTTTTTGTACCTTCAAATTGTGCATCATGTGGATATATTATCCAATAAGCTAAAAATCAATATAAAGATACAAGTGGCTGGGCACATCCCATTACCCCAGAGCTCAACACAGGCCCCCCTCTCCCAGCCCCCGCCCAGAGCCAGGCTCCTGACGGAGCTGCTCTCTACCCTGTCACATAGGAGCTTTGTGGCTTTTTGCGGTTGCCACCATAATTTTTATTGGGCTGGGCTTTGATGGCCCAGGCTCTCTCTGTCCTCCCGCTCTCGTCTTCACTCACCACTACTTCTTCTTCAAAGACCTTTTCGCCCTCACTTGTCTTCTGCAGCTCAGTGTGTTCATACTCATGCGAGGGGTCCCCCATGAAGCGGCCCTTCACCACAGACGTCTGCACCACCATCTCCTCCGTGGCAGGGGGCAGCAGGCTCCACTCCATGCAGTTCAGGCTGCCAACAACATCCCCAGGATCCTGGTTTCCAGGTTTCCTGCCACCGCCCCTTCCCTTGAGAGATGAAGCCCAAGAAGGGCTGTTGGGAATCACACCTCTCCCGTTCAAAGCTCTAAGTGCCTGTAGTGCACCCCTCAACACACACGTGTGAGGCAAATTCACATTTATTTCGTAAAAGGTCAAGGTCACAAAAGCTTTGTGCACACCAAAATTCCAAAAACTTCTTCCTAGATATCTGCACTGAGATTCCTGATGAGCTTCTAGAAGCTGAACTTTCCTCAGTTACAGGCACCCGTTTTGGTAGGCCCCAGATTCATGCTTCGCCTGCCTACTGAGCCAACAGCATGGCCACCTTCCCCCATTTCTCAGGAAAGCAGGTCCAGGCTCCAGGACCCATCCTCTGAGGTCTCCAACACTGACCAGCCCAGTGCCTTCCTCCCCACTTCTACCAGGAGAGGGCGTTCTCCCACTCCTCTCTAACCCACTTAGCCTAATGCAGGGAAGGGGAGGCCTGCTCATCTTTCCACCCCTCTCTCTCCACTGGCCCCTTTCTCAATATCAAAACTTCTCAGCTTTCTAAAACAACAGTCCTCAAATCCATGCCCTGCTGGAAAACAGCCTTTTCCTGTCCATCACTCCTCTCCTCCAGCTCCGAACAATAATCTCAGAACAACTTGTCCTGTGGAAGCCTTTTCTCCCCTCACCTTCACTCTGCCCACTACTTCTGCCCTTGCCACCCCATGAAACAGCTTAGGAGGACATCCACAAGACCTAAAAGCCAACAAATGCATTCCATTTCTGTTTCCGTTGGCATCTTCTTTCTCTCTCCCTCCACTGCCCTAAGTATTCCCAGGGATCTATTCACACCCCTCTTTTCTCTATGCAGGCTGGCCCACCTGACCCCCCCCGAGCCCTAGTTGTTATCCAGGATCCAACCACCTCTCTCCACCTCCACTGCTCCCCACTGGTCCAAGCCCCTTTCTACTCTTACCTAGATCCTACGGTAATATCCTAACTGGTCTCCCTGAGTCCATACTTGCTCCCCTTTCACTCTAGTTCCCACCCAGCTGCCAGATCATGTCTCTGTAGAAGCTTCCAAAGACTTCCTATTGAGCCAAATCCTTGCAACGCCCCACAAAGATCTGGTCCATTACCTCTCTGACCTCATGTCCTACAATGTCCCCTCCTCTCCAGCCACACTAGCCTCTATGGGTTTCTTTCTTTCTTTTTTTTAAATATTTTATTTATTTGACAGAGAGAAACACAGCCAGAGAGGGAACACAAGCAGGGGAAGTGAGAGAGGGAGAAGCAGGCTTCCTGCCAAGCAGGGAGCCTGATGTGGGGCTTGATCCCGGATCTCCGGGATCATGACCTGAGCCAAAGGTAGTTGCTTAACCAACTGAGCCACCCAGGTGCCCCCTACCAACACTAAGAACACATCAGCCTCAGGGCCTTTGCACTTGCCTGGAATTCTCTTCCCTCCCATAAACATGGAGCTCACTTTCTGTTGCTTCAGGTCTCTTCACACATAACTTTATCAGAAAGACTATCTCTGACCACCCTATTTAAAACCGTACCACATCCCATATTCTCTAGATTTGTGATGTATGTGTTTATTTGCTGTCTCCCCTCCTCCCGCCCCCACACACTATAATGTAGACTCCATGAAGACATGGACTTTGTCTCATTTACCACTGAATTCCTAGTGTCTGGGTCGATGCCTGGCACATAGCAGGTGCTGAAGAAATGAAAACTTATGGAATAAAATGAGTCCCAAGTCTCCATCTTCAGTCCAAACGTTTTGTCTGGACTCTGGGTTTATACTTTAATATGCCTCCTTATGATCCTTCCCCCCACCCGCCTACCCCAGGCACCTCATACCAAGTTCAGTGGGGCTCTCCTAGTCCTGCTTCCTGAATTCCGTTCCAGTGGGAGTTACCAGCACTTACTCCTCTGCCTTAGCTGAGCAGGACTTGACCTCTCCTCCACCTCTCCCACTCAGGCCCAAGTCTGGCCAGTGCCACAGCTTACATCTTTCCAACCAATCCCCTAATCTACACTTCCTCAGCTACCTCTTCTTTGCAGTATCCTCCATCTGGACATTGCAACAGCCTTCCGGATGCTCACCCACTTCAGGCAGGCCTGAGCACCCGGATCCGAGCAGGTTCCTCTTGCTTAAGGCCTCTGAATGGCTCTCCAGCTCTCCATAGCCTCTGAACAAAGTTAAAATTTCAGGCCTCTCCATCTGGTCTGTGTAACATCCTCGCCTGCCACTGTCAGATTTACTTAACTGCTGTTCTCCCAAACACTCCAAGCCCACTGCAGCCAAGTGTGCAGAACTCTTCCCTCTCAATGGCATGCCTTTTCCCCCACACCTTCCTGGGGAACTACTGATCAGCTTTCAGGTCTCCCTTAGCAATCTTTATTTCATTGCTCCCTAGAAGGCCCCCCTCTGTCACCCTTTGCATAACCCTCTGTTCTGGAGTTAACACATTGCTTTAATTGCTGGGTTATAGGTCTGTCTTCCTTCCTTATTAGTGAATAACTTGGAGACAGGTGAGTCTTAACCATCTTTGTAACCCCAAGTCTACACGGAACGCCTCCAATCAATGTTGGACTGATACATGGACAGATAAATGAAGTCTCCAACTCCCTGCAGCCTGGATGGCTTGTTTTGTAAGGTGGTGAGCTTCCCTGCGTTGCTGGGGGTAGTCAAGAAAGAGGCGGGGTGACCTTGTAGGGCAGATAGCATCTGGGGAATCTTCCCGGGTTCTAAATCCCTCCTCTCCCCTCTTCATTCGTTCTCTACTTCCTAGAGTACCTCCTTTTGTGAGCCAATTCCTCCACCGAACATACTTCTGGACCGCCTTCCAAACAGCACCTCATTACGCTCCAGGGCTTCTGACCCTTTTTCATACTGTGCTCTCCAGAATGCCAGGCCTGCACCTGGCATCTACTCCAGGTCCCCCATTGTGCGGAACCTTTCACCTTGCTCCCCCTCCGTTCTTGGCCCTGCCTGTATTCTAAACCCACCTACGTCCAAATCTCCGCCCCCCACCCCCCACCAGGTTCACAGGTCCCGGGCCCCTAATGCTCACCAGATCATTGCGTGCCCAGTCCCTCTATGCCCCCCCACTACCCCGCCCCTTCGCCAGTTCCCTATCCCCAGACCCTGTCCACCCGTGGCCTCAGCCCGTCGGCCCCACCCCTTCCCGGGGTGGCGCTTCCTTCAGGAGGCTGGGGGCCGCCGCGGCCTGCTAGGGTGTCGCCTCCACCTGTAGAGAGTCTTGCGTGGTGCGAGCTGGTCCTCACTCAAGCCCTGCGCAATGTAGTAATCCGCGACGAGGCCGAGGATGCGGCCCCAGAAGAGGACCCGATCGTAGCGGTAGTCGCGCTTCACCAGCGTAAGGGAGGTGAGCAGCGAGGCCCGACGGTCGGGGCTGAGGCCCTGCCCGCTGCCAGACGCCAGCTCCAGCGACAGCAGGAGGCTTTCCGCGTCCATCGCGCCCACAGCTCGGATCAACGCCCGCCAGGTTGCTAGGAGAAGCTGTCTCCATGGAGACCCAAGGCTGGCCCTTCCGCCCGCCCCGCGGGAAGGATTCCACTGCACAGCCCCGCCCTCTCGAAACCTCAGGCGCGCCCTGCTCGGGCCCAGCCCTTCCTTCCCCCAAGCAGGGGCACACACCAGCTACTGTCCTCGGTCCTTCTAGCGTTGGGGACCGCACGTGTTCTGCTGTCACGGTAACGGTGTGGTTCCCCCTAACAAAGGTAGCCTACCGTGTGAGACTGCCCAGCTCCATGGATGTTTTGCCTTTTCTAAGCATTTCCAACAGTTGAATTGAGTCCTCACTGTATATGCAATGAGGGCTTGGGAAGAAAAACACAACAGTGGCATTAGCTGCATTATCATCTCACTCCAGTTGTGTCCCTTCTTGGCCTCAGAATTATGTGAAGAAAGGAACTTGAGATCTGGGCTCTAAAAGTCTAGGAATCTAAGACAATTAACCCTCACCCCAAGCCAGGTCGAACAGAGTGGGATCGATCTCTCCATTCTCCTCAGTCTTCATGAGATGTCTCCCTTCACCCCTTCCACAGGACTATTCCACCCAAATGACAAATGGAGACCTACGCCCTGGGGCAAGGCCCACACCTTGGGGGAGCAGGGTGTGAAGAGAAGCACAAAAAGGATGGTGTCACCTGCTACCTACATTTAACTCCTTCGGGCCCCACAACTGTTGCTTTTAGACCCAAATGGTAGCAACACAGAGGAGACCAGAACACTACTGCTGCTGGGGCTTTTCATTCCCTGGGTTAGAGACTACTTCACATCCGCCTCTGGAGTCTCCCGCCAAGGTCAAACAAGTGAACAGATGTCTCAACAAGCTTGTTGTCAGGGAAAGAGATGGGATTTGTTGATTTTTTTTAAAGTTATATTTATTCATTTATTTATTTGAGAGACAGGGAGAGAGAGAGAGAAACAGGGCATGAGCAGGTAGGGAGGGGCAGAGGGAGAGGGAGAAGCAGACTCCCCATTGAGCAGGGAGCCCTACACGGGGCTGTTGTTAATATTAACTGACCTTTTCATTTCTGGATTCCTTTGAAAGGGACTCATGCAATCAGAATGATGTGGTCCCCCGTGCCAAGCCAAGAGAGAAATAAGTGTCGAAATTACCCAGATAATTACTTTGTTTTGACTATCTGGGCATTGCTTATGAAGGCCTTTAAATTCGAGCTGACTTGGCCTAAGGTGTTTTCCATCTCAAAACAATCTGTAACTCCCTTGTCCAAAACTCTCCCTCCCTTAGAGCCCCCAGCCTGTCCATTCCATTCCCAAGTGGGAGATATGGCCCTGTTTCTCTTTCGTAAAGCAGTATCTTCAGACCAGAAACTAGCTGAAATTCTAACTGGTAAAATATGCTTCAAGTGGTTATAGCACCGAAAATCACCCAAACCTATATTGTTCTCATTGACTCCAGACTTACTGACCACTTATTACCAGCAGGCTCCTTCTTAGGAACTACAGTCTGAAGTCAGAGAAGGGAGCCTTACAGGTTTGGCTGAGTGAATCTGCTTAATTGTTTCAGAGTAAAACTATACAGGCCATACAGCGCAATGTCCAGTACTCAGCCTCTGGGGCTGGGTTGACTGGATTAGAACCCAGGTTTCACCACATAGGCAAGTTATTCTATTTCCCCAAGTCTCATCCATAAGATGGGAACAACACATACTGTGGGAGGTTGTTACATGAGATCATGTATGTAAAGTGCTTAAAACATAGTGTAAAATTTAAACCATGTTTTCTGTTTTCTTAACACAAAACATTCTTCTTCTTAAAAAGTAAAAAACAGTATATATTTATACTGTCTCCATTTACACACACACACACACACACACACACACACACCTACCTATCTCCAGCACCAGCAGGGTAAGAACTCTCTTCAACTTGGTTCCAAGAAATAAGCAGGTGTTCTTGGGGACAAAGAGCATCAGTGCTTAGCAGTCAGGATGGCGACAAGCCGGAGAGAAGAGCAAGGATCAGGATGGCCAAGTCAGAGGCGCAGCTGCGGAGGAAGTGCCGCAGGCAGGAGAGCAGGGTGTGCCTAAGGACAGTGCTGCGAGCAGGAACCGCCAGTGGCAACCAGACACTGCGATGGAGACACACTAGGCAGAACCCCCAAAGAGACATCTGGCCTCGAGAGCTGTTTCCACAGGCTTTGCAGCTTGGCAAAGACCCGCTCAGTTTTCCTTTCTCAGCCCAGTCTCTCAGCCCCTTTTCCCGTGTGACCTTTGGCACACATACTGTAAGGATCACAAAAACCCCTACATGGCGAGGAAAGGAGGTCAGGCAAGGAGGTAGCTGATGAGGACTCTAGTCCCAACTCTGACATCAAAGTGTTACAGAATCTTGGCCAAGTCCCTTCACTTCCCAGATGGGCCTAGGGCTGATGAGGAGAAAGATCAGTTTAAAAAAAAAAAAAAAAAAAAAAAATCCTAGGAGCTCTGAAGCATAAGACGGCCAAGCAGAAAGATAAAATATTCTAGTCTTAACCCTGGGAATCTTTAAGCCAAGAGTTATAGGATAATTTAATGCAAATCCATTCATTTTTATATTTAAGTTCATTACGTCCCCAGTAAAAATTCTGAAAGGCCACAGCAAAAAGCATAAAAAGGGCCATATCCCTAAGAATGTCTATGGGCTCATGTTTGCTTTCCAACCCAAACAGAAATGCCTGACCCACACCTTCTGGGAAAAATCAACCTTTGATTCAAAGAGATGTTGTTCAGTGATAATTATGACAGCCACAGCCATACAATCAGCCCACCAGGAAGTCTAGGAGGGGAGGCAGACAGCTTGAAGGACAGAACATTCCTCTCACCAGGAAGCAACTCTAGCTCCAAGCAAGAGATGAGTGACGTGGTACCACAGGGGGAAAGATAATTTAAGCCATGGCGTTCATGATGAAGAAGCACTCCCATTTACTCATGGAAGCCTTTAAGTGTCACTGGTGCCTGGAACCAAATGAAATCCTCCCAGGCTGTGGCTGGGATAGAGGGTCGGCCACAGGACAGGGTCACAGTCAGTTTGTGGCCCCGGGTGGGCACTCGGTAGTTGAGCTTGGGACGAAACCAATCTTCTCCACAGTCCCGGTGCCCCTGTGCCATGACAATGGTGCCCATGAGTGGAGGAGCCTGGAGCTCACTGAAGGCATCAGCCATGAAAATGGCTCGGAAGAGACGGCGCAAACAAGCTGCGGTGCTCAGGCTCTGGTCCATGCTGTTGGGGGCCAAGCAGGACAAGTCAAGCTCGTAGAACTCCTTGGGACTTAAGGCACTGCCACCAAGGAGGATAAGCACACGGGGTACTAACGTCCGGGCAAAGAGACCCTCTAGGTGGCTGAGGACACTCTCCAGTTCTGCCAGGGCTTGTTGGCATTTCCTGCTGCTCACCTCAGCGGAGGCCCGAGCTTTCTTCTTCATCGAGTCCTCGGCCTGTGAGGACAAAGACCGGTGAAAGGGAAGGACAGGATAGGGGAAGCTAATGCCCTTTGCAGAACTCTGTTGGCACGCAGGAAACTTCTGGGACTGGGTTTCCATGGCCATGACACTGGGTTTTTATCAGAGGGCAATATGTTTAAAAAGAAAAATGCATTATTTGTACAAAACCATACTTTTCCCATGCTCGAACAGGAAAGACAGTACTCTGAAGCAGGAGGATATCTAGAAATAAGCAACTAAAAGAGCCAAGGAGATTTGGTAGCATGGCAGGTGGCAAATTTTGCTATGCCATGAGTGACAACAGGAAATGAGGAAAATCTGGCTCAATAAAGGTGATTCTAGAGTTGGGTCTTCCAGTTAAATGTGGAATATTAAACACATGTTTATTTGTGGTTCCATCTAAAATACTACTAAATGAGAGAAAAAAGAAGGGAAGGAGTGGAGAAAGAAAGGGAACTCCCAAGGGCAAAGAGAATGGAGAAACAGACAAAGGCAACCACACATTTTTGGAAAATAGAAGGCAGATGGAAGAATTCAAGGGAGCTGAATACCAACAGCTAAAAGAGGGAACCCCCATGAAAAGCAGACCAACTTATAATGCAGAACCCCAGATGGGCTCAGGAATTGGCAATTTAAGTACCACAGAAGAGTAAAAAGAGGGAAACTGAGTGAAAACCCATGTGAGAACCCTTAGATAATCTCCCAACTTCCTCCACTCCGTCTTCTCCAGAGAGAAGACTTTCCATACTGATGTTTTGGGAGTCCTCCAAAGAGACCACTAGGTTTCTACCCAATAATATCCTCAGGGTGAAGTCTACAATTCACAAGGCCCAGCCATGTACACAGAGCTTTCATTGATTTATTCTTATATATTCACCAGGCACAGAATAAAAGCCTCTAACGTGAAAGTCACAGACCAAAACAAATAGGAAAAGGAATCCAGAAAAAACTGAGAAACTGAACAGAGTAAAACTTCAAAAATAGAATAATTAATATCCTCAAGTAAGAGAAGATCATATAGGATGCTATAAAAAAGAAACATGAAAAAAATTAAAAAGATCTGTTAAGACTATGACTGGTGCCTGGGTGGCTCAGTTGGTTAAATGATTGCCTTTGGCTCAGGTCATGATTCCAGGGTTCTGGGACTGAACCACATGTCTGGCTCCCTGCTCAGCGAGGGTCTGCTTTTCCCTCTCCCTCTACCCCTTCCTGACTCATTCTCTGTCTCAAATAAATAAAACATCTTTTTTTTTTTAAAGATTTTATTCACTTATTTGACAGAGAGAGAGATCACAAGTAGGCAGAGAGGCAGGCAGAGAGAGAGGAGGAAGCAGGCTCCCCACTGAGCAGAGCCCGATGTGGGCCTTGATTCCAGAACCCTGAGATCATGACCTGAGCCGAAAGCAGAAGCTTTAACCCACTGAGCCACCCAGGCGCCCAAATAAATAAAACACTTAAAAAAAAAAAAAAGACTATACACTGAAAAAATAAAATAAATTATTTAACAACTATGATTGCCAAAAAAATTACAGAAGTGTTAGAATATAAAGTTAAGGAAGTCCCCAGTAAAACATAAAGATGAGGGGTGCCTGAGTGGCTCAGTCGGTTAAGCATCTCCCCTGGGCTTAGGTCATGACTCTAGGGTCCTAAGACTGAGCCCCCATTGGGCTCCCTGCTCAGCGGGGAGTCTGTTTCTCCCTCTCCTTCTGCCAGCTATTCCCCCTGCTTGTGCTCTATCAAATAACTAAATAAAATCTTAAAAAACAAAAACAAAGAGATGAACATCTGGGGAGAAAAGACATTAAAATTAAAAGGTCAGTTCATGAAGTCCAAATGCAACACAATAGCAGCTTCAGAGAAAGAAAATGAGAAAATCCTGGAGGGTAGACTATCAAAGACTGGGGTGGAAAGAGACTAAAGCCACTGGGCTCAAACACATTCCTTACAGCTGTTGAGGTTGACACTGCCTGAATATTCCTTAGAACCCCTTTTCGCTTTTCTACCGTGGACAGTCACAGTCTCCCAGCCAGCTTTCTCCCAAAGCCTGTGCCTACCTGGGAAGAAGGTTTTCGGTAGAAGTATTTAAGCTGTTCATAGGGCAGAGGCAGTTGTTGGCGCTGGTACATGATATGCTTTAGAAGTTCACAAGTAAATCGACAGCAGCCTTCCTGGCTCACAGGCCCGGGAAACACCACTGGCACCATGCAGTCTCTGGGGCAAAAGGGCTCCGAAGGGTTGGTAGGTTCTTGACTAGAGGTGGTCTCGAGTAGTTCTATCTGGGGGGCGTGGGTTTCCTCTGACTTCGCAGACCATTCCAGATCTAGTAGGTGCGCAGAGGGGCAAGAGAGACAAAAAAATTTAAAAGCCGAAGTCAGTCTTCTCATTTCCTTGTACTGGGGAGAGGAAAGCCCGACACATTCCCTCCGCAAACTCCCTGAGGGTGGTGGCGGGAAGATCCCTGACCCCAGTCGCTTAAGGAGACTTAAGTTGCGGTGGGGCGGGGATGGGGTAGGGAGCATTTCGGACGCTATGACTAGGGCTCCGCTGAGAAAGTGGAGGCCCTGACCTGGGGAAATTCGTTTACACTAAGTGTAATCAGGCGGGGTCCAAAACGCCGCGGAAAGGAAGACAAGAGTAGGGACGAACCAATGGGATCCAGGAGCCACGGGGCGAAGGAGTCCCTGGGGCCGAGCGGGAGCCAGGAGGGAATGGGGGCAAGGAGGACGGCCCAGAGAATGGGCCCTAAAACACTGGAGAGCGGCGGTAGCAAAGAGCCAGGTCCCCAAGACTCCCCAAGTTCCGGACCCTAGGCCTTACCAGGTACTGCGGCAGGGCACGGCACTTCCGGCTCCGGAGCCGCCATCACGACCTCCTCCCTCTTCTCCCTGCAGTTTGAATGGGCGCCCCGCGGGGTATCATGGGAAGCCCTCGCCTCCACTTCCGGCTCGACCGGGACGAAGGGGGCGCGGCGCGGCCACAGTGGTGGAAGCTGGGCGGGGTTGGGATTTGATCCCTGAGCTCCCTCCGAACACTACCGCGGGGCTTGGCCGAGGCCTCCCCGGCGGGGAACCCACGCCCTCTCAGCCAATGAGGTCGGCCTTCCAGAGGACGCTCGCCTTTACGCACCCATTCTCCCCTGCGTTCAATATTCACTGTGCACCTACTTGGTGCCATGCCCTGTCCTAGGTGCTGGAGCCTCTGGCAAGCCAGCAGGAGGCAGTTGCTGTCCTAAGGGGTTTGCTGCCTAGAAATAAGATACCATGTGATAAATTATATACCGTGGGGT
This sequence comes from Spilogale gracilis, assembly GCA_004023965.1. NCBI lineage: Eukaryota > Metazoa > Chordata > Mammalia > Carnivora > Mephitidae > Spilogale > Spilogale gracilis. The sequence continues at coordinate 63,248 of PITA01001108.1, forward strand.
GTGCACGGGCTGTGGATAGAAGAACCAGCCACCTAACCTAGGTGGTGTGGAAGCCAAGGGTGGTCCCAGAGGAAATGTGTCCAAAAAGCTGACTTATAGGATGAATAAAAGCAAAGAGGAGGGCCTAGGTATCCTGGAGACCTTGAGAGACAAGAGCATCCTCCATACAAGAGATTAAAGAATTCAGGGGCACCTGGGTGGATTAGTTGGTTGAGTGAGGGGCTCAGGTCATGATATCAGGGTCGCGACATTAAGACTGCGAGGGTATTTGCGCTCAGTGCCAGAGTCTGCTTGAGATTCTCTCTCTACCTCTCTCTTTGCGCCTCACCCACTCACACTCTCTCTAAATAAATAAATTAAATTGAGGGCACCTGGGTGGCTCAGTGGGTTAAAGTCTCCGCCTTCGGCTCAGGTCATGATCTCAAGGCCCTGGGGTGGAGGCCCACATCAGGCTCTCTGCTCAGCAGGGAGCCTGCTTCCTCCTCTCTCTCTGCCTGCTCTGCCTACTTGTGATCTCTCTCTGTCAAATAAATAAATAAAATCTTTTAAAAATAAATTAATTAAATTGAAAGAAAAGAGTTGAGAGTATAAAGAGTTAAGGCTGTGGCAGATAAACAGGACCCAGATCATGGCTAAGTTTTACAAGCCCTGTTAAAAAGTTTGAACTTGGGACACCTGGGTGGCTCAGTTGGTTAAGCGACTGCCTTTGGCTCAGGTCATGATCCCAGAGACCCAGGATCGAGTCCCACTTCGGGCTCCCTGCTCCACGGGAAGCCTGCTTCTCCCTCTCTCAGTCCCCCTACTTGTGTTCCCTTTCTGACTGTGTTTTTCTCTCTGTCAAATAAATAAAATCTTTAAAAAAAAAAAAAGTTTGAACTTGATCCTATAGGGGGATGGGGAAGCTTTGAAAGCTCTAGGTAGCGGAGTGACATGATTAAATTTATAAATTTAATCTCTACACCAGCTGCAGTATAGAGATTACATTACAAGGAGGATGAAAGAGGAAGCAGGGATACCAATTAAAGCTAGTGACTGCAGTTACCCAAGTGCGCTGGTGAAAGAGGCCTGAACTGTGTCGTCACAGTGGGTGGAAAGAAATCTGTGAACCTTAGAGATATTTAGGCAGTTCAATGAGCATGACTTGGTGGTTGATCCCAGGAAGAGGGAAAAGGATAAAGACTACCAAGAAGACAAGCAGGTTTTTTAAGTTTAGCAACTATATGGCCAGTTGTTCCATTCAATGAAGGAACACTAGAGGAAGACCAGGTTTATTGATGTATGGTTATGGAAAAAAGATGAGTTCAGTTTTCAACAGGTTGGGTTTGCTGTTCCATGGGACAGTGAAGAGATATTTAGGAACACCAATAGGAATAGAACTGTATTTGAAAGTCATTGGTGTAGGAGTGTATAAAATCACCGAGGGAGGGCACATAGAACAAAGATGAGCTAGGATCCTGAAGACACTAATGTTTAGGGGACGCAGAGACAAAGAAGAGCCTGTGGAGGGGCCCCTGGGGGGCTCAGAGGGTTAAGCCTCTGCCTTTGGCTCACGTCATGATCTCAGGGTCCTGGGATTGAGCCCCACATCACGCTGTCTGCTTGGCAGTAAGCCTGCTTCCCCCTCTTTCTCTGCCTGCCTCTCTGCCTATTTGTGATCTCTCTCTGTGTCAAATAGATAAATAAAATCTTAAAGAAGAAGAAGAAGAAGAAGAAGAAGAAGAAGAAGAAGAAGAAGAAGAAGGAGAAAAAGAAAAAGAAGAGGAGGAGCCTGTGGAGGAGAGTGAGGAGTACATAGAGAGGTATAAAGAAGAATGGCTAAGCGTCAGGTCATGGAGGCCAAGAGGGTGTGTCTCAGGAGGTAGGGAGCAGAGACCAAACATACTATAAAAGTACAATGTTTAAAATACTGTGCTGTTGGTTCAGGAATAAGCAAACAAGTAATAAAACAGGAGAGAGTCCATAGCAGTGACGTGGCGCACAGCAGGCGGTGAGGGCGTGAGAGCCCTTGCTTCTTTCTCTTTCTTGACTCCATCTTCAAGGTAGCAGCTTCAGTGCCTGTGGTTCAGTCAGCAAAAAGTAGCTCTTTGTCCATGCCCAGGAGCTACACACCCTCAGGGTGACCGGCCAGGAGGCAGTCATCCAGATCAAGGCTCATGTAGCCTCGCTGGAGGACATCGCTCCAGAAGATCAAGCCATGCTCCTGGCAGGCACACCCCGCTAGATGACACTACTCTAGGTCAGTGTGGAGCAGAGTTTCTGACCACCCTGAAGGGAGCTGGCCAAGGTAAAGTCCATGGTTTCCTGGCCCATGCTGGGAAAGTAAGAGGGCAGGCTCCCAAGTTGGCCAAACAGGAGAAAAAGAAGAAGACAGGCCAAGCCAAGCAGCAGATGCAGTACAACTGGCGCTTTACCAACATTGTGCCCACTTTTGGCAAGAAAAAGGGCCCCAATGCCAACTCTTAAGTCCATTGTAATCCTGGCTCTCACCATTATAGCCACTTAGTTCAGTTTAAAAAAAAAACCAAAACAAAAACAGAGGGCACCTGGGTGGCTCAGTGGGTTAAAGCCTCTGCCTTCGGCTCAGGTCATGGTCTCAGGGTTCTGGGATCGAGGCCCGCGACGGGCTGTCTGCTCAGCGCTCAGCGGGGAGCCTGTTTCCTCTGCTCTCTCTGCCTGCCTCTCTGCCTACCTACCTGTGATCTCTCTCTCTGTCAAGTAAATAAATAAAAAAAAAATCTTAAAAAAAAACAGAAACAAAAAAACACAACTCACAAAAAAAAAAAAAAAAAAAAGAGGGAATCCAGAAACAGATCCATTTATACGTAGATCTTCGTATATGATGAAGGTGACTTTCAAAGCAAGTAACTTGAGACAGCTGTCTATCCATTTAAAAGAAAAAGACATCAAATTAATTCCTACTGAACATCTTACATAAAGGTAAATTCTAAATGAATTAAAGATCTAGGGGCGCCTGGGTGGCATAGTCAGTTAAGTGGCTGCTTCTCAGTTTTGGCTCTGATCATGATTTCAGGGTCCTGGGATCAAGCCCTGCATCTGGCCCCAGCTCAGCGTGGAGTCTGCTTCAGGATTCTATCTCTTCCTCTATCCTTCCTCCCACTCTTGCTCATATTCTCTCTCTCTCTCTCTCTCTCTCTCTCTCTCTCTCTCCCTATCTATCATCTATCTATCTCTATCTCTATCTCTCTCTGTAAATAAATAATTTTTTATTGGATTAAAGGGATGCCTGGTGGCTCAGTCAGTTAAGCATCTACCTCTGGCTCAGATCTTGATCCCAGGATTCTGGGATCAAGCCCCAAGGGCTCTCTGCTCATCAGGGAGCCTGCTTCTCCCTCTCCCTTTGTGCCTCCCCTCTACTATGCTCACTCTATCTCATTCTTTCTTTCAAACAAATAAAGTCTTCTTAAAGATAAAATGGATTAAAGATCTAAACATAAAAATAAACCTCCAAACTCCTTGAAGAAAATATTAGGGAGTAATTCATAATCTATGAGTGGGGTTACCCTTGGCATGACAAAAAGCAAGGAAGTATAAATGGAAAGATTGCTAAGTTTGAATTTATTTTTTAAATGTTTCTATTTTTTATTTTATTTATTTGTGAGAGACAACCAGGCAGAGTGGCAGGCAGAGGGAGGAACAGGCACCCTGCTGAGCAAGGAGCCCAACTTGGGACTCTATCCCAGGACCCTGAAATCATGACCCAAGCTGAAGGCAGATGCTTAACCGACAGAGCCACCCAGGTGTCCCTTATTTAAAACTCATGTAAAGTTACTATACACAAAGAATAAATGACTAATTGTACACCAGGAAAAATTGTGTGTGTGTGTAATCCCGTAGCCAAACACCTCATAAGCATCTCATAAACACCCCCTCCAGGAACCCAAACACTTCTACTACCATCTCCAAGGACCCTGATCTCCAGCTGGACAGCCATCCCTGATCAGTTTACTCCTCTGCCAGCCTTCGCTCCTCTGGTAAGCTAGGTTGTTCAAGAATGGGATATCAGAATAGGTTATCCCCTCTCATTTCTTAAAAGAGTTCTCCACTTAGGAGGCAAGGGGATTAGGATGAACAAAGTGAAATTGTGTATGTTGGGTGATTGAAAGACCCAAGAAGATGAGAGGATGAGTGTTATCAGGCGGGTGCAGCTGGCCCTGGTTATCAAGGGAGCATAGAGCTAGTGGTGGTGAGAATGCTGGGGGAAGAGTTTTGGCTCTCCCTTCCAACCTCCATCCTTCTTGAGATCTCTTACTGAGTTCCTCAGTCTTAGCCTCTAAGTAGCAGTTTTCCTGGCTGGAGTTGACCTCTGCAGCATTAGCTTCTTTTTGCTGAACAGGGTTGAAAAGAGGGAAGTCATGTGTGATTTCCACCACTGAAGACCACAGAATTGGCTGGATCTGCTGGGCTCTTTTGCAGATTCTGGTTCTTTTGCTGCCCGGCTTTGCAGAGTTATGCCATGTGGACAGCAACTAAATGATCAGTAACCTCCCTGCCTCCTTGTAGTCTTGAGGGGAAGTCATGGACGCCACCAGGTCTGAACCCTGGAAAGGATCACCAGAGGTAGGTCACTGTTGCTGCTTCTAGTTTCCCAAGGAAAACTGAGATCTGGAGGGAAGGGTTGTTTTATTTCTTGGCCGTGAGAGAGCATCTCGATGTTTGTGAAAGAGGCGAAGCCGACATTAGGTGAGTGGTGAATCACGAGAGACAGCCATGGGGCTGGGAATTGAACACAGGTGTCCTGACTCCCAGCCCAGCAACACTAACTGCTTCTCCACTCTGCCTTTCTAATGTCTTGTGCACTGGTTTCTATCGCTGCGTGTGCTTACTCTTTGCTGACTGCAAGAGCCCTAAGAGCAAGAGAGATGGCTTGGCAAGAAAGTCAAAAGTCAGCAATCCCCTGGGCCCTTGGCCAAGTTTCTATTGCCGGCTACTTCCCCCAGTCACTGCCCTAGCAGTGGCTGACGTAACCCGAGCGCCAGCCCCGCCCCCAGTAGGGGCCAGGCCCCTCCTACCGGCCTGGCTATTTTAAAACTAAATTCGCTGTGCTGGGATTGGTTCTGCTTCAAAACAAAGGGGAGGGGTAATACTCGCTACCGGCATCCTCGTAGCCCTCGGGCTGCAAGGCTGGTTTATGGGTTCGGGCCTCGTGTCTGTGGCACCGCCGTGTCTCGGGTTGTTAAAACCCGCCCCCGGAGGGTGCCAGCTGGTAATAAGGTAGTGACTACTGGGTAAAGGTGGCATAATCATCGCAACAATAACAACTGTTATTAGGCTAACCACCATCTGCCTCCACCCTGGCATTCGTCCTGACTCACCCCGACGGCACGCCGGCTGTCGGGGAAAAACTGAGGCAGGGGCGGAGCCAGCCGGCTGGAGGGACCAGTCGCCCTGAATTTTGCAGCTCTCCAGGTCCAGAACCTGTTGTCTGGGATCTCGCTAAGAGGCCAAAGCAAGGAGCGCCCACAAAGCTTGATTCTGATGTAAGCCCTCCGCCTCGGGTGACTGCCCCACCGCCAGGCCCCGGGGCTCTAAACGTCCACCCAAGGAGGCCCTAGGAAAAGACCCGCTCAGAGCGCGGAGATTGGGAATCAGACTACAGCTACCCTAGACCTTTGCGCGCAAAGACGCACTCCTTGACTACGCCCCGAAGCCACGCCGCGGCCCCTGAGCTGCAATGCCTCCTGGGAGTTGTAGGGCATCGGGCAGCTCATTTAAGGGAAGTCCCAGGATTGAGGACTCTATCTCCCGTGGTGCCCCGCGGCTGTTTCTGACGCGACTCCGGGCCAGAGAAGGGTGGGGGCGTGGCCTGCGTAGGGCCCCACCCCGCTCTCCTCTGGCTGGCCGGTCGCGGCGGTGGCAGTAGGGGCGGCGGCGGTGGCGGCGGTGGCGGCGGCGGCGGCGGCGGGGGGGGAGGGGTTGGGCGGGGGGCTGGCGGCAGCGGCGGATGGACTCGCGGGTATCGGAGCTGTTCGGCGGCTGCTGCCGGCCCGGGGGGGGTCCGGCCGTGGGCGGAACCCTTAAGGCTAGGGGGGCCGGCGGCAGCAGCGGCTGCGGGGGCCCAAAAGGGAAAAAGAAGAACGGAAGGAACAGAGGGGGCAAAGCCAACAACCCGCCGTACCTGCCCCCCGAGGTGAGCCCCATAAGTGGAGGGTGAAAGGCAACCACTCTTTCCGGTCCCGGGACTCCAGGGAGGCGGGGCAGAGGGAATTGATACCCCCTTCCGGTGTCAGAACACTCGGGGGGAGGAGAACCCTTCCGTCCGGTACCAGGACCCCAGGGAAGACCTTCCCTCTGGTGTCAGGACCCCAAGAGGAAGAGTGAGAAGGGAGGATCCCCCCATTCTGACCCAGTAACCCCAGGAGAAGTGGGGAAAAGGGATCCTACTTTCATCCCCTTGGAGAGAGCAAAGTAGAATGCCCTGGCCTCATCCTTCTGCTGTAGCAGAAGGGAGACTGCATCCTGGGATGAGGAGGCAGCAGAGTTTTCTAAACTTGTTCTACAGGGGCGGAGGGGAGTACTGGGGAAAAGAGCAATATGTTCCATCTCTATCCCTGAGTACTCCTATACACACACATATAAAAACAGACAAAAGATCAGGCTTAAGTCCTCTTCCCCTTCCTTGTGAGGAAGTGGGATTGGCCTCTTGCCCCATCTATCCCTAAGGCAGAGAGTAACTGCTATTTCGTCCTTCTTAGGAAAGGAGGACCAAGGGGGAAGAGCCTAAGCCATTGGTTATCAAACTTTAGCATTTCTCAGAATCACCTGGATTGCTGCTTAACCCCTGGAGTTTCTGATTCAATAGGTCAGAGGTGGGCCTGATACTCTGCATTTCTTACAAGTTCCCAGGCAGTGCTTGAGGCTGCTGGTCCTGGGATCACACTTTGAGAACCATTGGCTTAGACCATCATCCTTGTACTACTTTTCTGAAGCCACCCATCCTAAATTCTTCACCTTTAGCAAAATGATAAAAAGGTCTTTAAGGGGAAAAGATCTCCCTTTTATTCCATGAGGTAGAGATTGTGGGTGAAGACCTGTTAGAGCCTGGGAGTTAGAGGGCGTTGAAGAGATGGAATGATGACAGGAAGGAATAAAGAAAAAGAAATGGCCAGTGGAGAGGAGTGCCAAATGCAGGACAGACAGAACAAGCACATCTCTTATCCGGTTGCACCCTAGAGGGGAAGGCTTAGGCAACAGGTTGCTTCTGTGGTGGGTCACCTGATGGGGGGAAGATGTAGAGGAGGTTGTGTGGGTGGATTCAGGATTTCAACTGAGGCATGTGAATCTGGTTTATGGAGTCTGTCCCCTTTATTGCATTTCCTGAGTTTCTTGTCTTCATCTCAGGCCCAACTTTGGAGCCCTGCCTCTCATTTTACCTGGACTTGTCTCTCATCAGGCTTGTAGTGACCAGTGCTGAGCTCACCCTTTGGCCCTGGTCCAGAACCTCTTGCAGCCTCTTACTCTTGGTGACATCAGCTGAGAGGGGTGGGCAGGAAGGGAATGGTGTCTCCCAGACCAGTCGCAAAGAATGACCTCAGCAGCCCGAACATAGAGGAAATCTAGACTTCTGGGGACAGCAGTTTGAGGCCCCAGGGAGAAGGAAGGGGTGATCTTACATCTAGGAAGAGTACACCACTAGTAATCAAAGAAAGGAGGGACTGGATTTCTGTTTTTGGCTTACATGGGTGACTCACTGTATTCTTAAAGGCGTTTCCTTCAGAGAAGTCCACTGGAACTGAGTGGAGGGTTTATGTGTAAGCAGGTGCCAGTGAGGTTCCTGCTCTCTCAAGTTAGCTGCCTGGGCCCCAGCAGGCGTCAGAGGGATGTAGAAGTTGGTCAGGACGGTGTGTCATAACTGCTTTCTGTTTCTTTTCAGGCTGAAGATGGAAACATCGAATATAAAGTGAGTCTTGGGCTGGGGAGGGGCAGGTTATCCTTGCTGGTATGGGGTGATTTTTTTCTGGGATCCTTCCAAACCCATGATGTATAGCAATTTAGGGATACGATTCATTCAGGGTGAAGGCTCTGTACCTCATTCTGTTGGAGGGGGACTCACTGTTAGAGGAGACCAAGGATGAGTGAGTTTTAGTGGGAAGGGAAGGTCCTGGTCCTTACAGCTGGACAGGTTGGGGTGGGGAGAGCCTGTGGGTTTAGGAAGAGCGTTTCTGACTTGATTTTCTTATGACACCTCACCTGTCCTAAGCTGAAGCTGGTGAATCCATCCCAGTACCGCTTTGAGCACCTGGTGACACAGATGAAGTGGCGGCTCCAGGAGGGCCGCGGTGAGGCCGTCTACCAGATTGGGGTAGAGGACAATGGGCTGCTGGTGGGGCTGGCTGAGGAGGAGATGCGGGCATCCCTCAAGACCCTGCACCGGATGGCAGAGAAGTATGCTTCCCATTCCCCCTTGGTTCTCTTCCCCTAACTCTGGAGAAGACCTGTGAATACCCAGTCACCTCGGGTCTGAGGGGCCAAGGAGGGATTTTTCCTCCTGTTGCTTTCTCTTAACAAAGGGCTGAAGTGGGGAGAGCTAGTGTGCTGGTCTCCTCCATATTGGACTGAGGCTTTTTTTGCTCCTTAAGATTTGTTCATAACTACAAGCCTGATGAGAGACAAGCCCAGGTAAAATGAGGGGCAGGGCTCCAAAGTTGGGGCTGAGATGAAGACAAGAAACTAAGGAAATGTAATAAAGGGGACAGACTCCATAAACCAGATTTAAATTTAAAAGGACATGGGATAGATTGGAGGGCAGTAGGAAGTGAAGTTGGGTGTTGGGGGGTGTGGGAAGGCCATTTGCTCCAGAGCCAGGTTGGAACATGGGGGCGCAGGAGAGTACAGGTGAGATGTGGCAGCCGTGGCCTTGCTGTGACAGGGTCGGGGCAGATATCACCATTCTCCGGGAGCGAGAAGTGGATTATGACAGTGACATGCCCCGGAAGATTACCGAAGTGCTGGTGCGAAAGGTCCCAGACAACCAGCAGGTGAGCATACCCCTTTCCCTGACCTCTCATGCCGTGCTCCCCGGGAGGGTCACTGGCCTGGGAAGCTGGGGGCGTGTCCAGGTCATTATTTGGTCCCCAGGGAGTGTCACTGCCCTTAACCTACCCATCCGTGGAGAGACGTAAGGGATCGGAGTCCTTACCTCTCGCAATTCATCCACAGTTCCTAGACCTCCGTGTGGCCGTCCTGGGCAATGTGGACTCAGGGAAGTCGACTCTGCTTGGAGTCCTGACCCAGGGAGAGCTGGACAATGGGCGGGGCCGGGCTCGGCTCAACCTTTTCCGCCACCTGCATGAGATTCAGTCTGGCCGAACCTCCAGCATCAGCTTCGAGATCCTGGGCTTTAACAGCAAGGGAGAGGTGCATGCAATCAGCGGGACCCAGTGGGGCCAGACTCTGAGGATGGGATGGTAGTGGTGAAGGACAGAGCCCGAGGGCAGAGTATGGAGACTTTCTGGAGTAGTGTAGAAGAAGACCCTGAGGACAGGGAACAAGCTCTGTCTCCTTAGAAAACAAATGGGGAATCAGCTGGATTAGATTGGATTCGGGGCTCAGGGGTAGGAGACAGGGTCTCCCAGGGACTGGTTTAGGTCCTGGCGACTCTTAAAGGGTTGGGGAGGCTGGCAGGGGGCACTGAGAGCCCTGGGCTCTGGGCCAGGTGGTGAATTACAGTGACTCACGGACGGCAGAAGAGATCTGTGAAAGCAGCTCCAAGATGATCACCTTCATCGACCTGGCAGGCCACCACAAGTACCTACACACCACCATCTTTGGCCTCACGTCATACTGCCCTGACTGTGCTCTGCTCCTCGTCAGCGCTAACACTGGGATTGGTACGAGGCACTGGGGCAGGGCTGGGACTGGAGGGGGTGCTGACTGTCCTACCCTGAGTCTCCTCGAATCTGAGAGGCACACGAACTCTCCTGTTCCCTCTGCTCCCTCCCACATTCTCACCCTTCTCTCTTGCTGTCTGCCTCCCTTCTCTGAGGCAGCCGGCACCACAAGGGAACATCTGGGGCTGGCCCTGGCCCTGAAAGTGCCCTTCTTCATCGTGGTCAGCAAGGTGGACCTGTGTGCCAAGACCACAGTGGAAAGGACAGTGCGCCAGCTAGAACGGGTGCTCAAGCAGCCTGGCTGCCATAAAGTCCCCATGCTGGTCACCTCCGAGGATGATGCTGTCACTGCGGCTCAGCAGTTCGCCCAGTCACCCAAGTGAGCCTTTCTCACTCCGGAGCCCTGATCCGTGGGGAAGGCTGCCGCGTGCTGGCCCACCCCAGGACCAGCCCCGTTCTGGCTCAGTTCTGTGGGTTTTCTCAGTTGGGATTGTGGGAGGGAGTCTGTGCTAGCCAGCCTGGAGGCTTGCTGGTGCCTGGGACCCAGGAGACAAAGTTAGCCATGTCAGGCATTCACTGTCTCCTGTGGGCTCTGGGGTGAGCCTCATGAGCCACATTCCTTGGCTGGCTAACAGAGAGAGGACTCAGAGCTCCTGACAAGGTTAGCAGATAGGACAGAGGTGCCCCTGCACGCTGCCCCCTCGACTGCCCCAGAAGCGCCTCAGTGCATGTAGGGAGCTCTAGCCTCTGCTTCCTGTTAGAAGCTTCCTTATCTATCTACTCCATGCCTCCCTGTACAGCATCACGCCTATCTTCACACTGTCCAGCGTGTCTGGAGAGAGCCTGGACCTCCTTAAAGTCTTTCTGAATATCTTGCCACCACTCACCAACAGCAAAGAGCAGGAGGAACTCATGCAGCAGCTGACGGAGTTCCAGGTACTTGGCCACCTGAACGGGCCAGGAATTGGAGAACCGGGAGGGACTAATTCTGACCGAGCACTGAGCCTATTGAGAGATTTTGGACTTGCCCACCCTACTTGGCTGGCTGTTGGTCGCATTTTCTTTGGCTGCAGGTGGATGAAATCTACACGGTACCAGAGGTGGGGACAGTTGTTGGAGGGACGCTTTCCAGGTGAGGTGCTTTGCTTGCTCTCCACCCCCTTTTGCCCTCATATACCCTCGATCTCACATACACTCATTCATGGCCTTAAGGAGACCTTGGAGTTGTACAGAGCCCATCTAAACGATGTGCTTATTTCCAGAGTGGGCTTTCACCATGACAAGAGCTGGAGAAAGCTAGTCTGTTGACTCAGGAGGGAAGAAATAGTTGGCGTTAACTCGGAATCCCTAGGCTCCTGGGGAGAAGTGTGGGCCTTGAGCCCCAGTCATATTCACCTGACATTTCTGTCAGGAAATGAGAGATCCCTTAAGACTCTTTTCAGAGCATGGCGTGTGTTTAATGTCCAAGCTTCAGGTGCCATCACTATTGGCCTTTCCAGGAATTAGCCGTTAGAGTCTGAAGCTTGAGCTGGGGCCTTCACCCCTGCCCCTTTTCCCTCATCAAGGGAGCCAGCTTAGAAAGGAAAGACTGTTCCGGGTGACCCTCACAGAGAAGCAGGTGGCGGGGGGTGGGGTGGGGGCTAGCCTGACGCCATGCCACCTGCCCTCTGGGCCGCAGTGGGATTTGCCGTGAGGGGGACCAGCTAGTGGTGGGCCCCACGGATGACGGCCGCTTTCTGGAGCTGAGAGTGTGCAGCATCCAACGGAACCGCTCTGCCTGTCGTGTGCTGCGAGCTGGTCAGGCTGCGACGCTGGCCCTCGGGGACTTTGACCGTGCACTTCTTCGCAAGGTAAGGTGAGAGGATGGGTTGGAGAGGGAGCACAAAGAGAAGTGCCTGGGAGCCTGGCTGCTTGAATGAGAAGCACCTAAGATGCTTCAGGGGAACTCAGAGGAAACGTTCTCTAACCCAAGAAGCTGGTTACATAGACTGTCTGAGAAAAGCATAGAATATTCAGAATACTGAAATATGGATTGTTGTGCAACCTGAATGTCCAGGAGCCTAGGAATACCAAGCATTAGAAAGAAGGATTAGAGGACATGGGAGGGGAAGGAAGGGTTCTACGTGGAGAGTTTCAGATATTGTCTTCTGAGGTCTTTGTGTTCAAAGTCCTAGAGGAAGAGGGTCAGGAGCTGGAGAGGGTGGGACAGTGGTGGGGGAGGGAGAGACTAATGCAAGGTCTGCCCTTGGTCTGGGGGCTGTGCCTCCCCAGGGCATGGTGATGGTGAGCCCCGAGATGAATCCTACCATCTGCTCAGTGTTTGAGGCAGAGATAGTCCTCCTGTTCCACGCCACTACGTTCCGGCGAGGCTTCCAGGTGACAGTGCATGTGGGCAACGTACGCCAGACAGCAGTGGTGGAAAAGATCCACGCCAAGGTGAGAGGGACCCAGCCGGGCCATTTCTCCAGGGAAAAGTTAGAATTCTTCTGCTTCCAGAAAGGAAGGAGGCCTGGCCCCAGACTCATAGAGAACTCCCTGATCCCACAAAGGGGACAGAGTCCCACTCTGGGTGGGTAGAAGCCTGATAGGCCCCTGGGGGTAGAGAGCCCAGGCTGGCAGAGAGCGGGATGGGAGGCCCTGTCCAGGCCCGGTGACAGCCTATCTGCTGCAGGACAAGCTGCGGACAGGAGAGAAGGCAGTGGTACGTTTCCGCTTCCTGAAACACCCAGAGTACCTGAAGGTGGGCGCCAAGCTGCTGTTCCGGGAGGGTGTCACCAAGGGCATCGGCCATGTCACTGATGTACAAGCCATTGCAGCAGGAGAGGCCCAGGCCAACAGAGGCTTCTGAAGTCCTCCAGGCAGGCACAGCTCCACTGCTGTCCCTACAATATATAAGGTGACTTCTGGCCATGCTGCCCGCTGTTGGCGGCTCTGTGTGTTAATAGGCGAGGGAGAGACCAGTGCTCTCTGCCCCATGCTCCCTGCCATGTTTCTGGAGAGGTGCCAAGCTCGGTGTGGCCAGGGAGGGGCAGTCCTGAGGGAGAAGACAGGAGAATTCAGGGCAGTGCTCAGCAGCCGTTGTCCACCTGGTTGGCTCATCAGCCCTGGCAACCCCATGGCCTGTCTACTGGAGGGAGCTGACCCGTGCCACCTTGACCCCACTGTCCAGACTGGGCATGATTCGCCGGTGTGGTCCCTGCACTTCAGGAATTGTCACAACACCTGGAGTGGTCCTCGAAAGCACGTCTTTTTCTATACCTCTTCTCAAGGCCATGTAAGTTGCCCATTTCTACTTGACTGTGGACAAAAGACATTTGCTCCTGGCCACCTGGTGGCCCGGGATCTGAAGAAATGGCATAGGGACAGTGCTCCCACTTTGTGCTGAGGTGTGTTCCTCAACTTTGTCTCCTTTCCCTTCTTCACTCAAGGGCCATTTCCCACTTCTCCGCTCAGAGGCCCCACAGGTGCTATTTGTCATGCTGACCGAGGCGTGGGGCTGCCAAGCTCAGGTTTGGCATACCAAAGGTCAGCTGCATGTCAGTCAGTCTTGTCCCCTCCTTTGCGGTGATTTGTTGGTTTTAATGCTGAATCAAATAGTGTTTTACTTTCCCACACTAGTGACTGGGGACCTGACCCACAGCTCCTCATCCTGCCACTCTTGTCCCCCTTCCTGCTCCCATGGAAGTCCTCCCTCTGTTGCAGGGAACCTGGAGGAAAGAGAAAGATGTCGAATTATTTCCTACATTTTTAGGGCATGGACTCCTTCCTTTCCCTTTGTTAATGTCCTGGGTTCCCCGGACTCAGGGATTTGTTGGTTCAGGATTCTCTGCATACATGTGTATATATATGTATACATTTATATATATATATATACACACGTATATATATACATATATATTTAAATACACACATATATATTGTACAGAATAAAAAATGTTTTATTGAACACACTGTGCTTATGCTTAAGATACAGGCTCAGCTTCCAGAGCTAGATTCCTCTTCAGGATTAGACAAGTGACTCTTAACACTGCTGAGGCCCGAATGGGGAAAGATCCCATCTGGTATCTCATGCACCATTCTTCCTTTCCTGTCCTTCCCATGCGCGTTCAGTGTTCCCTCACTGTGACCCAGCTATTCTGCCTTATTTGCATAGCTCCCCAGTGAACCGACTAGAAAGTGAAACTGTTGCCTTTTCAGCTGAGAGGTAACCACCCCACCCTTGAGGAGGCGGTCCCCTGCTATGGTCAAATGGCGAGAGGGCTGCTTCTGTGCCACAGTTAGAGATTTGGAGATTAGCAGGTCAGCTACTTAATGAAGAATGGATCTTAGAGTCAATGGTAATCTGGCCCTCATGCTTCCCCTTGCAGTGCAAGATAGTGTGAAGTTTACAAAGCCTGAACTGGTGTCTTGGAGCCCTGAGGGTCCAGCCAAACCTTAGTCCTTTCTTCCTGTTTCTGTGTTTAGAGTACTTGTCATGTTTTATGGGATCTTGAGTAGTGATCCTTACAAAAGAAATTTAATGACAAATGTGGAAGTTCCCATGAGCCATTCTGTCTCCAGTGTATTTTTTTTTTTTAAGGGAGTGCCAGTGAGCAGTTGGGTGGGGGTGGGAGAGGTGGACAGAGAGAGAGAGAGAAAGAAAATCTCCCAAGTGGGGCCTGACACAGGGCTAGATCTCAAGACCCCAAGATCATGACCTGAGCTGAAATCAAGAGTGGGAGGCTTAACCAACTGAGCCACCCAGGCGCCCCTGTTTCTGAGTATTAAGTAATAGCCTCCCTAACTATTCAAGCTCTGCTATTTTTTTTTTTTTTTTAAGATTTTATTTATTTGACAGAGAGAAACACAGCCAGAGAGGGAACACAAGCAGGGGGAGTGAGAGAGTAAGCAGGCCTCCCGACGAGCAGGGAGCCCGATGTGGGACTCGATCCCGGGTCTCCGGGATCATGACCTGAGCCGAAGGCAGTCGCTTAACCAACTGAGCCACCCAGGCGCCCCCAAGCTCTGCTATTTTTAAAGATATCAATGGCTTAACTTGCTACTATAGGAAGCCTGTGGTTGAAGAGCTTCCTCTTCCTCCTGTGTTGGGGACTAAGCTATTTACTTTGTTCTGTACAGTTGCTAATAAACAGCTTTGAGAGAAGGGTGTATTTAGCAAAATGGAACTGTAGCTTTCACCCAACACTGATGTTTGCATATCCGTCTGCTGCCCCCTCCACAGGCCTATTGCCAGGATGCTGGGGCAGGGTTAGCATTTCCAAGAAAACAGAAGGTGTGCTACTGGTATTGTTACTAGTTACCCATTCCCCCACCTGTCTTGGTCTCTCTAAGTCCAATGAAACCAGTTTCTACCACACTGCTTTTCTATATGACTCTTTCCAATCACTTAATCTGTATAGTACCCAAAGGAAAGCTATTGCTTGCTTCATTTTAGGATTTTTTTTTTAACTTTTCACTGGATTAAGAAAGGAAATTTTAGAAAATGGTCTCAGTATCTTTTTAAAAAGCTTTTATTCATTTATTTGTCTGGGGGGGGGGCACAAGCCGGGGGAGCAGCAGGCAGAGGGGGAAGCAGGCTTCCTGCTGAGCAGGGAGCCTGATGCAGGGCTCAATCCCAGGACTTGGGATCATGACCTGAGCCGAAGGCCGACGCTTTAACGACTGAGCCACCCAGGCATCCCATGATCTCAGCATTTAATAAGACATCTTCAGGAACCAGGGAGCTATACCTTGCTACATTAATGGAACATTTAGGAGGATAAAAAGATATATAAAGCAGCCACCCACCACCACACCAGTAGCATGTACATTTTTACTCTCCCAGTTCCAGTAATCATCTAAAATTATTTACTACATGTTTCTTCATCCAGTGAATATCAAGCACCTATTATGTGCAAGGCACTGAATAATTCTTGCCTTCAAGAAACTACAAATCTTGTAGGAAAAGGGCCATGTACTCAGTATTCAATTGCTACAAGAGGAAAATATTTTTGAAGAAAGTAATTTTCTGCTACACTCTGTGTTTTTCAAATGCTACCCCCTTCTTCAAACTAAATACAGGCCCTCAATTTATAAATAAGTTTGAAAAGTGGTGGGTGATGTATGAGACCATTCTTCCTACTCACTTCCCCCAGTACCACCTAGTTTAGTTCCTCTTCAGTTGTGTTCTCTATGTAACACAAGGTTTCCCATATCAAACTGATTTTCCACACAGAAAAATGCAGATTAAAAAATAGTACTATAAACACGGACAAGTGCAGAAAGCTACAATAAACTCTAAGCTCAATATTCAAACATCAGAAGGGAAGAGATGAAGAACATGCCATGACCCTGAAAGCCAAGCACCTCTTAAGTTCGCACTTTAGGGTTTAAGGAAATGTCATTGCCTTCTACAAACCTGGCTGGCCATGGTATCTTCTAGATCAGTATTTCTCAAACACCCTGGAGAAGCTTGTTAATATACAGCTTCTGATTCAGTAGGGGTAGGGGTAAGGCTAAGACAACTTCTAACAGGTTCCCTGATGATCCTGATGCTGCTGTTCCTCAAAACCACACTCCGCCTAGTACGTTTCTAGAGCTAGTTCTGATCGTGACTTACCCAATCTAAACAGAGTTCCTGAACTGGTCCATTAACAATCTCATTCTACATTATTAGACCAATTGCAAGAGGAAAAGGGCCAGTGACTAAAACTGTGGCCATAATAGGATTTACTTGTATGAAATTCAGTATTTATTGAGCAGCTTCTGTGTACAGAGCCCTGCCCTAAACTAGTTATCATTTTAGGGTTTCAGGTCTTTACCTCACATTCTCAAACCTAACATCTGGTCAAAGCCATTACCTGAACTTCCCCTGTCACAGAGCTTGGGGAAAATTTTTTAAATTTTTTAAAAAAGATTTTAAAAGATTTTATTTATTTATTTGACAGAGATTAGAAGAAGGCAGAGAGAGAGGAGGAAGCAGGCTCCCTGCCAAGCAGAGAGCCCGATCCTGACCTCGATCCCAGGACCCTGAGATCATGACCCGAGCTGAAGGCAGAGGCTTTAACCCACTGAGCCACCCAGGCGCCTGGAATTTTTTTTAAATGTTTTTTTCTTACTCTGTTCCTTTTTTGTGCCATCTTTAAACCATGTGCTTTAAATACATTGTCCTTAATCTCCCATTATCTGTAAGGTTTATCAGTTGTATGGATGAGGAAAGGTGAGGAAAGTGCTTCTCCTAGGCTTGGAGGCGCACACATTTGTACTCTGACACTGCCTTCCTAAACTCTGATTAAAAACTCAGAAGCAGTTTTCTGCAAGATAAGTTTTACATCTCTTTCAGCAATGGAATTGGAATTCATGCATGTGAAGAGATGGGAGTTTTAACTCAGCATCTAATTGGATTCTTTCTCTTACTAAAAATTTCATAAAGTTATAGATTTCCTTGCATAGTGAGCATATTACCATCTCCTAGTTTACAGGTAAAATATTAAAACCCTGCAGCAAGCCTGAGGGCAGCACTAGTGTGTTAGTGGCTTAAAAAATGATTCCAATGTCTGCATGCCCTCAGGCCTAGGACGTTTATTACTGGAGGCTGAAGGGCTCCTGGCATTTCTTTTGCTTTGAGGAGAACTGGCAGTAACAGCCTGTGAGTTTGAGGAGCGGGGCTGCAAAAAGGATTTCTGTAACTCCAATGCGAAATGGTAGTCCATATGTTCTGGCATCTCCCACACAGGTACCAGAGAGCCACACTTCTCACAGGGCACTTGGTCCTCATTTGCCGTAGGACTTGGGGTAATAGTTGATTTCGGAGCCACCTCCAGAGCAGAGCTGGAAGCTAAAGAAGCAAGCCTGCTTGGGCCATTCGGGACCAAATCCATCTCTGTAGGAGTTGTTTTAGAGGATCCTAGCTTCAGCGCTGCTTGACAGACAGGGGTACAATCTGGACACTCTGTTGGAAGACAGTCTTTAGGGCTGGACTGTGGATTTTGTGGAGGGAAGTAAACTGAAGAGTTATTAAGCTGTTTCTGCTTTAGAAGTAGACTCTTCTTAAAGAAGGGCTCAGTTCCCGTAGTGCGACTGGTTTGGAAAAGTAAAGGGGCCTTGGATGGTGAATTGCTCATTGGGGCCTGGGTAGTGGCAGTAAGAGATGACAGTGAAGCTTCTTTGACTTTCTGCTTTTCTGCAGCTTTTTGGAAGAATAATTCCAGAGAAGTGGTTGCTTTCTTAGTGGCTGTCACTGCTGGGCCGCATCCCTGAGTCTTGGCTTCTGAACTGGTAACTGGCACCTTTGGCACAGAACTTGGGTCGTTGCTCAAGAAGGTGGTGATGTCTGTGCAAGACGAAGGGGCAGGGGCAGAGAATTTGGTAGCACAGAGGAAGACCATTGTGAGGGGAGGGGACCTGTACAGAAAGTAAAGGAACAAGGTTAGCACCAAGTCACAGATGGCAGTTTGTAAATGACTGGAATTATGATTCTGTCACAGGAGGAAACTATTACTGCAGTGTTCTCAAATTTTAAGGCATCAGATTAATACAGAGTCAGTAGACCTGGACTAGGCAGAGAATATGCCTTCCTAGCAAGTCCGTAGGTGATGCTGATGTCGCCACTCTGGACCACATCTTGAGAGCTGCTCTTCTGGTGAATACCTAATCAGGTCAGACATACACAAAATGGATCCCCTGACAGCTAGGTATTCATGAGGTATATTAGATGATACATAAGAGCAGTTGTAATTCAGGATTGAGGCAAGAAATTTTATTCAGGGCAACAAAAAAGCTTTAGAATATTTAGCCTGGAAAGTCTCTTGAAAAAATCTTGTTACCCATTCTGTTTTCAAAGAGGGCACCACCTTCCCCTCATTCTGACAGACTTTCAACTCGAATTTCTACGGAATGAAATCCCACAACTGGAATTACCTAGCCTAGTCTCAGAAACATTTCAAGAAATTCATGCCATACAGTTACTCATTATGCCAGTTATTCAAAAAATTTTCACATTAGTTAAATTTCAGAAGATAAAACATGCTTTTATATACAGATTAGTCCCTTGATGAGGTAGGTAAAGAGTAAATGCCATTTTAAAACTGTTATGACTATCTCATTATTCTCTGGTTCCATGCTTTTGAACAGTCTTATAATTGGGTCATTTTGATGCTTCCCTGTCAATAGATTTCACACTCCTAGTAAGTATTAGAGTATGTCAATTTTAAGGTTTCATATGAACACAGTATTTATCATTTGGTTCAGTGAAACTGTTCAGTATTTGAAAATAAACACATGTACCAGGAAGTAAAAGTTAAATAAATTATTCCACACAAAGAACAAGATTCCAGCTTTAGAGACCCCATCACTACAGGTCTGCACATACAATAGTAGTATCCACATAGTTAGATAAGCAATAACTTAAGTGTTCAGTGAACCTTTATTTATTTAGAGTTGACACAATGTCACATTAGTTTCAGGTTAAACTTTTATTTTTTATCATCTTCAATACAGATCTATAAGTAAGCAATTTATGTGTCTCACATGATTATATTTCCATTGTGAATTAGGAATACTTTTTTCAATATAACAGGCTATGTTAAATAAATACATGATGCCAATACTGAAAATCATTAATATCAGAACAATAAATTGGAACACATTCCAATGATATTTGGTTATTTTTCATTACCAAATGAAGTGAAGTTTAATAACATTTGGTTATTATACCAGTGGAGCTTGTGATTGAGTTGGGATGCCAGACTGAGGTTATCAATATAGGTCACTTTCATTATCAAGGAAGGTAGTTTTAAGAAAGAACAATCAAATGTTGAGAGAGAGGTTCCCAAATATATTCTTGAAACTTGAGTTCCATACTCACACATGCAGTTCGTGGTTCCCTCTGACTGCAGCAAAGGGGGCGGATAATACTGGTTTACTCTGCCTCTGAAACCCACCTCAGAACTGGAATGCATCAAATGTAGGCAAAGAAGCTGTAGTTGAGCTGCCTTGTTTCTGGTGTTTCTCTTGTGTTCTGCCGTTCCTCTTGGTGATAGCTACTAGCTATCTAGAGTCTACTAGCTAGAGTCACCAAGAACCTACCCTAGCTGGAAAGCTACATACCCACAAATTTTAGATCAAGTCAGGGTGTAAGTGTATTTTAAGAAGACAAGCTAGAAGTGTATTTTAAGAAGACAAGACAAACTCACCAGTCAGTTTTTATTCCTGAAGTGTTGCAGTTCCTGATGACAGCAAACGCGTCGCGGCTCATCTTGTGAGCATCATAGTGGCTCAGAGCACAGCAGCGGCGTACACTGCTGAGGCGTCTGTCTCCCTGGACACGAACGCTCACAGCCAACTGGGTGGCCACCCTGTCATTCTGTGGGCATAGAAGGATTGAGACCAGAACCGAAATCATTGTGAGCATCTGGATTCTATATATTGAAGTGTGTGAGAGGAAATTAAAAGAACCAGGGTGACAGAGTGGTTTGGAAATAATCACACTTAGTTAATACTTTAAATAGTGAAGTGACAAGGATCTTATACGTCCAGAATTACTTTCAGCATAAAGTCCTTTTAAGCTTAAAGATAGATAAATTTCCAGACAGACAGATAAAAATCCCTACTGTGTTGCATTAGATACAAAGTGGGAGGAAAAGCCCCCCTTTAAGGCTTTGAAAGCCTTCGGAAAGCCTTATAAGGAGAAATGAGAACAGAGCAACACCTAGTGAGCAAAGGCAAATAGGCCCGTAACAGCCGGGATGCTCTCCCTCTTTACGTAGCCCACCAAAGAACAAACGTTCACCATCAGCAATTCAGCTAAGGGGGGGGGGAGAGGAGAACAGGTAGTGCTGGATGATTTCTGACAATACACAGTTGACCTGTAGGACTCCGAGATGTGGAAACACGAGAGAACATATCAAACAATACCATCAGGAAAGTGAAAAAAACCTACAGAATGGGAGAAAATATTTGCAAATGATTTACCTGACAAGGGACTTATACCTGAAATATATAGAGAACTCTTAAAACTCAATAATGAAGAGACAAATAAGCCATTTCAAAAACAGGTAAAGGATCTTGACATATTTCTCCAAAGAAGATAAGAAAATGGCCAATAAGCACCTAAAAATCATAATGAGATACCACTTCATAACCACTAGTATGGCTAAAATAAGAAAAAGACAGTAATAAGGGTATGGTGAAATTAAAACCTTTTTACATTGCCGGGAATGTAAGGTAGTACAGCAACAATCTGGTAGTTCCTCAAAATGCTAAACATAGTTACCATGTGAACCAGCAATTCTAATCCTAGGCATATACCCAAGAGAAATTAAACATATGTCTACACAAAAATCTGTACATGAATGTTCATAGCAATACAGTTCATAATAGCCAAAAAGTGGAAACAACTCAAATATCCATTCACTGATGAATGGATAAACAAAATATTGGCATATCCATATAACAGAATATTATTCATTCATAAAAGGAAAAAAGATACTGATGCATGTTACAATATGAGTGAGCCCTGAAACTATTACGTTAACCAGAAGATTTCAAGCCTGCAAAAAGGCCATATATTGCCTTAGTCCATGTATATGAAATGTCCAGAATAGTAACAAGTCTATGAAGACAAAGCACACTAGCGAATGCCTAGGATGGGGTGAGTAACTTCTAATAGGTATAAGATTTCTTTTCTGGGTGATGAAATGTTCTTAAATTGATTGTGGAATAATTGAACAATTCTGGAATATACTAAGTTGAAACTACTGAGCTGTAAACTGTAAATGGGTGAATTTTATGGCATGTAAAATATATATCAATAAAGCTATTTTCTAAAGATTTTTTAAAAATTTATTTATTTGAGAGAGAGAATGAGGGAGAGGGAGAAGGAGCAGGGAGTCCGACACAGATCTCCATCCCAGGACCCCAGGATCATGACCTGAGCTGAACGCAGGTGCTTCACCAACTGAGCCACCCAGGTACTCCAATAAAGCTATTTTTTTAAAAAAGGAAAAGATAAAGAAACTAATTATCAGATGTCAAATCTTTGACTTCATACTCTATCTCTAATAAAACTTCCAGTACTTCTCTGTCACATGGACTATGTTTAAGTTCCAATAATTTACAGTCTAATCCCTGAATGCCCTATTTAACAGCTCTGTCGTCTGACGAAGATCTACTATACTCAGGATTGCAGGAGGGGTTAGATAAGAAATATCCAAAAGAGTAGAGGCAAATAGTATTGAGGGAGTTGGGGTAGTAGTCAGTTCTTAGGTTCACAGATCTAGGATTTCAAAGATTATGTCGAGTTTTATGGGAGTTTTATGGAAGAACATAAAAGATTTCTTAAGATTTCCTAGTCTGGTATCTTTTTGTATCTTTCTCTCCACTCTTTCTCCAGGTAAGCAACAACTGGTATTTAAATCCCAAAGCTCACCCCAAGAATAAAGAAAGAAAATCTTACATCATTTCGGTCCTTGATTAGTCTCTCCTCTAGTTCATGAGCTAACTGCAAAAGCCACCATTGTACCTAAAAAAGTGTTGAGATTTTAATTTTTCATTTAAAAATTCTAGGTTTGTTATAGTACTAGATGGAGGAATTTATTCAGTTCTCCCACAAATGTAAATGTACAATAAAGTCTCCCCCATAACCAAGGTATCACTAGATCATAATTTTCTAACCCGCCCTAGCTCAAGATTTTCATTTTCTTTCCTGGCTGGCATGCTGTCAGGTAACTTCAGGCATGTTCCAATTCTGAGAAAGAAGCACACACACAAACTTGGGGCACAATATCCCAGGCCTTCCAAGTTATCACCTACCAAAAAAATGAGTAATTTCATTTTGACCTTCAGTTCCATTTTATTTCTTTTTGGATGGAAAAAATAAATCAAGCTCAATTTTCAACACACACACATACACAAGACCCTCATACTTTACAAAAGAAAGGTCCCATCTAACCTATTAAACTTTCTGCAATTATCAAAACCTACCCACTAACTCCTTTAAAACAGGCAATGTTGTTGTCAAGAGGCCTACTTACCTGTTCCTGAGTAGCCAGAGCCGTCTTTCCTGGGAAGTTCTTGCTGCAGCCAATGGTTTTAGGTAGTTTCCTTGGTTTAACTGGATCATGTTCAATCCCACGGCACATGGTATATAGCCAAGATCTAATAAAAACAGCAAAACAAAACCCAAAAAACTTTACAGTAAAAGCAAATGATTATTCTTGTTAAAATAAAATACATTGCACTGCCCTTTTATATCCTTCATGGAGAAGGAAAATTTTGTCCAAAATTAAGTATACCTCACCTCTGTCAGAATCCCTGCCCTTCCCAAAGAATTCTAGTGCAACACATTGCCAAGGAGAGGGATACTTGGTTATACCTTTTATTTTTTATTTTTATTTTATTTTTTTAAAGATTTTATTTGTTTGACAGAGAAACACAGCCAGAGAAGTAACACAAGCAGCGGGAGTGAGAGGGAGAAGCAGGCTTCCCGCAAGCAGGGAGCCCAATGTGGGGCCCAATCCAGGGTCTCCGGGATCATGACCTGAGCCAGAGGCAGTCGCTTAACCAACTGAGCCACCTAGGTGCCCCGGTTATGCCTTTTAAAGCCAAGTCATCATTTGTATTTTTGGTAAAGCGCTGAGCAAGCCCACTGACTCATATCCTCAAGTTTTCTGGTACTTACTTATAAAATTTTAAGGGAATTATCAGCATATTTAGCACACAAAAATGATGTATATATCCAAGCCTATCAACCTATTTAGGTAAATGAAAAACTAGACAAACCACAGTGATCTAATATTTTAAAGCAAAAGGACCAATGAAATTACCTCAAGGAACAAATGTTAAAGATAGGTCTAAATTTTACTGGATGCTTTTGTCCATATTTGAATTTAGTATCTCCATAAAGGTTACGACTGAAAAGTATCACTTACCCATTCTTCTCCCCAAAATGACTCTGGAGCTGAGATTCAGTGAACTGAGTCAGTTCACCCATGTATTCCACCCCCAGGACTTCAATGACAGAGGCACCTAGCTTTCCTCCAAGACTACGGCTAAAAGAGAGAACAGATTTTATAGTCACATTATAAATACCTGGTAGCAAAAGACATAAGAAACTTTGCTTGTATAGGTAGCTCTCCAAAGCTCTCCCATTCAGGGAAAATGAGAGCCTATGTTGGTCAGTCCCGTAAACTATTAATTTTCTAGTATAAGACTGAATGAGTCTGGAAATTCAAATACACTGGGAGTTAGGACCTAGGAAGATTAACAATAGCATAAACAAAAGGGTAAAGTCATTGATTAGTTTTCAAGTTAACTGTATATAAAACTTTTAATTGCACAGGATCTACTGTCCCATTTAGGAATTAAAATTCTAAACACAGGAGCACCTGAGTGGCTCAGCCAGTTAAGCATCTGCCTTTGGCTCAGGTCATGATCCCAGGGTCTTGGGATCAAGTCCCATGTCAGGATCCCTGCTCAGCAGGGAGCCTGCTTCTCCTTTTCTCTCTTTTCCTCCCCCAGTGTGTGCTTGCCCTCTCGTGCTTTCTCTCAAATAAATAAAATCTTTAAAAAAATTTCCAATCCCAGAGCCAGTCCCTTTCATGGCCGTAACCTTTTACATTTAAGAATATAATAGAAATTCTTGGGGTGCCTGGGTGTGTCTCAGTCAGTTAAGCGTCCGCCTTTGGCTCAGGTGCTGATCCCTGGGCTAGATGCGGGGCCAGGATCATGACCTGATCTGCCTAAAGGCAGATGCTTGACCAACTGACCCACCCAGGCATCCCACTCATGTACAATCCTTTTTTTTTTTTTTTTAAGATTTTATTTATTTATCTGAGAGAGAGAGAGCATGAGAGGGGAGAAGGTCAGAGGGAGAAGCAGTCTCCCCCTAGAACTGGAAGCCTAATGTGCGACTCCATCCTGGGACTCCAGGATCATGACCTGAACCGAAGGCAGTGGCTTAACCAACTGAGCCACCCAGGCGCCCTCACGCAGTTTTGATAGCACTTTCACTGTTGCTTTCAACATCTTGTCCCTTCCACAATATTATACGCCCTCGTCAAGGACACGTGTTGGTATGCTCAGCTTAGTTACTCATTTTATTTAGCTTTTTCTCTCATATCTAGTTTGGAAGCAATTAGCAGCCCTGAACACCTTGATATCATATTAGAAGAAAAATAAGTCAAATTTCTACTTGTTCTGTTATTCAGTAACAGACTTGGAAAAAAAAGGCTAGAGGGAAATTAAATATACAGCTAAACACCAGTTTATTTTTAAAATTCAGGATTAGGGGCGCCTGGGTGGCCCAGTTGGTTGAGCGACTGCCTTCGGCCCAGGTCATGATCCCGGAGACCCGGGATCGAGTCCCACATCGGGCTCCCTGCTCGGCAGGAAGCCTGCTTCTCCCTCTCTCACTCCCTCTGCTTGTGTTCCCTCTCTGGCTGTGTTTCTCTCTGTCAAATAAATAAAATCTTTTTTTTTTTTTTTAAAAAGAAGAATCTGCTTAAAAAAAAATAAAATAAAATAAAATTCAGGATTAAGTAGCTTCCACAGATAATCCAGAATTGAAGGTTCATTAGGAAAAAAAGTCTCTGTGTTTTTCAAAATATCCTGTGTTACTGCTCTTCTACCTTTCTGGCTACCTACTTTTCCTGGCTCCAGTCTTTCATAAGGAACAGAAGAAACCAGAGGATGCCTTCATAAAGTATATGACTGAAATGGAAGGTACTCCTCGAATACTTACATTTTGCTAATAGGCATTTGGCTGAAGAGCTGTGGGACTGACCCATGTGAGACCAGGGTCTGGCGGTTGGGCTTGTTTAGTCCACAGGCCAGCTTTGCCAGGACCTGAAGCACGGAAAGCATAAACACTTCATTACTGCCAACCTCACCCACACAGAGAGGTGGTGAATATTAACATACACAAACAAACGCAAGCACCGTTTAAGGGTTATAACTAATGGTTTCCACATTAAAACCAAACTCAAGACATCTCTAAACCTTGGTAACCCACAACATCCTCAGTGGAAACTATGACCCATTATCATCATCCTCATTGTTCTTTCCACATCTTCTAGTCTCAGTTTTCCTTTAGTCATTTTTTTCCAGCCCCATCTATTCCTTAAGGTTCTCCAACTTCAAGAGGGTAAAAAGCCCAGAGCAGCTGAAGAAACTTCTATACGAAGCATTTCTTGGCATGTCCATATAAAAATGCTGAAACCAACCTGTTTTACCCTACCCCATTTATTTAAATTTTTGATTAATGCTTAGTCCATTTTGAGTCCTGGATTTAGCACAGTTTACCATAATTTAAGTATCTGTGATAGAGACTGGACTCAAAACCATCCTCCAATAGCACACATCTTATGCTAGAAACAAGACTTAAAAATGAAAAAAAAAAAAACCTTAAAGTCCTTGAGAATTTTTTGAAAAAGATTTTATTTACTTATTTGACACAGAGAGAGATCACAACTAGGCAGAGAGGCAGAGAGAGAGGAGGAAGCAGGCTCCCCGCTCAGCAGAGAGCCTGATGCGGGCCTTGATCCCAAGGACCCTGAGATTATGACCCGAGCCGAAGGCAGAGGCCTTAACCCACTGAGCCACCCAGGTGCCCACTGAGAACTCTTGTGAAAGAATAAGGTGCTTCAGTGGTATCATTTCACAAATTATAATTGGTAGGAAAAGTATAAAATCATCCTTTAAATTCATTGAAGAGATTCTCTAGAACTTCTACTAGGCAATATTTAGTCTTGTTTAAATTACTACAATGGGACGTTGGTTTCCCCTCCCTTCACCCAGTCAGAAAAATACTCTAAAACTCGGGCGCCAGGGTGGCTCAGAGGGTTGGGCCTCTGCCTTTGGCTCAGGTCATGATCTCAGGGTCCTGGGATTGAGGCCCACATTGGACTCTCTGCTCAGCAGGGAGCCTGCTTCCCCCTCGTTCTCTGCCTGCCTCTCTGCCTATTTGTGATCTCTGTCAAATACATAAATAAAATATTTTTTAAAAAACACTTCAAAAAATACTCCAAAACTCTGTGGGACAGTTTGGCAGTTGGAGGAAGGGGGGAAAGGCAGTAACCAGGAATAATTAGCCACTGCCTAATTATTGAGTCTAGTCAGAAGGGGACGAAGATCCCAGACCCTCACTGCACTTTAATAAGAAAACCAGGGGAGCCTGGGTGGCTCAGTAGTTAAGCGTTATCGGCTCGTGTCATGATCCCGGAGTCCTGGGTTCAAGCCCCACATTGGGCAGCAGGAAGCCCGCTTCTCCCTCTCTCACTCCCCTTGCTTGTGTTCCCTCTCTAGCTTTGTTTCACTCTGTCAAATAAATAAATAAAATCTTAAAAAAAAAAAAAAAAAAGGAAAACCAGTTATTCAGCCCTTGAATTACTGACAATTATCTGTATTCCCTAAATCAAAATAGTGGTCCAAATTAATACAATTTTATTATTCCATCTTTCTTTTTTTTTTTAAAGACTTTATTTATATTTGACACAGAGAGAGAGCACAAGTAGGCAGAGAGGCAGGCAGAGAGAGAGAGGAGAAAATAGGCTCCCTGTGGAGCAGAGAGCCCGACACGGGCCTCGATCCCAGGACCCTAGGACCATGACCTGAGCTGAAGGCAGAGGCTTTAACCCACTGAGCCACCCAGGTGCCCTTATTCCATCTTTCTTATTGCTCACTAGAAAGGAGGGAATTGGCAAAAGCCTAAAATATTCAGAAAAGTCCACAATAGTAGTAAGATAATACTAAGATATTCAGCAAGTGAAAAGAAATAGGTTTGTATATAAAATTCAAAGATTAGCCTTTTTTTTTTTAGATTTTTATTTATTTATTTGACAGAGAGAGATCACAAGTAGGCAGAGAGGCAGGCAGAGAGAGGAGGAAGCAGGCTCCCTGCTGAGCAGAGAGCAGAGAGCCAGATGCAGGCCTCAATCCCAGGACCTTGAGATTATGACCTGAGCCAAATGCAGAGGCTTTAACCCACTGAGGCACCCAGGCGCCCTAACCTCCTTTCTATATATAGTTCAGTCATTAAAGAAATATTTTGGATACAACTATATAAATGAGCATTTTCTGCAGGTTTTTCAGACTGCTTCTTAGGAAAGTACATGTTCAATGACATTTCCCTTGTTAGAGAATTACTCAGGCCTTTATTTGGTCTGCATTTTTTTTTTAAGATTTCTATTTATTTTTTGAGAGACAGAGAGAGGGAGAGAGAGCACAGAGGGAGTGGGAGGTGCAGACTCCCTGCTGAGCAAGGACCCTGACATAGGACTTGATCCCAGAAGCCTGAGATTGTGTGACCTAAGTCAAAGGCAGCCACTTAACGGACTGAGCCACCCAGGTGCCCCCACAAAACAAATTCTAAATTGAAACCCATTTCAAAGTATACATGTTATGGTATAAATGCCCCACTCATATCTATCCTTGCCGCATTTAACTACAGATATCTATGTTTCTCCTTGAAACCACTATTTGCCTTCACCTTATTGTGTGAAATTCCAGCTGAACACTGAAAGCCCGTCTCCTTCTCTATGGCTGCTCTCATTTCCTCCACAATCACTGCTCCAGCAGTGAGCCGCAGGTCTGGAGAGGTGGGGTTATCAATCTGAAGGGAATCAAGCCACTGAAATAAGCCTTGTTTTCGCATCTCCTCTGAAAAAATTGAAAGGCTGTATTTAGACATTTTTTTAAGTCAGGATTTTGATACAGAAATGTTTCTGTTTCACAGTACATTAGCTACGGTACATTTTCTTTCTTTTTTTTTTAATTAAAGAGAGACAAAGAGAGCATTAATGAGGAGAGGGAGATGCAGGAGAGGGAGAAGCAGTCTCCCAACTGAGCATGGAGCCAGACACAGAGCTCGATCCCAGGACCCCAAGATCATGACCCACACTGAAGTCAGACACTTAGCCAACTGAGCATACCCAGGTGCTGTAATATGTACGTTTTCACACACAAAAAATGGCAGCTGTTTAGACTTCTGGGTATTCAAAAGAGAGATAAATTTGTCCTTCCTATCAATTCTAGTCGCCCTAGCTTCACATAGGCTGAAACTTATAATATTCAACAAATATTTTATATTGTTTTTCATGATCAATGGTTTTAAAGTACAACTGTTTTCTCTCTCTGGTTCTCTGGGACTTTTTCTTCCAAGTCTCCTTTGTACCCCCTCCCCACTAAGAATTCTGTTATTCAGTTAGAAAATATTCACAATTAACTCACACTTCAAAATAAATGTATTACATATTTTTAGAGACTGTTTTCTTCTGTGAGTAGCTAAAATTCTGGTGAGACACTACTTTTTATTTTACTGACAAGATATTGAAATTAGATATAGCTTCGGACTCAGGGCCTTGAAAATCTCTTACTATCCAATTTACAGCCAGTCTGTTTTGAAAAAGCTTACAAAATGATTATAAAGCAAGGGATGGAGGTATATAGAAAACCAAGACATGCTGGTTTAAAGAGACAGTGATGAGCTATGAACAAGGCAATACACTCAAATTATTGTGGAGAGGTATAGCAAAGGTTCACATATATAGAGGAGGAAGATGAGCACATCGAAGTATTTTCCAACTCTTGATGACTGCTGCTTCTCTCCTTTGCTGGCTTATCTTCTTCCTCTAACACTCTGGCAGATACTGAGCAACATTCTCTTCTTATCTGTATATACTTTTTTTTCTCTTGGTGAACTGGTACTGGCTTACATTTCAATTTGCTTATGCTGAACACACACAAATCTTAAATCTCTTCTCAAACTCTTAAACTCTAATCCCTTATCTCCACCTCCCTACAAGATACCTCTTCTTGAATTTTTTCATTATAGTTTCA
This sequence comes from Spilogale gracilis, assembly GCA_004023965.1. Classification (NCBI taxonomy): domain Eukaryota; kingdom Metazoa; phylum Chordata; class Mammalia; order Carnivora; family Mephitidae; genus Spilogale; species Spilogale gracilis. Next base: position 92,908 of record PITA01001108.1, read on the forward strand.
AACTATAGTTTACTGTATTTTCTAGACATAACAAAAATCAATTTTTCATGTTCCTTCTCAAATATTCTCTTTCCTGAACAACTCCTTCTTCCTCCCTCCGTCCTTTGTAGATCAAGACCTGAGCTAAGATCAAGAGTTGGACACTTAACCGGTTTGCACTCTAAGCCACCTAGGCGCTCCACAACTCTCTATTTCTAAAGGTTGGAAATTCAAATAATACTGGCTTCCTTTCTCTGTTTCATTCCCCCATTATTTAGTCAACAAAATCACTTCGAAGTATTTCATATATCCATTGCAAGCTGCCCTATTTTGTTAGGCTTTTCTTCATTCTTGCCCAGACCCCCTTATTCTTAAACTACCCTCTCACTGAATGTATTTTACACAATGCCCATGAATGAAATATTTTCAAATACCAATGTTATCCATCTTATTCCCTGTTCAAAACTGATGTTAGGGTGCCTGGGTGGCCCAGTCAGTTAAGCATCATCCTTCAGCTCAGGTCATGAACCCAGGATTCTGGGATCGAGTCCCACATCAGGTTCCTTGCTCAGCCTGGAGCCTGCTTATCCCTCTCCCTCTCCCTCTGCCTGCAGCTTCCCTCCTTGTGCCGTCAAGTAAATAAAATCTAAAAAAAAAAAAAACTCACACACAAAAAAACAACTGTTGTTAGCTCTCTCACACGTATAGAATAAAGTACCAACTCCATAAACCAGCATTGAAGACCATCTGGCCTTTTCGATTCATCTTCCACTAATCTCAAATTTGGTATAACCTTAAATTTCCTGAACATATGCTGTTTCAACTTTAAAACATCACTTATTCTATTTCCTTGCTCTTACTTAACTCTGATCTTCTCTTTGCTTAAATAAATACTATTTAGGGCACCTGGGTGGCTCAGTTGGTTAAGCGACTGCCTTAGGTTCAGGTCATGATCCTGGAGGCCCAGGATCCAGTCCTGCATTGGGCTCCCTGCTCAGTGAGGAGTCTGCTTCTCCCTCTGACCCTCTCCCCTTCCATGCTCTTTCTCAATCTCTCTCAAATAAAATCTTAAAAAAAAAAAGACTTTTTTAAAAAAATAAATATTATTTTTTTAGGGCTTATTCAAGCTTCATCTATCATGTGGTCTTTGGTCCCCATTTTCTTGCTGGCTGTCATCAGAGGGCAACTCTCAGAGCCTAGCCATAGGGCCTTCTCCAAGGCCCTCTCAGAATATGGCAGCTTACTTCTTCAAAGCCAGCAGGGGGTTCCTCCAATCCCACAACTCTCATCTTTAACAATGATTTATAATTTCTCATACAACTATACAACTGCTTCATGTCCTAGGTATTCAGAAGATGTTCATTACATGCTTAGAAAGAAATAAATTAAGAACAAAGGAAAGGGTGCCTGGGTGGCTCAGTTGGTTAAGCGACTGCCTTCGGCTCAGGTCATGATCCTGGAGACCTGGGATCAAGTCCCACATTGGGCTCCCTGCTTGGCAGGAAGCCTGCTTCTCCCTCTCTCACTCCCCCTGCTTGTGTTCCCCCTCTGGCTGTGTTTCTCTCTGTCAAATAAATAAAGAAAAAGAAAAAAAGAACAAAGGAAAGAGGTAACTAAGGAGTTGCTTAGCTGATATAAACTACTTACAAAATGGCCCTGAAAAGAAAGTTTGCACTCTAACAGTTTTTGAGGATTATTTTTAAGAAATCCTATCACTTAAAGCTTTCCACAAACATATAATGATTTCAGAAATAGAAAATAAATTGCAAACACAGTATGGCTGGCTGATCAGGATTTCCAGCTTTGTATTAAGAGGTAGTATGGCAAAGTTGAACGGAAACTTCAGTATCAAAACATCACAAATACTTGGCTTCTTTTCCTAGGTTTGAAATATGTCACATCCATGAAAAAAACCCTTCTTTGTTATAATTTAACTTTCTTCCGTTTTTTAAATTAAATTTGAGAATAGAATATACAAGCTGGGGTACAGAGGGAGAGGAAGATTATACACACTTAGATCAGCTAACTTCTGTTATAAGTTTTTTTTGGTTATGCATATCATATGAAGACCCTGGAATATAGGGGCACCTGGGTGGCTCAGTTGGTTAAGCGACTGTCTTCGGCTGAGGTCATGATCCTGGAGTCCCGGGATTAAGCCCTGCATCAGGCTCCCTGCTCGGTGGGAAGCCTGCTTCTCCCTCTCTGACTCCCCCTGCTTGTGTTCCCTTTCTTGCTATGTTTCTCTCTGTCAAATAAAATCTTTAAAAAAAAAAAAAGACCCCGGAATATAATATGAAATATCATGAACCATTTACTAGGCATTGCACTGTTTTGAGGACTATAAATAAAAATATGGCTTACTCCACCTGGAAATTAAACTGGATACACTAAAGCAACAGTTACATAAAACATATAGAAATAAGACTTTATAAACATCTGCATTTTTAATAAAAAAGGTGTGGAAGAGGAGCATGTCCATTTGAGTTGAGGTAACATTTGCCACCAATGAAGGTATGTACCATAATCTTCAGCCAGGGAGCTCTTTAACAATGAGCTGCAGCCAAAAATACCAATGTAATGTTTAGTAACAGTTCTTATTCTGAGGTATGTGGTTTTCAGAGGGTCTGTGAAACTTGTGAAAACTGCACACACAACTGTCTTATGTGTAGATATGTATTTTTCTGAGGCAAGCAAGGGCCCAGAGCTTTGAAAAAATTTTCAAAAGAGGATACAGCCTTCAAAAAAACCCTTAAAGAACCAATGATTTTAAAGTATTATAAAACCAATTCCAAGTGTTTTTTTTGTTTTGTTTTGTTTTTTTGTTTTTTTTTATTTGACAGAGAGAAACACAGCCAGAGAGGGAACACAAGCAGGGGGAGTGAGAAAGGGAGAAGCAGGCTTCCCGCTGAGCAGGGAGCCCGATGTGGGCTTGATCCCGGGTCTCCGGGATCATGACCTGAGCCGAAGGCAGTCGCTTAACCAACTGAGCCACCCAGGTGCCCTACCAATTCCATGTGTTTTAAAGCATTAGCCACACAGTAAAATGTGGTACACAAGGCTAAGACCAAAGAAAAAACTTCTTTGTTATAACTTTCTTCCTTTTTTTTAAAAAATTTGAGACTAGAACATACAAGTTGGGGTACAGAGGGAGAGGAAGAAGCAGGAAGCCTGATGTGGGGCTTGATCCCAAGACCCCAGGATCATGACCTGAGCTGAAAGCAGATGCCCAATGACTGAGCCACCCGGGCATCCCTAAGTGGCATATTTTTATTGTCCATTGTATTTTCCTGAAAGAACTAAAGGATTTGCAGCCTCCAGCTTCATAAACTCTGCTATATCAGGATCAAAGACTAAAATAATTACTCAATTATCTTTCTCACAAGCTTCCCTGGGCAGTTCTACTACTACGCTTCAACATGTTAAAGGCATATCATACAACTGTTCAATGGCAAAGGAAACTACATCTTATGTCTTATTTTAAAACAGCGAACACATGAGAAATTTACCACTTTAACTAGAAGTAAGCTAAACTCTGAGCTTTTTCTAGACAAATTTTTATTGTTTTTACAAGTAATAACAGATTGCCTGAAGGTTCCCCTGTAAAAAGTTAACTTGCTATAGGCTGGTATCCAGTTTCTTTTCTTTTTTTTTAAGATTCCTTTTATGTATTTGTCAGAGCAAGCGAGCGCGCGTGCACATAAGCCGGGGTGGTGGGGGCGGCAGTGGCAGGCAGAGGGAGAAGCAGGTTCCCCGGGATGTGGGACTCAATCCCAGGGCCCTGGGGTCATGACCTAAGCCAAAGGCAGCTGCTCAAAGAACTGAGCCACCCAGGTGCCCCAGACAGTTTCCTTTTGGACAAGAGCCAGGATGCAAAATTTTTTTACTGAAAAAGCACTTCTGAAGAAGAACAATGTTACAAAATAATAGTTCTAAGAGTACATGTTACAAATGAAGAGGAGATACACTAAAGATAGCCTTTATAAAGAACACTAGAAAATGTCTAGGAAAAATTGTAGATACCCTGTTTAAAAAGCCTGTAACTGCCAAATTCTTTGCTCTGGGGGATCCAGCTGAATTCCAGTTTCATAATTTTTTTTTAAGATTTTATTTATTTATTTGACACAGAGAGCAATCACAACTAGGCAGAGAGGCAGACAGAGAGAGAGGAGGAAGCAGGCTCCTTGCTGAGCAGGGAGTCTGATACCGGCCTGGATCCCAGGACCCTGAGATCATGACCTGAGCCAAAGGCAAAGGCTTAACCCACTGAGCCGCCCAGGCACCCTCAGTTTCAATATTTGATTTAAAAAATTTAAGACCCAGATTCTCTTAGATCTGATATCTAGAACTATTATAAACTAATACTGCAAAAGCAAAAGTTCTGCTGCCTAATTTTAAGAAAACATTGTTTTTTAAAAGATTTTATTTATTTGACAGAGAGAAACACAGCCAGAAAGGGAACACAAGCAGGGGGAGTGGGAGAGGGAGAAGCAGGCTTCCTGCGAAGCAGGGAGCCTGATGTGGGACTTGATCCCGGGTCTCCGGGATCATGACCTGAGCCGAAGGCAGTCGCCCAACCGAGCCACCCAGGTGCCCCTAAGAAAACATTTTTAACCATCGAATATATTTACTAAAAGCATTTTCATGTAGATTATAGGCACATTGTTTTATTGTTTTGCTTCAATGTGCTTTTATAAACTGAAGATTTGTGTCAACCCTGCATGAAATAAATATATGGGCACCATTTTCCCAATAGCATTTGGTCACTTTGTATCTTTATGTTACATATTGGTGATCCTCACAATATCTCAAACCTTTTCATTATTGTTTTATTTGTTACGGTGATTTGTACTCTCTATACCCAAAGTTGGGCTTGAACTTACATTCCCAAGATCAAGAGTTGCATGCTGGGGCGCCTGGGTGGCTCAGTTGGTTAAGCGACTGACTGTCTTCGGCTCAGGTCATGATCCCGGAGACCGGGGATCGAGTCCCACATCGGGCTCCCTGCTCGGCAGGAGGCCTGCTTCTCCCTCTCTCACCCCCCCTGCTTGTATTCCCTCTCTGGCTGTGTTTCTCTCTGTCAAATAAATAAAATCTTAAAAAAAAAAAAAAGTTGCATGCTCTACCAACTGAGCCATCCAGGCCCCTGTTACGGTGATTTGTAATCAGTGATTACAACTTGCTGAAAGCTCAGGTGGTTAGCATTTTTTAGCACAAAGTTTTTTAAAATTAAGGTATGTATTTTTTTTTTTTTTAAAGATTTTATTTATTTGTTTGACAGAGAAACACAGCTAGAGAGGGAACACAAGCAGGGAGAGCAAGAAAGGGAGAAGCAGGTTTCCTGCCAAACAGGGAGCCCTATGTGGGGCTCAATCTCAGGACTCCAGGATCATGACCCGAGCTGAAGGAAGCTGCTTAACCAACTGAACTACCCAGGTGCCCCAAGGTATGTAACACCTTCGTGCCTGGATGGCTTAGTCGGTTAAGCATCCAACTCTTGATCTCGGGGTCATGAGCTCAAGCTCTGCGTTGGGCTCCACAGTGGGCATGGAGCCTACTATAAGTAAATAAACAAACAAATAACACTATTATACATTTACCAGATTACAGTATAGTATAAACATAACTTCTATGTGTCCTAGGAAACCAAAAAATTAACTTCACTTTACTGAGATATTTGGTTTATTGTGGATAGTCTGTAACCAAACCCGAAATATCTCTGAGGTATGACTGTATATCACAAGTTTTGTCAGGTAGGTAAAGTAGATAAAGATGAACTTATAAAAAAAAAAAATCACTTGTCATTTCCCTACACATCAATAACCAAGCATAAAATATAATAGAAAGAAAAGTAAAACAATAGTGGTAAAAAAATTAAAGCTTCTAGGAACTAAATACAACACATGAATGTATAAGACCTATGTTTTAAAAAAGTAAAGCTTCAATAATATACAATAATTGGACACTCACATAATAAAAAAAAAGAATTTTGATCCTTATTTCATACCCTACAGACACACAATGGACGGTAAATCTAAATGTGAAAAGCAAAACAATAAAGTACCTAGAAAATGACAGAATTGCTTCATTACCTTGAGGTAGGTATTTCTTAAATAGGACATAAAAAATACTATTCATAAAGAAAAAGATACATGGACCAAATTAAAATTAAGAATTTCTGTTCATCAAAAGCCACCAGAAAAAGGATGAAAAACAAGCCACTGACCAGAAGATATTTCTAATACATATTTTAATAAAGGATCTATTTCCAAACTATATAAAGAAGTCCTACAGATAAATGAGACAAGATAATCCAACAAAAACAAAAAAAAGGGCAAAAGATTTAAATAGGTACTTAATGAAAGAAGGTATCAAAATTCAAAATGGTGAATAAACTCACAAAAGGTGCTCTACCTCATTAAGACCAGCAACAAATAAAAACCACTGATATCACTACACACCAATCAAAATGGCTAAAATGCAAAAGAGAAAAAAAAAAAAACAAGTGCTGAAAAGGATGTGAAACAATTAGAACTTTCATATATGCTACTAGTGGGATTATAAATTGGTACAACCATTTCGGAAAACTGTTTGGCAGTACCTACTAAAGTGGACTATAAGCAAACTAAAGCTGGTTTTAAGCAAATCCTACAAGTGAACACTTCTAATCATATATCCAACAGAAATGCATACATTTGTTCACCAAAATATACTTATAAGAATGTTCATAGCAGCATTATTCTTAGTTGCCTCAAACTGGAAACAACCCAAATATCCAAAAGGAGTAGAAAGGATAATTTGTGGTATACTCATGCAATGCAATACTACAAAGTAACGAGAGTAAAGAAACTCAATTACATGCAACATAACGGATGAATCTCACAAAGACAGTGTTGACCAAATGAAGCCACACTTAAATATACAATGAATAATTTCAATTTATTTATGAAGTTCAAAACTAAACTAAATAGAAATCAGGACAGTGTTTACTGTAGGAGAAGGGGGAGAGGAATGAATAGTTACTGGAAATGTAGGCAGATATTCCAATGTTCTGGTTTTGTTCTTTGATTTTTTTTTTTTAAAGATTTTATTTATTTATTTGACAGAGAGAAACACAGCGAGAGAGGGAACACAAGCAGAGGGAGTGAGAGAGGGAGAAGCAGGCTTCTGGCCGAGCAGGGAGCCCAGCGTGGGGCTCAATCCCAGGTCTCCGGGATCATGACCTGGGCCAAAGGCAGTCGCCCAACCAACTGAGCCACCCAGGCGCCCCGATTTGGGTGATTCTTAAAAAGGTGGGTTTACTTTGTGACAATTAGTTATGGAATACACTTGTGATTTGCGTACTTTATATGTATTATATCAAATAAAAAGTGTAAATGAGAAAGGGAAAGGAAAATAAACTGGATTACAGATCTCAGAAGTAAAAATACTACAACAGATAAAATTTCTTAACTTAAAAAAAAAAATTAAAAGGGACACAAATGAAGACCTAAAAAATTGGTGATATGTTTATGGATGCCATAACATTAAGATAACTATCCTCTCTGGAATTCCAGCCTGGGTGGTCTAGTTGATTGAGAGTCTGACTCTTGATCTCAGCTCCGATCCTGATATCAGGGTTGTGAATTCAAGCCTGTCCTTGTCAAATATAACATACTACACAAAGTAATAAAAACAGTGGGTTTCTGGGGCGCCTGGGTGGCTCAGTTGGTTGCCCTGCTTCTCCCTCTCTCACTCCCCCTGCTTGTGTTTCCTCTCTCGCTGTGTTTCTCTTGGTCAAATAAATGAATAAAATCTTTAAAAAAACCCCCAAAAACAGTGGGTTTCTAAAGCAGGAGCAGACAGACAAATGGAATAATACAGAAACTGACCCAGTTATATATGTGAAGTTGAAAAAGAATGGATTATTTAATAAGTAATTTTTGGGAAGATGGGTTCTATAATTATATGGATATTTAAAAAATAAAAACAGTAAGTATAAGATTTTTATTTATAAACTCAAAAAGCTGAACTCCACATAGTCGAAAAAACCTAAAAATAAATTGTAAGGCAAATAAAAAGTAGAACTTCTAGTTGAAATGGATGTCTAAAGATTCAAAATATATAAATCATAAGGTGAAAATTGATGGACTAAAAAAATTTTATTCAACAAAGTATAGCAAAAACACAGTTCGTGGACAACAGATTTGGAAGAATCTGTTTGCAATATCAAAAATAGACAAGGGACTAATAAGCAATATACAAGGAACTCTTCTCCCCCCAAAAGAGGCAGGAAATCCAATGATAAACTGGGTAAAGATTATAAATAAGCAATTAACAAAAGTAGAAATTCAATTAGCTAACAAGGATATGAAGGAATGCTCAACTTCAATTGGTAAATATATATATATATATTTAAACAAACCAAAAACATGAAATACCACTTTATAGCCATCACAATGAAAGTATTTTTAGAAGCGCCTGGGTGGCTCAGTCGTTAAGTGTCTGCCTTTGGCTCGGGTCATGATCCCACGGTCCTGGGATAGTCTCGCATCAGGCTCCCTGCTCAGCAGGAAACCTGTTTCTCTCCCTCTCTCACTCCCCCTGCTTGTGTTCCCTCTCTCGCTGTGTCTCTCTGTCAAATAAATAAAATCTTTAAGATATATATATTTTTAGGGGCGCCTGGGTGGCTCAGTCATTGGGCATCTGCCTTTAGCTCAGGTCATGATCCCGGAAGCCTGGGACTGCGCCCCACATCGGGCTCCCCGCTTGGCCAAGAAAGCCTGCTTTTCCCTCTCTCACTCCCCCTGCTTGTGTTGCCTCTCTAGCTGTGTTTTTCTCTGTCAAATAAATAAAATCTTTTCAAAAATTAAAAAATAAAAAATATATATTTCTAAACATGAGAAAATAGCAATTGCTGGTGAGGGTATGAGGGCAATAGTACTTCTTTTATACTTCATGAGTAGGGTAACTGTATAGCCATTCTAGGAAATGATTTGGCAGTTTTTAGTGAAACTAAGTATGTGTATGCCTTATGACCTAGCAGTCTATTCCTGAAAACATTTCTCAGAGAAACTCCTGCTTAGGTCCAAAAGAGGATGAATGAGGACATTTATCATATCAACAATAAAAAATCATAAGAAACAAATGAGTTCATCACTATAAGATTGGTTTGTAAACATGATAGGTCTGTACAGTGGATTATGCTGCAATTAAAAGCATCAATTAGGGGTGCTTGGGTGGCTTAGTTGGTTAAGCCACTGTCTTCAGCTCAGGTCATGATCCTGGAGTGCTGGGATTGAGCTGGGATTGATGCCTGATGTGGGCATCGGGCTCCCAGCTCCTCGAAGAGTCTGCTTCTGAGCTTCTCTCCTCTCATGCTCTCTCACTCACTCTCTCTCTCTCAAATAAATAAATAAAATCTTAAAAAAAAAAGCAATTAATTACACATGAATACAACTACACAGAAAGATCTATAAAATCACAACCTAAGAAAAATTAAGAAAAATAATTAAATCTACACTGTATGCTGACCAAACTGGAATTAAAATTTAAATATTAATAAAAAATAAAACAAGAATAAGGGGCGCTTGGGTGGCTCAGTTGGTTAAGCCACTGCCTTCAGCTCATTTCATGATCCTGGAGTCCCGGGATTGAGTCCTGCATTGAGCTCCCAGCTCTGCAGGGAGTCTGCTTCTCCCTTTGACCTTCTCCCCTCTCATGCTCTCACTCACTTTCTCTCTCAATAAATAAATATTTAAAAAAAAAAAAACAAGAATAAGATCTATAACACAACACAAAGCAGCACAAATTTTAAAAGCATATACACAAAGCAACACTGTACAATTTGTAAAGACATATACACATTTAAAAAGACACACCAGGGACGCCTGGGTGGCTCAGTTGGTTGGGCGACTGCCTTCGGCTCAGGTCATGATCCTGGAGACCCGGGATCGAGTCCCACATCGGGCTGCCTGCTCGACCGGAAGCCTGCTTCTCCCTCTCTCACTCCCCCTGCTTGTGTTCCCTCTCTAGCTGTGTTTCTCTCTGTCAAATAAAAAAAATCTTTTTAAATAAATAAATAAATAAATAAATAAATAAATAAATAAATAAAAGACACACCAGACACATAAGTGGGTGCCAGAGGGTGGGCCAGTCAGAGGGTGGGCCAGGTAGGGAGGGCGTGGCAGGAATCACTATGAAGGTGAAAGTAAGGAAAATAAATAAAACCAGAGGCCTTGGCTGGTCTGAAGGTAGTGAGTTATCTCAACTGATTGCTCACAGTTACAGATCGAAAACGAGAAGCCTTGCATAACCCATTGATATTTTACCATACAGTTTCTTTAAAGATTTATTATCTATTTGACACAGAGAGAGCACACAGAGAGAGGCGGGGCGAGGAGAAAGATGGGGCAAAGGAAGAGGAAAAAGCAGGCTCCCCACTGAACCGGGAGTCCTGCATTGGGCTTTGATCCCAGGGCTCCGGGATTATGATCTGAACTGAAGGCAGAAGCTAACCAACTGAGCCACCCAGGCAGCCCGATATTTTGCTATAAATTGATCAGAAATTTTGAGCGACTCAACACCCTGTACTTGAGGTCCCTCTTAAAAAAACTTAAACGATGAAGAAACCAAGTTACAACATAATAAATTAACTTACAAATGCCAGAAGTGCTCAGTCTACTGATAACTCAAACCTGCTCTCATTATATTTAAATAAAAATTTGATTTCACACAGATTTCACAGCTTCTCAACATCCATATACCTGGAAAGATAAGAGAATTTGTATATCCTTCCACGTGAGTCCTTGTGATTCAGTCAAACTGTAGTTTAGGTTTCCTTTCGTTTAATCCAAGAAGGATCAGCATGACCAAGCAAAGCAGATTCCAAAGCCAGGAAGCAGAAGCAACATGATGTTATGGAAGTACCTTTCTGATCAGTCCCTTCTCCTGTTGTAGAGCCTTGGGGCAACCCTTCAATGTAGGTGGTTGGCAACAGGTCAGCTGAGATGGGCTGACCTTGTAGTTTTTGTAGTCGCTCTTGTACGGTGCTGGTCAGGTCTACATAAGCCTCATCAATGCTAGCACGTTCAATCACAGCAAAACGAGACATTACCCCCATCACTTCCACACTGGCTTCCCGGTACCTAAAAAGTGTAAGGATTATCATTTGCGTAGGCAATAAACAAAGGCAACATTGAGACTTCAGTCCCCAACCCCTCTAGCCTATAATGGATATATAACCAGCAAAAGGTCTCCTTAAAGGGAGGGAGGTTTGGCAGAGATGAGACAGTAACCCAAATGAGGGGTCCAATGAACAGGCAGATGAATGGTCAATAACAGAAGCAAAGAAAAGTAGAGCCATGGAGGTGAACATGTTTAGTGACTCTAGCATTGTGAAGGTGGAAAGCATCCAGACCATAAACAAGTTTTTGTGGGGCACCTGGGTGGCTCTGTTGTTAAGTGTCACCTTCGGTCAGGTCATGATCCTGGAGTCCCCAGATAGAGCCCTGCATCAGGCTCCCTGCCTAGCGGGAAGCCTGCTTCTCCCTCTCTCACTCCCCCTGCTTGTGTACCCTCTCTAGCTGTGTTTCTCTCTGTCAGATAAATAAATTCTTTAAAAAAATAAAACAAAACAAAACATGTTTTTGTGGATCTCACCAAGGAGGAAAGAAATGCTTCAAACTTGTTCAACCACATTTTACTAAGATCACCTATTCTTTTTTTAATTTTCATATACCAATTATGTATTTTCTGCTTCTACTTTTGTCTTCAAACCAGACATAACTTACAGAAAACACTGCCCTGATTTGTGAACCCAAGTATCTGGTCTTTCTCAAGACAGCATTTCTCACTATAAATTAACAAAGTGACATATGGATTTTTATACTTCAGTTAACAGTGAGTTGGATCAGCATGTGATCCAACTTGCTACACACACACACACACACACATATCCAACCAACTAACCAAGTCCAATCACTTCTGGGTACACTAACATTCAAATAATCAAATTGAAGATAAATGAAGAATGTGGTGACAGCCTTCTCCAGTGGATACCAATTTCATGATACACCTTCTACTTAAACCATAACAAGGAGCTCCTCTGGCCATAGAGAGCTAGTTTCCTATGGCAATATGTGCATATTTTCTTTGTTTTGAACCTGTTATGAAATTTAAAGTAAGTTCTTTATTCCTGATAGATCTATCATAAAAATGGAAATATTTGTACCATTTCACAAAGACATAAATAAAAACTAGTATAATTATTGTTCTAAAACATCCTCAAAAGAATTAGAGAAATATTTGGTTTTTTCTTTTAATCATTATTTGTGCTGGAAAGAGGAATAGTCAGACCTCAGAGGAAAAAAGAGTGCTAGCATGTGCAAGAACATGAGAATAGGATACACACACATGCACAGAGTGAGGAAAGAACGCCTTACTGCAGTAGTTGATGTTCCTTCATAGCCTCTTGGGCGAGTTACTCTACAGTATCTTTTTTAATATATTATTTATTTATTTGACAGAGAGAGAGAGAGAGAGATATCACAAGTAAGCAGAGAGGCAGGCAGAGAGAGGAGGAAGCAGGCTCCCTGCTGAGCAGAGAGCCCGATGTGGGCCTCCATCCCAGGACCCTCAGATCATGACCTGAGCTGAAGGCAGAGGCTTTAACCCACTGAGCCACCCAGGCGCCCTACTCCAAAGTATCTTAAGAATATTGGTAAAATTTATGTGTATACATTTCTGTAAATCATATTTTATAACTTGGTAACAGAAGTTAATTATTAAAACAATAATTTTAAATTGCCAGGTCTTAATAACTCTGGCTTATACACTACCCTAAATTTGGTAACTGGCTATGTTCATTATTTTATGAAGATTTTTTTCTAAAGATTTTATTTATTTGTCAGAAAGACAGAGAGAGAGGGGCAAAACACAAGCAGGGGGAGACAGAGGGAGAAGCAGGTCCCTGTGGAGCAAGGAGCCCAATGTGGGACTTGATCCCAGAACCCTGGGATCATGACCTGAGCCGAAGGCAGATGCTTAACCAACTGAGCCACCCAGGTGTCCTTATTTGATTAAGTGTTTTTTGTTTTGTTTTGTTTTTTTTGAGAGAGAGTGAGTGAGAGAGAACATGAGAGGGGAGAAACTTAGAGAAAGAAGCAGCCTCTCCAAAGAGCTGGGAGCCTGATGTGGGACTTGGTCCCGGGACTCAAGGATCATGACCTGAGCTGAAGGCAGTGGCTTAACCAACTGAGCCACCCAGGTGCCCCTGATGAAAATTTTAGGAAAAAAATAAATGATCCAGTTTAAAGGATACAGCTTTTCTTCTTTTTTTTTTTTTTAAGATTTTATTTATTTATTTAACAGAGAGAGAGATCACAAGTAGGCAGAGAGGCAGGCAGAGAGAGAGGAGGAAAAAGACTCCCTGCTGAGCAGAGAGCCCGATGTGGGCCTCCATCCCAGGACCCTGAGATCATGACCTGAGCCAAAGGTGGAAGCTTTAACCCATTGAGCCACCCAGGCACCCAAGGATACAGCTTTTCAAAATCACACTCGGAAGTTAGGAAGTTAACTATATTTCTGGGAAGTTACATTGTCTTTACCAGCATAAAAGTCTATTCAGTGCAGTGTAGCATATGTCCATGAGTCAAATTTTTACTTTGGGGTTAAGATATTAATCTTCAGTCAAATCTGTCTTTTCTTCTGGCAATAACTCTAGGGTGAAGTTGGTTATGGCACACTGCCTTTAGACTTGTAATTCATAGGTGAATTCATTAATATCTTAAATCTTAAGTCAAATCATTATCGCTACATACCACACTACATGGTAGAGTGTACTATGAGAATGCGGCTACTGAAATCTAAAAAACCCCTGAATTCTCAGTCTTCTATTTCGTAGCTGTGTGAACTTGTATTATTTAACCTCTCTAAGCATGTTTCTTTATGGAGATTGGGGAATGGGTAATTCTAGAATCTATCTTATAATAATTTGAGATTTAAGAGATCTTTTCCTATGGAGAATTTAACACAGGCTGGCATAGGACAAATGTTCAATATATACTATCTATTAGGATTATTATAATGGCTGGAGCTTATACTTACCTCTAACTTGGCTATGCCCACATAGACTAATCCTCTAAAATCTGAGGAATGAGAGCTCATTTCAAACACAGAGATAATCTCCTTTGAGAGTGTTCAGTTCTAGTAAGTAATTCTAGATACTGCACTATAATGTCAGTTTGACTCATCCTTCTCTGGAAAAACTAAGTCAGTCAAGTTCAGTCAATTTAATTACTTCAAACATTTCACACTTTTGGCCTAAGAACATGGAAACTGGTATTATGTTTTAACTATAACAGCAATTTTTTTTTTAACATTTTATTTATTTATTTGACAGAGAGAGAGATCACAAGTAGGCAGAGAGGCAGGCAGAGAGAGAGGAGGAAGCAGGCTCCCTGCTGAGCAGACAGCCGGACGCAGGCCTTGATCCCAGAACCCTGAGATCATGACCTGAGCTGAAGGCAGAGGCTTTAACCCACTGAGCCACCCAGGCGCCCTATAACAGCAATTTTTAAACAATTAAGGAAGGAACTGAAAGGGTGTTAAGGGTAGCAATTGTTATAGGCTGTAATGACTGCACTGTTTCTGAAACACAGTATCAAAATCTATTTTCATTTCAGAGAGAAAAGCTGGCTGTGAAAAGGAACTGTCAGGTGTTAATTATACAACACAAATTTGAAACATCAGTTCCTAGCCTCACAGAATATTATTCCCAATTCTTCCATTCCCCTAAACAATCTTTTCTTCTTACTTGGTGAGGTCAGCTTTTCCACGGGACTCACGAACTTGTGCCAATAGAAGATCAGGACATAACTTCTTAGCATCATCTGCCCACATGCTTCTAGTGACCCCAAATGCACGAGCTTCATAACTCACTGCAACTATTCTAAGGTTAGAAAAAAGAAAAAAAAAAAAACAGAAAAATATTACACATTCACAAATAAAAATAACTAAAATTTAACTGAACAGGCTATAAACGTGATAGCAGAAACTTTTTGGTCACAGATGCCACTATTCCATCTCAAACACAGCAGTTCAGAAATCTCAAAAACAGAACTTAACATACTGCTACGTATTTTTATAAAGTAGTTGACAGTTACAATAACTATGATACATACCCACCACCCTTCCATGATTTGTACTGTACAACCGCACAAGGTTTATTCCTCAAATAAGGATTCTGCCGCTGTTCCACTTGAACGAAAAAACAGTCCATGTCCACTAGGGCAATTACCCGGTCCTGTCCAGTAGCCATTTTTCTGTAAGACAATATTTTATGGTCGGAGAAGACACCCTAATCCAAAGTGCCAAGGAAAACTCTTATTTCTGTTCTTCCATCATTGAGTTATCATGAGCATGGATATTAATAAGAATGAAACAGGCATTTTCATATACTGCTGGTAGGAGAATAGTAAGTAAATTGGTACAATTTTAGGAAGGTAGTAAAGCTTAGTCATTATGTCTCCTTAGTCTTCTACAATCTGTGACAGTTCCTTAGTCTTCCCTTATTTTTCATGACCTTGGCATTTTTTAAGAGAACTAGTCCTTTGCTTTGAGAATGTCTCTCAATTTAGGCTTTTCCAGTGTTCTCTCTTGATTAGATTAAGGCTACACATTTTTGGCTAGAATATTATGGAAGTGACATACTCTACTAAGTGTATCATATTGAGATACGTGATATCAAAGGGTATTATTACTCGTGGTGTTCTCACTGTAAAGTCACTATTTTTAATTTTGTAATTGTTATCTTAAGGGAGATACTTTAAGATTATGCAAATATCCTGGTTTTCCTCAAACTTTCAACCATTAAGCACCCATCAGTGGGTCTTGCCTGTAATATTTCACAGTGTTCTAATGGTGATTTTCTATCCATTTATGTAAACTTTTGAAGGCAAAAGAAAATACTACATATTATTCACATATATACATAAAAATGTGGATCATAGATTGAAAGAATAAACCTTATATAGTTGATAGTGGATACAATATAATGTTCTCATTTAGCATTGTCAGGAATCTGGAAGAAGGAATGTAAACTAAAGCCGTGGCTCCCAACTTTGCTGCAGATTAGAATAATTTTTCTTTAAATAAATACTATGCCTACCATGGGGATTGAACTTACAACCCCAAGATCAAGTTGCATGCTCTATGGAGCCAGTCAGGTGCCTCCCAACCTAAGAACATTTAAATAATACTGATATCTGGCATCTACCACCAGACAGCCTAACTTAATTGGTCTGAGTGTTTGTGCCATCTTAACCTATCAATAGTAATGCTATCAGCTAGAAATGGGTGGGGGCACTTATCGAGGCTCTGCTGAGCTCCCCAAAGACATCTCCCCCTTCCAAAGGAAAAGATACAACTGACTGACTCTTATTGTTCAAATTGTGATTGCAAGAGCCCCTTCAGGGGCGCCTGGGTGGCTCAGTTGGTTAAGCGACTGCCTTCGGCTCAGGTCATGATCCCGGAGACCCGGGATCGAGTCCCACATCGGGCTCCCTGCTCGGCGGGAAGCCTGCTTCTTCCTCTCTCACTCCCCCTGCTTGTGTTCGCTCTCTGGCTGTGTTTCTCTCTGTCAATTAAATAAAATCTTAAAAAAAAAAAAAATCTATGTTAAAAAAAAAAAGAGCCCCTTCAGCAATAAACATCAGGAAACTGAAAAACTAAAGATTAGTTACAGTTTATTAGTTACTTAGGACTGATCCTAAGGTATCAGAAAAGTTTAAGAGAGGTTATTTTTTAGGTCTGAGAATGCTCAAAAACTTTTCCATATAAACAAATGGTCATTGCTTTTTTGTTTTACATCATTTTGGCTTATGAAAGTTTTCGTAGGAATGCTCTACTTTCATGCGGTGCCTGGGTGCCTCAGTAGGTTAAGCATCTGCCTCATGACATGATGATCCCAGGGTCCTGGGATAGAGCCCCAAATGGAGCTCCCTGCTCAGCTTCTCCCTCTCCTCCCTGCTTGTGCTCTCTCTTGCTATCTCTGGCTCTCTTTCCCAAATTAATTGATTAACTAATTAATTAATTAATAAAATCAATCTTAAAAAAAAAAAGGAATGCTCTACTTTCAGACAGTGGGGTTAACCTGCATATAATATGTAAAATTATGCAGGAAACTGTGTCAAATATGAAATAACACTAAACTGCATATCCTTGTATGGATATGTAAGTGTTCAAGAAACTTATGAAATTCCTAAAATTCTGATATATTATTAAATCTTAATTCCAATTGCCATTTTAAAATGTTATGTGTCACTTGGGGTGCCATAGCTCAGATGTTACTTAAGCATCTGGCTCTTGGTTTCAGCTCAAGTCACAGTCTCAGGGCTCTGAGATTGGCCCCATATTGGACTCCCCTCTGAGCCTGGAGACTGCTTGGGATTCTAGTTTTCCCTCTGCCCCTCCCCCTCTCTAAAAAAATGTGTCACAGAAACACCAAATTTCCTTGTCAACAGCATTATAATGAACTCTCAGGATATCTTTCACTATGGACATTTTTAAGTCTCTTGTCATTTACAATTGTTTACAAATGTCTTTCATCTCAGAAATTCATGGAAAGGACACCAACAAGTAGTCTAGAATACAGGTTTCTGATAACTTTTAGGTCATATCACTAAACTGGGTAAGAACTGATAGGACACTAATAAACTGATGGTTTCATAAAACTGTTAACAACAACAAAAAAAAGCAAACAAGGATTCCATGAGACTGAATGAATTGATGAGGATGATTATAATTTTTTATGGCTTTTTGTATGAAACATCATTGGTTCTTTAATGTTCTGTTTCTTCCAGTTTTAAGAAACTTCTTTACTTAAGCTATCTCTGACTTAGAGCAATTTGGTAAAGTATACTTTTGAGAACACAGATGAAACAATTAATTTTTTTCCCTATCCAATCCCTCCCAGAACTATAAAACTGTTGGTGAATATTCTTTTTTTCACGGCAATATAATTATCTGCATATTCAGTAAGGATCTGTTCTTATATAACAGATCCCAAATGGAAACTTTGGTTATATAACCCAGAGTTTCACTGGAATGTCATATTTGAGAAAGGCATACATAGATGTAGTTAAGAACTAAGGTTGACTTTATGGAGCCAATAAAGCTCCTTGAAAAATCAGCCTAGTACCTTGCTTACAGAGTTCCCAATAGCCTTCTTAAGAAAGGTCACTTCTAGGAACCTCAAGAAGACAGGAATTCACCCAGATTTATAGGTACTGTAGACAAGACCTACTGGCAGGTTTCTGGATTGGCTTCCTAGCCTTGAGAGGCTTTTAAAAGTTCAATCTAGATTCCTTAAGAAAAGTTCAGCAAATCAGACTTAAAAGTCTATATGGTCAATTCTTGCTGCGATTATGTAAATTCTTGCTGCAATCATGTAAATAACCAGCCAAGTTTAATGAAATGAGACTTATTTTACAGACAAATTAGCCTTACTTCAACTATCTCTGATAGAAATGAGGGTGACTGTGAGATAAAAAAATGTTGCAGTAATACACCTTTGTGGATATCAGATTCTATTGCTGTTACTTGTCTTTCAGGTTTTGTTTTCTACCTCTAAACTGGACTGGATCCTGAATTCTTCTAATTTGCTCCAATGTTTGGCTATAACTCTCCAAACTAACATTTTCAAGTGTTATCCTACCCTTCTGACTTGGAAACACTGAGAACTAAAATTTCCCTCTCCCAAAGTCATGCAAGCTGAAGTGGAGCTTGATATAAACTTAAGAGACATCACCACAATAGCTCATGCATGGACAATTTTTGTGCCTGTTGCTGTGTGGGCCACTCAGAAAAGATCACCAGAAACACTGAAACTGCAAAACAGGAAAATCTAAGATTTCTACTGTCTGCCCTCACTCCATCTGAAGATGCTTTGAGCCTGACATCTAGAATCTTCTTAATTGACTATCTTTAGAACTCAGAAACTGGGATTATAATCTCCTCCTAACATTAACCTTTGTTTGTATTTCTTTTCTTTCCATAGAAATACCTCTTATTAAATGCTTGAAGCAAATACTTCCACCATGCAGGCCTGTTAAAAAAGAGACAGCAAGCCCAAAAGAGTCACTTATACTAAGCCCATGTCACCAAATCAAGACTGTACCTAATTTCAGTTTTAGCCTCTCCCAGCATGTAATCTTAACCTGTCAGTTGGAATTTCCTGGTCAGCACTAGTGCCCTACCTTCCCTCAAAAGAAGGTGGCCTTGCTTGAAACAATCCACTGTTTGACAGTAACTTTCTTGTCATGCCCTCTTCTGCCTATAAAAGTCTATCATTTTGTACAACTCTTAGGAGTTTCTTTTTGTTAGATGGGATGCTGCCCAATTCGTAACCTTGCAATAAAGCCTGTAAGATCTTTAAATTTCCTCATTTTTTTTAAACAGGCTTAACTTGGGGAACCCACCTGCATGACCACCTTCTGAAATGAGACACTACCCCTCAGGACTAAGAAACTGGTTCCACTGAATATGAAACAATTTAGCCATCAGGACAGGTTCAAACCTACTTATACCATATGGCTGAAGATGTTAAAATATTTCATAATATTACCCAAATCCTTGAAAGATTTCCAGGGCTAGCCAAATATTCGAGATCACTGACCTATTTTCGTGGCTGGACCCTTTCAAGGTTGGGGCAATGGTTAGAGACTGCATTTCAAACTGTGGCCTGTATAATTATTTAGCCCTGACTTTTAACATACCAGCTACCCAGGCCGTTAATGTCCTCATCACTGACTCTGGCATCACAGGGTAGATTGTTGGGTAAACACTGACAGCTGTTTTCCCCTACCCTTTTTTCATAAGGAGATGCCTGATTTAAGCTTGGATTGCTGAGGCATCCACCTCAAAGATGACTATCTTACATAAACACACAGCCAGCCAAATGACTAAAGTGGCAGGCCCCCTCCTCCAACTGAGCCTTGTTTTAGAATTCTTGGGTGATTTCAATAACTGGCCATTTTTGGGTGCTTGGTTTTTTGTTTTCCTTTTTCTCTTTTCCTGTACTTTTTTCTTTTTTTAAGATTTCATTTGATTGAGAGGGAGGACAAAAGGCAGGGGAGAATCAGACTCCCCACTGATCAGGGAGTCCCCCCCCCCCCCGTGGGGCTCCATCCCAGGATCTCGAGATCATAATCTGAGTCAAAGGCAGACATTTAATAGACTGAGCCACCCACACACCCCTCCTGCTCTTATTTTTTTAAGTTCACCCATGAAACTCTTGACTGCCACCCTCCATCCCAGTAAAAGCAGAACCCCAGGCCTGTGCTACCTTGCTCTCTCTCTACCTGTAATTTTGCCCTGTGCCCAGCTGGTGTATCTTGTGAGCTCCAGGGCTTGTAAGGAATAAACTTTTTTTTCCCTTTCAAAGTTTCCTAAGGTTCACTGCTAAGGGGTATCCTGCAATCATGCTAAGAACCGTAAGAACACTGGTTTGGAAAGAGATGTCTGTGGGAAACTCACTGGAGCCTAGATGAGTGCCCCCAAACATTTCTAACCATAGCATTACCATCAGTAGGCTGAGACAGCACAAAACACACCCATACCAATTAAATTAGGATGTCTGGTGGTAGAAGCCAAACACCAATGTTACTTAAATGTTATTTAATTTAAATTTATTATTTTAAAGCATTATTATTAATAGACCAAGACAGCACAAAACAGGGTGTGACCTGGGCACTGTGATTTTTAAAAGCTCTCCAGGCAGTTCTAATATGTAGCAGAGATTGGAAACAACTGACCCAAAGTAAATAAGATGCTTATGGAAACACCAGTACTTCATGATTCAAATATGAGAAACATAGGTCATACAGTTGAGTAAGCACTGGACTGTATTTTTTTAAAAAAGCGTCAATAATTAACATTCACCTTGAAAAAATGGCATGCAACTAACAATGACAGAAATTAGTGAGCAAACAAAAACAATGAATTTAAAAATCTGAGTATCGAGATATTAATTCTTTATAAATTATAGAGAATTACTATAATTCTCTATAGTATTCAGTAAGTGGTTACTGAAAACTAGAAGAATGTATCACTTTACATATTTGTAAGTTAAAACCATAACATGTCAGAAATCACCTTACTTGAAAGGAAGTGGTTTTTGTATTGCACTAGAACAGATAATGCTAGAATAAAAATAGTAAACACATTTGCACACACACACACACACACACACCAGGGAAGTACCATGCTACGTGCAAATAGGAGAAATGGAGTTAGAATAGGAAGCAGTGATTTAAGCCCAGCAAACATTTTACTGAGTAAAGAAACACAAAACCCAATATGCAAACTTCAACAGTTAATGAAGCTGCTGAAGTGTTCAATTTATGTATTATGCTGGAGAAAGAAAAGCTTTTTAAAGATGGAAAAATGAAACACACTCGCTGCCAAAAGCCACACTTCCCGAATAAGGATGACACTGTTTTGAAGTCTTATATGCAGCACTTCAAAGGCTCCAAACTGCACAAGCCTTCAATAATTGCAAATATTCATCTTCAAATATCTCGACTTATTACCATCTGTGCAAAATGAGTTTGGTGCCGTTCAGGCGCTAACATATCTAAGGAAAATAAACATAAGTGAAGAGGGAGGTTTGAGAGCTAGCGAAAATGCCGTTTTCCCACAGGAAAATTCCCCTTAGGGGATCATACCGGGGCCTGACGTCTCAGTGAGGATGCCTTTGTTTCACAGAAGTTTGGTCCCACGTCACCACCAGCCACTGCTACAGCATAAAACCAACAGCCATACCGAACGGTTCTAAATTCTCTCACCAGCACCTGGAAGCACCTGGAAAAACTGCCAACCACGGACGCCAGGCTCGCTGTCCACTGGAAGGAAGATGAAGGGATCCTGAATATCTGCCTCCTTTCCAAGACAGGACCAGTCAGCTTCGATAGATTTATTCCCCGTGACGACGGAGAAACGGACCACAGGTCACAGTCGACCCTTGACGCGGGAACCGCCCGCACTGCCCAGCGGGCCCCCGCAGGGTTTGCGCGCTAAGCTGCCAGCCCTCGGAGCGGAGATCAGACAGCGCGCGCGCAGCAAAAAGCCGTTGACGCGTCTGCGCACTGCTGCCCTTCCGTCCTCCGCTCCGCCCACCGAGAAGCAACCGTCACACCCGAGCCGCCACTTCCGCGGCGCGTGCGCAGTGGCGAGTCGGGCGCGTGCGCAACCCCCGCTTCTTCCAGGCTGGAGCTTCTGCAGCTCACGCTCCTCCTCCCGCTCCCCACCCCCCGGTCCGCCGCGGCCCGGTACCAGTGTGTGGTCCCTCGAAGGGAGCGGTCGGTACCTCGTGCTCCCGGGACTGCCGTGGTGCGCGCTTGCGGCGCGTGGCACTAGCCATGGCGATGGATCAAGTGAACGCGTTGTGTGAACAGCTGGTGAAAGCGGTGACGGTCATGATGGACCCCAGCTCCACCCAGCGCTACCGGCTGGAAGCCCTCAAGGTAGACGGGGTCTAGCGCCCCGGGCCTGCCCGAAGACCCTCCTCCAACCCCAGCGGTCCCCCGGCCGTCCAAAGCTCTGCTGGTTTCCCGCCCACGCGGCCCTTGGACCTCCTACCCCAATCCCGGGGGCCTTAGCCTTTCCCCTCCCCGCGATCCGCGCCTCTTCTTTCTATGCTTAGCCGCGCCTACCCTTCTCTCGGGACCCTCCGGTCCCTTGCTGCTTCTCATCTCACTGCCACTTTCCACCGTCCTCTCCTTTCCCCACTTCTCTTCACTCCTGCCGGCACCACACTCGGATGCTTCTATTTTATTACCCCGAGCCCCACATCCCTTCCCGTGGTGCACGTGTCCATCCTGTCCCCAACGCCAGCTAGCTACATTCTTGATGGTCTCCCTTGCACCCTCCTGACCCGTTCTAGTCGAGCTCCAGTCCCTTAGTACCACTTTATTTACATTCTTACACCCTTCGCTGATACTCTGTGTCTTGGGTTATTTCTGGGCTAATTCTCACACACCCTCCCCCCATGTTCTTTTACTGTGTTCTCTTCTCAGGCTATTTTGCGCAAAGATGAACTTCTGCCACTTACTTTGCATTTTAACAAGAGTACTTTGGTTTCCTGAAAGTAGTTTTCTTGAGTCCAGATGCTAGCTCCTGGGACTGACTTTTTTTGTGTTGCAGTTTGGGAAGGGTAATACAATTTGGGATGCTAATAAAATGTGAACTTGTTCCCACATCACACTATTTGTGTGGGATGTGAAAGATGATCATTAGGAAAAACACCTATATTCTTTTAAAGTTTTTATTAACCAGTTAAGTGCTGTGTATGTTTTAAATGATGCAACTTTATAGAGTGAACATCATTTGGGATAAACTTTACTTTTTAAAAACATAGATGTTTGCCACAGGATTTGGGATGAGAAATCGTTGGGTTCTATTAGTTTGATTTTTTGCTATGAAATATTAAGAATACACCCAAAGTAAAGAGAATAATGCTTTAGGAGTTATGAAGATTTTGCCATATTTGCTTTATTCCTTACCCCCACCTGCCTTTTTTTAAAATCAAATCCTAAACATTGTCATTTCATCCCTATATACTTCAGAGATATGTCTCTAACAAATAATTTTTTACTTATTTAGGTTAAACTTTTTTTTCCAACGTTATTTGGCCATAGCATGGAAAATATAACTATCAAAGTGAAAGGAATGTTTATCAGTTCTTTATTTATGTACTATTGATCTAGATTTTGCAGTTTAAAAATATAGCTCAGGTTGGAGTTTTTTAAGATGAAGTTTTTTTTTTTTAAGATTTTATTTATTTATTTGACAGAGAGAAACACAACTAGAGAAGGAACACAAGCAGGGAGAATGAGAGAGGGAGAAGCAGGCTTCTCGCTGAGCAGGGAGCCCAAGGTGGGGCTTGATTCCGGGACTCCCAGATCATGACCTGAGCCCGAAGACAGATGTTTAATGACTGAGTCACCCAAGGCGCCCCTAAGATGAAGTTTTTAAATTTTTTTAAATCTCCACTCTCTCTTGCTTCCTAAGGGAAATACTAACTTTTTTTTAAATTTCAGTTTTGTGAGGAGTTTAAAGAAAAGTGCCCTATCTGTGTCCCCTGTGGCTTGAGGTTGGCTGAGAAAACACAAATTGCCATCGTCAGACATTTTGGCCTCCAAATCCTGGAACACGTTGTCAAGTAAGGAGCTTTTGGACAGTACCACCAAAGTCTGTGAGAGAGCAAATCTTTATTTCTTATATAACTAATAGAGCTAATCTTTAGGTGAGTAGAAAAGAACAGTCACCAAGAAGAAAGGAATGATCGCCAAGAGATTAGTAACAGCCTCAAGAGCTCTCTTACTCAAGACTTAACCTTCCTCTTCTTTAGTTTCTTCATCTATGTAGAATACGTGGTACATACTAAACATGGTACAAATATTAGCTGATAGTGGTTCAATCAGTATTTATTGAGCTACTATATGCCATGAGATCTCAAAGTCTTTTTAGAATAATACAGTGTATAGGTAATTAAATCTTTGATTAGGCATTGTGCTTTTAATTTTTTTTTTTTTAAGATTTTATTTATTTGACACAGAGAAACACAGCCAGAGAGGGAACACAAGCAGGGGGAGCGAGAGAGGGAGAAGCAGGCCTCCTGCCAAGCAGGGAGCCCGACGTGGGGCTCGATCCCGGGACTCCAGGATCATGACCTGAGCCGAAGGCAGTCGCTTAACCAACTGAGCCACCCAGGCGCCCCTAATTTTTTTTTTTAATTTTAGTGTGTTCCTTCTCTGAATGGCAGATTCAAAGCAGGATTGTATGAGAAAAACTGAAAGCCCTTCCTAACTTGAGTCTCCTACCCCCAGCATCTATCAGAGGAATCAGTTTTTAAGACTTAGCCATAGTTTTTGTGGAATTGTGTCATTCATAAGCCAGCACAAAAAAAAGAGGAGTTAATAATATCACCATTGTATTTTCTGAAAAGCAGCTGCATTGGTTGCAGTTGTCCCAGGTGTATATTTGCTTTAGCCTATCAGTAAAATCAAGGGGAAAAGCTAATCTGTGCACAAATCCTGTGTAAACTTCAATTAGTGGATGACTTCCTATATAGAACTTTCTCCCAAGAATTTTTTTTGTCAGCATTTTAATTCAATATAGAGTATTCTTGTCCATTCTTTGAAGGGTATAAGATCAAAAGTATAATTTCCTGGTGAAATCACTAGCGTAATATAACACAAAATCAAAGTCTCTTATGAAGACTTCTAATGTGGTTCTCTTGACCTTACACATTTTGGTGGCCAGGTTTCGGTGGAACAGCATGTCTCGATTGGAGAAGGTCTATCTGAAGAACAGTGTCATGGAGCTGATTGCAAATGTAAGGAATGATTGGTTGGAAGACTTGTGTTTCAGAGGTAGTTTAGACTAAGGGTCACTTCTTTAGCATTTATGTAAAATTCACTAGTTCTACATAGGCCAGACAGCATGCTCAACGGGGATGAAAGGTTTTCAACAAATGAACAAGATTCTTAGATCTAAATTAGATTGCACTTTGTGGTTTGTTTCCTTTTATTCTAAACCGAATTACTATATGATTTTAACAGTACAAAATATGCAAGATGAATTAGTATCGGGAATTAGGATAGGACTTTGAACATGCTTAAAATCCACAGCCTTTTTTCTTCTTTTTTAACAAATGGCATGAAAAGTTGAATTCTTACCTTTTCCTCTCCAAAGTTGAGCACCTTTAATAGAAAAAAATTCCCTTCAAAATTATTAATCAACTTAGGGTTTCTATTTTGCTAGTTCTTGGGAAACTTGATAGATAACCTAATTCATTAATTTCGGTATCAAACTCCAGAAGGAAAAAGTCCCAGGAATAGTTTGTGTCTTACAATACTAGAACCATCAGTAAAATATTTAGTTGCTTCTCCTGACTTCTTTTATCATCTTCTTACTGTCCTTATTTCTATACTCTTCGACTTTGGCACTCTTACAAAATGAAACAGTCAGTAGTCAGTATGAGAGTCTCTTCAGTTTGTAAAGGAAGACAATGATGTCTTCCTTGCTTTGTGCAGCAGTCACTTTATTAGCTGATGCAACCCTTACCTAAGTTTTACATGAGGAAAATGATTAGTGAGAACGCAGGACAAGTGACTCAAACCTGGAGAGCAGGTTTGTTTACTCTGTTTAGTTTAAAAGCAAGCCTGCTGTGAAGTTTTGTACACTTTCATAGGGTGGGGTTTGGGGGTTTCTTTAGGTTTTTTAAATTCAGTCTTGCAAACCTGGTAATACCTCTTTTCTTTTTCAGGGAACACTGGATATTTTGGAAGAGGAGAACCATATTAAAGATGTGTTGTCTCGAATTGTAGTAGAAATGATCAAGCGGGAGTGGCCACAGCACTGGCCTGATATGCTAATAGAACTGGACACCCTTTCCAAACAGGGGGTATGGAATATAACTATATCAGTTCAGTTTATTTTCGGAGACTATTCTAGAGTTGGTTTGTCAACAAAAAAGAGCTTTTGGGCATACCTATAGTGAAAAAGAGGTTTCAGTTTAATTAGCTTATTTCTATTGATACAGGAAACACAGACTGAATTAGTGATGTTTATCCTTCTACGACTGGCAGAGGATGTAGTGACCTTTCAGACACTACCCCCTCAAAGAAGAAGGGATATCCAGCAAACATTAACCCAGAATATGGAAAAGATCTTCAGTTTTCTACTTAACACGCTTCAAGAAAATGTAAACAAGTACCGACAAGTGGTAAGGGCTACCCCAACTCCCAAAAATTCTATTTTCTATTATCAATGGTTTTGTTGTTTGTTTTTTAAAGTTAAAATAATCTATCATCAAGGAATTAGGGTGTCTAGTTCAGCAAAAGAAAACCATTTTATAAGCAAAAGAGAAACATGACAGGAAGAACTGGAACTAATTTTCTAAGAAACTCATGTCAGTGAGTTCTCATGTTTAAAAAATAATCCTTAATATAAAGTAAGAAAATTCTTAAAACAGTATAAAAATGGTAAATTCTTAATATTTAAGTATTTAAAGCCCAGATTTCCAGTAGGTCAGGATAGCATCCCTGTTAAGTTTTGATGTCGTATTTAGTCCTAGTCCCTTTTGCGGGAAATTGCCAGGTTTTATTTATCTTGACTGCGTGACTCCTGGTCCACATTTTCCCCGCTACCTGAAAGAAAAGCCTGCCTTTGAAATCTTTTGTAAGCCCAAATGGCATAGAATGAAGAAGAAATTGCCATTAATTTATATGGAATAATTTTTGAGCATTCCCACACCCAAAAAATAATCTCTCCTTAGCTTTTCCTGACACCTTAGGGACACATTATCTTCAGACTTAAGTTAGAGAAAACAGGTACTAACATGAGTCTTGTGAAAAATCAAAGTTTCATAACACGAACTTACAAAAAGTGGGAAATACCTGTATTTTATTCTTCCTGGCAAGGTATTCTACAGAAAAGGGCAGCCAGATACTGTGTTTCCAGCCATTTTCATTTTTAACAGAGAGCCTTCAGAAGAAAGCCATTTCTTTCTGTGCTAGATGAAAGTTCATCTAATACAGTAGTTCTTAGCAAGGGACAGTTTTGCCCCACATGTTATCACAACTAGGGGGTTGCTGCTGGCATCTCGTGGGTGGAGGCCAGGCATACTGCTGAACATCCTATGACAGAGACTTGTCCCTCCACAATAAAGAATTATCCAACCCAAAGTGCCAGTAGTATTGAATTTGAAAAACCCTGATCTAAGAATGCCTGGGTGGCTCATTCACTTAAGCCATCCAACTCTTGACTTCAGTTCAGGTCATGATCTTAGGGTCATGAGATTGAACCTCGCATTGGGCTCTGCACTGAGCTTGGAGCCCACTTAAGAGTCCCTATCCCTGTGCCCCTCTTACCCCCACCTAAAGAAGAAGAAAAACCCTGATCTAGAATTCTTACATGTGCTTATTTCACAAAATAGCATTAATTAAAATTAGTTCTTTTTTACACCCCAGGCAGTTTTTAGATACTAACACAAATGATGGGAAGGTACTGTGAGCTTTGAGGTGGGGAGGAGCTCACAGCAAGTGCCTAATATATGCCATATACTTTCTTTTTGATCTTTTTTTTTTTTTTTAAGATTTTATTTATTTATTTGACAGAGAGATCACAAGTAGGCAGAGTGGCAGGCAGAGAGAGGAGGAAGCAGGCTCCCTGCCGAGCAGAGAGCCCGATGCAGGTCTCGATTCTAGGAGCCTGAGATCATGACCTGAGCTGAAGGTAGAAGAGGCTTAACCCACTGAGCCATGCAGGTGCCCTGCCGTATACTTTCTTGTACTTTATGTGTTATTTGATCTTCAAAACAACCCAAGGAGTCAGAAAAGTGTAGTCTCCATTTCATGGATGAAGAAACCAAGGTCCAAAGAATAATTGAATAATTGAAGATCACCTAATAAATGGTTGTGGTGGAATTCAAGTCCCATTCTTTATGCTAAAATGGCTTTTTTTTTTTTTTTTTTTTAGATTTTATTCATTTATTTGACAGCAAAACAGCTAGAGAGGGAACATAAGCAGGGGGAGTTAGAGAGGGAGAAACAGGCTTCCTTTTGAGCAGGGAGCCTAATGTTGGCCTTGAACCCAGGACTCAGGATCATGACTTGAGCCGGAGGCAGCTGCTTAATGACCAAGCCACCCAGGTGCCCCTAAAATGGCCTATTTTACCCTGGAATATCTCCCCATGATTTTTCAAAAGAAAATGTCAGGAAGATACTTGCACTTAAAAACTTACATGTATGGAGAGTGAAGGAGGGATTCTTTCCTTCTCACCTAGGAGATTTAATCTGTAGGAGAAGGGGAATAAATTATGACTCCTCAGTTTCCGACAGTCTAGCCAACATGCCGAAGCAGGGCAGTGAGTGATGATGGGGGCCTGAGACATTAGAAACACATCTATTCTGGGGTTTTTCTTTAGTGTCAGTTTCAGTTCTCTTTATGTATTAAACCAGACTACCTCTTGTGTCCAAGACATAACTTTTTTTTTTTTTTTTTAAGATTTTATTTATTTGACAGGGAACACAAGCAGGGGGAGTGAGAGAGGGAGAAGCAGGCTTCCCGCCGAGCAGGGAGCCCGATGTGGGACTCGATCCCGGGTCTCCGGGATCATGACCTGAGCCAAAGGCTGTCGCTTAACCAACTGAGCCACTCAGGCGCCCCCAAGACCTATCTTATGTACCTGGAAAAACTTCTTTTGCTTGAAAAGTTGCATCCCTTCGTCCATCCCTTCTCTCTTTCCATCACAACTTCCTACTTCCTTCCTTCACCCTTCTCTCCTTCCATTCCTTCACCTTCCCAGTTGGGGAGTAGGTTGAATGGTAAATAGTGATAGGATAACTAGGCACACTCACCCTGTCCTGTGACCTGGGCCCTGCACTGATCCCAGGGGGCATAGAGGATCGGAGTGGAACTGAAAAATTGTTGGAAAGACTGGACTTGGCTGTTGTCACCTGGATTCCTTTTCCTTCTTGAGCAGCATCAGTAGATACCGGTGTGAGAGAGTTCTCTTTTCTACCCATTAACACCTTTATTCTATCACTGATGTTGAAGGCTTAATGCTCGTCCTTTATTAACAAATATGTTTTTTGTGGAAGTTAAGAAAAGGAATTGTAGAACAAATCCTTTGTAGTCCTGAGGGCAGTGGACTTTTCAGGTACTTCAAAAGTTTTTACTCCTGTTTTGTTCCCCTTCACCTGTCTTCAGGAATTATTCTTAATTTTATGAAAGCTTTTTTGGAAAATATTAATTTTGTACATGTAAATTATAAGCATTGTGTAATAGTTATGGAATTTTAAGTATAAGGATAAAAATCAGTTACAATTGTACATTTACTGAATGGACACTATTTTTATCTTTTTAGCGTGTGATATTTGTGTGTGTGATTTTCCTATAGTTATGTCCATATATACATGGCCATAAATTGATTTAACTTTGTCTTGCTTTTTCCATTTGTATTAAATCATTTTAATATTCTTTTCCTAGTTATAACTTGTCTTTATTTGAATATTAGAAAGTGCTCATACTTTGTTTTGAATTCTATTTCTTTGATCCCTGCCAGTGTGGAGCCTTATTTATTTATCTGTTGTATTTCTTTCTAAATGATGTGCTTTGAAGCTGTCTTTGTGGATTTAGTGTTGTAACGAATTTGTGTAAACTCTTTAGATATTAACTTTTTTGTCATAATGCTAAAATTAAAATAACTTGTCCTTCTTAGGGGAAATAGCAGCTAAATGTTCTTAGTACAGTTGTATTCTTTTCCAAGGTAAAAGTTGAGTCTATATTTAAAATTATTATTCAAGGGACTTTATTAAGTGGGTGGAAAGTTATTACATAGCCTTTTGCTCATTAAAAACATTGGATCCTTATACTTCTTTTCTTTCAGAAGACAGATAATTCTCAGGAGTCAAAGGTAAGAGCTCTTGTGGAGTTGGAAGGAGAGACTTCTTTGAGGCTTTCAGGTACAGAGATGCATATACCTAGTGGAGGGTAACCTCAGCCTTGGTTTAGGTGATCACTGAGCAATGGTAGAAGGGAGTTAGAATTACAGTATTTCCAATTTATCAGAGGAGATGAAATGGCTACCCGTGCCAGTATGATCTTATTGACAGACATTGAGCATGCTGTTGTTTGAGAAGTGGTTGTGCAGCAAAAGAAGACCTTTGAGTTCCCTGTCTGGCTGTTACATGAGTACTTTTTTTTTTTAATCATTTTCTTTTTAGAATTAGAGAATAAAAGGAGCTCAGGTATAACCACAGCCTCTTTGTCTGTTAGTGAGGACTTAATGATTAAAAGTCACTTCTTTTTGTGCAGGCCCAAGCAAACTGTCGAGTAGGAGTCGCAGCGCTGAATACTCTAGCAGGCTACATTGACTGGGTGTCCATGAGTCATATTACTGCCGAAAACTGTAAACTTTTAGAGATACTCTGCCTGCTTCTGAATGAACAGGAACTTCAGTTAGGAGCAGCTGAGTGTCTTCTCATTGCAGTCAGCAGAAAAGTAAGTTACCACTTCAAATTGACTTTTATCCTCAGAGTTTCTGCGGGGTGGTGTGTATGGATGTCTTAAGTGTTTGTTGTGGCAGAAAGGCATTGGAAAGTTTGGGATTTCTTTTTCCTGACACCAATTTAATTATCTGCCCCCAGCCTCTTTGGACAGTAGTTTGCTAATATTCTAGGGATCCACCGGCAGCAATACAGAGATTTGTCAGGCTACCTTATTCTTGAAACTGTTATGAATCTTGGTGCTTCACACTGAGGAAAGAAGATGAAAGAAATACGAAAATTTAAAACAGTGTTACATCAAAGGATCTTAGGTGGTGGCTGCATTGGCTTTATATTGGCTTGTGACTCTTTTCTCCATAGGAATATTATCTTTAGATGTAATTTACCTTGTTAACATGTCAGCATTATTGCCGAACACATTTAAAAATAGAAGAAATCTAAATCTAGTGTTGATTTTAAAGACTCTGCCTTTTTTCCAGTGTTTAGTTAGCCCTAGGACTGTGAGAAATTATGAAGTTAGTGTTTGATTATATAGGTATAGAAAATGTTGGTACTTGGAGGCTTTTAATAACAGAGTTTGTATTTTCCTCTGTTTCCCTAAAATTGGCTCTAGGGCAAGTTGGAAGACCGCAAGCCCCTGATGGTCTTATTTGGGGATGTTGCCATGCATTATATACTCTCTGCTGCACAGTGAGTATCTACTTTTCTTTGTGTTTTCTAATTTCTGTGTCGTTTCCGTAGTTTATATCGGTATATCTGAAGTTCCTATCTGAATGTTGGCAACTGACAGTGTTTTTTTTTTAAATATTTTATTTATTTATTTGACAGAGAGAAACACAGCCAGAGAGGGAACACAAGCAGGGGGAGTGAGAGAGGGAGAAGCAGGCTTCCCGCCGAGCAGGGAGCCTGATGTGGGACTCGATCCCGGGTCCCCAGGATCATGACCTGAGCTGAAGGCAGTCGCTTAACCAACTGAGCCACCTAGGCGCCCCAACTGACAGTGTTTTTAATTTGAAAGTCAGGCAGTCTGAATTTAACCCTTTTTTTTTTTTTTTTTTTAATTTAACCTTGTTAAAGATCTTATGCTGGAAAGAAGTTGTAGCTGTTGACTCTATACATAGTCACTTTCACAGTTTTCCCCATTCTTCCCAGACAGCTCATCTCCTTGATCCTTTTTGCTTCTGGTAATCCCCAAGCCTAGTAGTGCTGGTGCCTAGGCCTGAGATTGCTCTGATCTTCTGGACCAGAGTCTGCCCCAGAGCCTGGCTTGACTGCAAAACTCCAGATGCTGCTTCCTCCTCTCCTGCTCAAAGTAATCAGTGCCTGAAGTCTGAGGCTCTTGGAAGCAGCAGGAACAAAGTGTCTTAGATGAGAAATGTATTCATGGGACCTGCAAACACATTCTGTGTCCTAAAATACTGGCTTCCACTTTTTTTTTTTTTTTAAGATTTTATTTCTTTATTTGAGAGAGAGAGAGTGAGAGAGAGCATGAGAAGGGAGAAGCTCACAGGGAGAAGCAGACTCCCCGTGGAGCCAGAAGCCTGATGTGGGACTCGAACCCAGGACTCCAGGATCATGACCTGGGCAGTGGCTTAACCAACTGAGCCACCCAGGAGTCCCCACTTATTTTCATTTTTAATTGTTTTTGAAAATATTTGACCATTTCCCGATATGTGTTTCTTACCAGGAAGGCAGGTAGAACTGTATTACAAAGACAGTTGAAGCTCTCATAACATCTTTGGTGGGGGGGGATACCATTCTCTTAGTCCCAGGGACAAATGAAAAGATGAGATATACATGTATTACTTAAAATCTCTTACTGTCCATCGCAACACAGCTTTTATGATGGCTTTCTTTTCTCTGGAGACTAGCTCTGTTTTTAAGGGATCCTTTTAATTAAATTCATAACATGTCATTTGTGTGGCCACTATAGTTTACTGTTCCCCAGGCCCATTTCTCAGTTCCATAGAAACCATGACTTTCTTCAGCTCTGGTCATGATCTTAGGGTCCTGGGATGGAGCCCCACATCTGCTCAGCAGGGAGTCTGATTCCTCCTCTCTCTCTGCCTTCCTCTCTGCCTACCTGTGATCTTTCTTTGTCTGTGTCAAATAAATAAAATCTTAAAAAAAAAAAGAAACCATGACATTCACACCAAGGTGTCCCATCTCTGTGTTACTGGTACTGGTTAGTAAAGCAATGATTCAAACCCAGGCAGACTTGAGAGCCTGCATTAGAAACCATCATACCATATTGTCCCTCAATATCACTAGAGCACAGGTCTTGGTTACCTTGAGGCCCACACTTTTTTTTTTTAAGATTTTATTTATTTATTTGACAGAGACACAGCTAAAGAGGGAACACAAACGGGGAGTGAGAGGGAGAAGCAGGCCTCCCGCCGAGCAGGGAGCTCCATGCAGGGCTGGATCCTGGGACTCTGGGATCATGACCTGAGCCAAAGGCAGACACTTAACAAACAGCCACAGAGGTGCCCCAGCCCATGCTCCTTGTATTATCCTCAGCTCCTCGGGAACACATCTAACATGGCTGCTCTCCACACTAGTTATTATTAATTCTCCCTAGTATAAAGAGTCCTGCATCATTTCAGGTCAGGTTTTGCCACCAAATAAGTTATAATTTTTTTTTTTTTTTTTAAGATTTTATTAATTTATTTTTAAGAGGGAGTGTGCTCATGGGCATGGTTCTCAGGGGAGGGGCAGAGGGAGAAGCTGATCTCCAGGACTTGATCCATGACCTAGAGATCGTCACCTGAGCTGAAGGCAGACACTTAACTGATTGAGCCACCTAGGCGCCCCTTTTTTAAAGAGTTACTTGGATTCTAAAATATTAGCCAAGTGATTACATATCTGAACTAAATGACTTCGAGAAGTGACACACAAAGTTATGTTTTTCTTACTTTTTTTTTAAGACATATTTTTAAGAGCAGTTTCAGGTTCACAACAAAATTCAGCAAAGGTGTATACAGAGCTTCCCCATGCCCCCTCCCGCACATGCATAGCCTTCCCCATTAGCAACATCCCCAACCAGAATGATATATTTATTACAACTGATGAACTTACACTGACAGATTATAATCATCCAAAGTCCATAGTTTACTTCAGGGATCACTCTTGGTGTTGTACATTCTATGGGTACATTTTCTGAGTTTTGACAAATGTGTGATAACATGTATCATTACGGTATCTTACAGAGTATTTTCACTGCCCCCCAAATCCCCTGAGCTCTGCCTATTTATCTCTCCTCCCCCACTCCAGCCTCTGGCAGCAACTGATCTTTTTACTTTCTCCATAGTTCTGCCTTTTCCAGAACGTCATATAGTTGGAATCACATGATATATAACCTTCTCAGATTGACTTCTTTCAGTTCATAGTAAGCATGTAGAGTTTTTCTATGTGTTTTCATGGCCTTGATCGCTTGTTCCTTGTTAACTGAATAATATCCCATTGTATGGATGTACCAGTTTATTCATTCACCTACTAAAAGGCATCTTGGCTGCTTCCAAATTTTGTCAGTTATGAATAAAGCTGCAGTAAACATCTAGGTTTAACATGGTATAAATACAAAGGTCTTTGTGTGAACGTGTTTTCAACTCCTTTGGGTAAATCCTAAGAAGTGTGATTGCTGAATTATTTGTTAAGAGTATGCTTAGTTTTGTAAGAAACTCAAATTGTCTTCAAAGTGGCTGTACCATTTTGCATTCTCACCATCAGTGAATGAGAGTTCCTGTTGTTCCTCATCCTTGACAGCATCTGGTGTTGTCAATAGTCTGGATTTTGGCCATTCTAATAGGTGTGAGTGGTATCTTGTTTGAATTTGCAATTTCCTGATGACATATGATGTGGAACATCTTTTCATGTTTTTATTTGTCATCTGTATATCTTTGGTGAGATGTCTGTTAAGCTCTTTGGTTTATGTTTTTATCAGGTTGTTTTCTTATTGTTGAGGTTTTTTGTTTGTTTGTTTGTTTGTTTTAAAGATTTTATTTATTTGACAGAGAGAAACACAGCCAGAGAGGGAACACAAGCAAGGGGAGTGAGAGAGGGAGAAGCAGGCTTCCCGCTGGGCAGGGAGCCGATGCAGGGCCCAATCCTGGTACTCCGGGATCATGACCTGAGCCAAAGGCAGTCGCCCAACCAACCGAGCCACCCAGGCACCCCTTTTGTTGTTTTAAGAGTTCCTTATATATTTTGAATAACAGTTCTTTTTTATTTTTATTTTTTAAAGATTTTTTTTTATTTGACAGAGACACAGCAAGAAAGGAAACACAAGCAGGGGGAGTAGGAGAGGGAGAAGCAGGCTTCCCTCCAAGCAGGGAGCCAGATACGGGGCTTGAACCCAAGACTGTGAGATCATGACCTGAGCTGAAGGCAGATGCTTAATGACTGAGCCACCTAGGCACCCCAACAATTCTTTTTTGTTGTGACTTTTGCAAATATTTTCTCCTAGTCTGACTTCTCTTTTCCTTCTCTTGATCATAGCCCTTTTTAAAAAAAAAAAAAAAGATTTTATTTATTTATTTGACAGAGAGAGAGATCACAAGTAGGCAGAGAGGCAGGCAGAGAGAGAGGAGGAAGCAGGCTCCCTGCTGAGCATAGAGCCCGATGTGACCCTGAGATCGTGACCTGAGCTGAAGGCAGAGGCTTTAACCCACTGAGCCACCCAGGTGCCCGATGATCGCTCTTTTAATTTTGTCAGTGGTGTAAGGACTTGTTACATGCTTTTCTTTGCCACCTCTATTTAAGTCCTCCCTAGGTATTAGTGAATGCCTGTGAGTGTGTATGCATTGTTGTATGAAGTCATGCTCATTGTTTACATTATTAACCCACAGTACTCAAGGGCCATATATAATGTGCAGAACTAGAGTGCTTCTTTGAGGGCTAAGGTTGCATTGTACCTGTTTCTCATTGATCCTTCAGTGTTTGAGTTTTTGGGTTTTTTTTAACTTTAATAATCAACAGAAATTTGAATGTTGCAGCACAGACCACATACAGCTCCATTTGATGGGAATCTTTTTGGTTCTCTTGATGTGCAGTTAGTCACAGTATTTTCTCATCTTACAGGACTGCTGATGGAGGAGGCTTGGTAGAAAAACACTATGTCTTCCTGAAGAGACTCTGTCAGGTGTTGTGTGCTCTGGGCAATCAGCTGTGTGCATTACTGGTGAGCATTTACTTTCTGGAGAGTTTCAGGGCCATTTGAGCAGAGCATTTAGAAAGTTATATTTGTGTAATGAGTGAAACATGCCATTAATTTTAGCCTTATGGAGCATTGCCCTACAGGTTATGTCATACGATTTTATAGATTAAGTTATTATAACAGGGTTTGAATGATGTGAATCTTTTAACAAGTCAGTTATTGATGTTAACAGGAAACATCCACATCGTTATTCCATAAAGTCAGCATTGCTATTCTTGTGAATTTCGGTTTGCTAGAGTCCTGTTAGATCATGAAATATTATGCGTTTGAATAAAGAACTCTTTTCCCAAATTTAAAATATTTTGTTATTGATCATAAAGGAAAACTTTAGTGTGATTGACCTGTCTTCAGGAAATATTTAATAACTCGTCTTACAAGTTGAGAGAGAGGACATTGGTACAGACATTTGCATCTGATATTAAGCCTTTTTATGGTGATTTGAATGATTAGAGAGGATAGAGCTTCAGACGTTTGATGTAAACCGTCAAGTAGTTATTTAATAGATTTGGTCACAGATGTGAATAGACTAGGTGTGAAGAACTAATACAGATTTTTTCTTTCTGTGATTTCTGAAATGAATGCTCTTTTTCATTTTAGTATTTGACTACAGAATGAGTTTTAATGATGATGATTAAGGAGGTAAAGCACCTTTCCTCTTTTTAGCCCTTGAATTGATGCCTTCCTTAGGTCACAAGGAAGTATAAAGTCCTTTCAAAACTGAAATTTGTGAGGGTTTAAGTTCTGTTCCGGTGACGCTTGAAGAGCCCAGGTTTGAGCTGCATGGGTCCACTGAGACAAATTTTCGATATAAATATGTGCAGTTCTATAAATGTATTTTCTGCCTTAGAATTTTCTTAATAACATTTTTTTTAGCTTCCTTTATTGTGAGGACACAGAATATAATATATATACAAAATATGTGTTAATTAGTTTATGTTATCAATAAGGCCTCTGGTCTATAGGAGGCTGTTAGTAGTTAAGTTTTGGGGGAGTGAAAAGTTATATGTGGATTTTTGACCCTTAGCCCCCGTGTTCAAGAGTCAGCTGTGTTTGTTACCCTACTCCTCCCACTGTCCTCTTCACCTCCCATCAGCGTCACTAATGTGGTGGTATTTTTGTCCCTCAGGGTGTGGATTCTGATGTAGAAACACCAGCAAACTTTGGAAAATACCTGGAATCTTTTCTTGCTTTCACAACCCATCCAAGTCAGGTAAACTGTATGTAGGCAACGTCTGAAAATTTTAGTTAAGTAAACCAAAATTAATCACTACAACTTGCAATAATTAGCAGCTCGTGTATAAAATGTGACTCTTAAAGCCCTAGGATATAACTGTAGTGTGATTTCATTAAGAGAATTGTTGAATCTTCTTGAGCTAAGTGTTGCACCAGTCGGCAGGTTTTCCCCTCAGGTAATATTCTGCTGATGCTCAATCAGATGTGAGGTGTGTCCCGGGTGATTTGCTACCAAAGGCATTTTAAATGCAGAAGTCTGATTGTGCTATAAAATACATTTCACACATTTAAGATTTTCCTTATAATAGCACCCTGAGATTCCCATATCCTTTTTTGCCTTTAAGGAAAGTGGTAGAGGGACACCTCGCTGGCTCAGTCAGTAGAGCATGTGACTCTTGATCTCCAGGTTGTTCGAGTCCCACATGGGGCACAGAGCTTACAAAGAATAAAAAAGAAGAAAAAGTGGTAGGGCTCAGCTGAGACTCCAGGAATGATACCTGACCCCACAGTTTGTCTACCTAATACATGGTCTGTAACAGGCAGTCATTACTGATAGAGTACAGTACGGACAGTTTCGAAGTATTACAGAGATTTATTTCCATAAAAAAATATTGTTGATAATTGTGGGACTAAGTAATAATCTTGGTTATATAAAATCTAAATCCTTAACTGAGGTTTTTCGTTTTTTTCCTCCACCCCCTTTAGTTTCTACGTTCTTCAACTCAAATGACTTGGGGGGCCCTTTTCCGGCATGAGATCCTGTCCCGTGACCCTTTGCTATTAGCAATAATACCAAAATATCTTCGTGCTTCTATGACTAACTTGGTTAAGGTAGGCAGTGGGAATCAGAACATGGAATGGTGGTGCCTGGGTGGCTTAGTCAGTTAAGCATCTTGATTTTGGCTCAGTTCATGATCATAAGGTTGTGGAATAGAGCCCTACATCAGGCTCTGCACTCAGCAGGGAGTTTGCTTGGGATTCTCTCTCTTCTTCTGCCACTTCCCCTGCTCACTCCTCATTCTCTTTCAAATAATCTTAAAAAAAAAAAAAAAAAAGGAATGTAGGTGAATACACATAAGACTTAGATTGGCATTGACAGCCCATTTTGGTCACCAGGATCCCATATTGGGATCTCAGGCATATTATTCTTATTCACCAAGAAGAAGGCAGTACAAACTGGTTATTATATCTACTTTTACGTATTTTAGAGCATTTCTATACAAAGTATTGGGCTAGGTGCTAGAAAGAAGTAGGACAAGAGCAATGACCCATGACCGTGCAGTGCGATGATGCTTTTCCCAGTTTAAAAGCAGGCAGGGTTGGGGTGCCTGGGTGGCTCAGTTGGTTAAGCGACTGCCTTCAGCTCAGGTCATGATCCTGGACACCCAGGATCGAATCCCACATCCGGCTCCCCGCTCGGCGGGAAGCCTGCTTCTCCCTCTCTCACTCCCCCTGCTTGAGTTCCCTCTCTGGCTGTGTTTCTCTCTGTCAAATAAATAAAATCTTAAAAAAATAAAAATTAAAAAAATAAAAAAATAAAAGCAGGCAGGGTGGAGCCAAGATTCCAAGATGAAGTCCTGTGTGATTGTTTCTGAAGATCTAGTGAGGGTGTGAAGGTGAGTGAGAAGGGAGGACAGAGGGTGGAAGCAAATTGCTCACCACTTGGGGAGCTTGTGAATTCCCTGAGATCTCCTAAGGGCTCTTGCAGCTGACAGATGCTTAATCTTGATTTGTAAAAATCAGAGAGTGGTACCTATGTAAGGGTCTCTTATTTCCTCCAGGAATACCTCTAGACCATGACACCCTGTTCTCATTATCATTCTCATGGTTTTCAGGACTTTCTGAGTAAAACATGTGAAGTGCCATGCTTATTCCCAGGGTTCAGCATTGAAGGAGACAGATAGTTCTCAGTTCTTTCCTGCTTACTGCATGCTATATGAACACTTTTTTTGGGACAGCTTTATACTCAGATATCCTAAACAAATTCCAGAATTTAATTCTCCCTGAAGAATCTGGAGGAGAGCATCAAATGAGTGTTCTCTTTTCTACCACTCTCAGGATTATTGGAACTGGGAGAAAACTGGACTTGGGGTAGACTAGAAACAGTTATTATAAAAGATCTTATGCAAACCCTTAACTCTTCTTAAATTAAGAAGTGTTTGAGCTCCTAGAGGTTTTTTTTTTTTTTTTTGAGCTCCTAGAGTTTATTTAAGCTCTTTGGGTAGGTCTATTTCTATTCCCTACCCCAGTTGTCTTTCTCTTTGCAGATGGGCTTTCCTTCTAAGACAGATAGCCCTAGCTGTGAATACTCCCGGTTTGATTTTGATAGTGATGAGGACTTCAATGCTTTCTTCAACTGTAAGTGATAGCAGCCTGGAATTTCTCCCAGTCATCTGAGAATGGCATCTAGTGTTATGGATCATGGTGTCTGACCCTTGGGGTTCTATATTAAAGGGCCCAAGATCTGGACAAGCAGCCTGTTTAATCTCTAGTTTCACCTTGCAGTGGGCACTGGGATTGTGCTCATTCCAGGCGTAGTGTTCTCTCTTGCCTGTGCATTACACGCACACACATGCATGTGCACATACATAGCCTTTGGACTTTGATGTTTGGGCGTAATAACTATATGTATCACCTATGGTTAAATACTACCTTACTTTGTGGGTCTTCTAAAAAAGAGGAGAAAAACCTACCTTCTGATAATCTAATTCTGTTGGTTTTCCCTGGTCTGGCTGGTTCCTCCCTACCTTTTCTTTTTCTTTTCTTTTTTCTTTTAATAACAGCTTTGTGAGATATCATTAGTTTAACCATATAATTCATTCATTTAAAACATACAATTTAGTGGGGTTTTTTGTATTTTCAGAGTTGTACAACTTTTGCCACAATTTGCGAACATTTTCATGGCCCCAAGAATCCCTGTGCCCGTTAGCTGTCAACCTTTCCCAGTCCCCTCATCCCTCCCAGCTCCAGGCAACCAGTAATCCACTTTCTGTTTCTATATTTCACCTATCGTGAACATTTCTTGCAAACAGATTATACAGCATATGGTCTTTTGGAACTGCCTTCTTTCACTTAGGATTATGTCTTTAAAATTCACCAGTGTTGTAGCATGTATCAATACTTTGTTTCTTTTTATTGCCAATATTTCATTGTATGGGTGTACATTTTATTCATCCATTTAATAAGCTGATGGATATTTGTTTCTATTTCTTAGCTGTTAAGAATAATGCTGCCCTCAGGGTGCCTGGCTGGCTCAGTCAGTAGAGCATACAACTTTTGATCTTGGGCTTGTGAGTTCAAGCCCCTAATTGAGCCTAGAGCTTACTTAAAAAAAAAAAAGGAATAATACTGCTCTATCATTTGTATACAAGTTGAGTGGACAGACATGTTTTTATTTCTCTTGAGTGTGTGTCTATATTCGAACATACAGTGATTTCATGTTTAACAATTTGAGAACCATCAGGCTGTTTTCTATAGCAGCCACACTGCTTTATATCTTTACCAACTTAATCTTATTAATTATTAATTCGAACAGTAATGGGAGACCACTTTTAGTTTGCTGCTTAGAGGATCAAGCTGGTAGGGCAGCTTCCAGAGACAATTTACTTTTGAAAATTTCTTAATTTGTTAATCTTTATTGAACATTTGTTAGCATTCAGAGCATAACTCTGCAGAAGTTTCTTTGAAGACTTTCCTCCTGGGATGGATAAATGAATGGGCATTAACTAAGTACCTATTATCTGCCAGTTACTGATTTCTGTCTTTCTCTCGGCAGCCTCCCGGGCCCAACAAGGAGAGGTAATGAGGTTAGCTTGTCGTTTGGATCCTAAGACTAGCTTCCAGATGGCTGGGGAGTGGCTAAAGTATCAGCTGTCAACTTCTGTTGATACAGGATCGATGAACTGTAAGGTTTTTTAATTTCTAAACATTAGTGAAGTTTCTGTATCAAATATACATTGGAAATAAGCCTTGTAAGCCACACTTCAGCATGCTAATAGCATTCAAAAATAATCTGTTTAAATTAGGGTAGAATCATGCCCCTGTCCCTGTAACCTTCATTTTTCTTTTCTAACAGCATGAACCAGTTGCTCGCTGTTGATTATATTACTTCACTGTAGATAGTATCTTACCAAATTGCATGTCTAGACTTTTTAAAGATCTACCAAATTTTGCATAGAACCACTCCTAAACTTAGGAAGAATGCCTTGTTAGTCAGGCATAACGGGAGCAGTACAGGACTTCCCGTTTCACTCAGCCACCTCAAAGCCTGTGGAAATACTGCTTTATACAAAGTCAAAATCACACTTATATAACCAAATGCATAAGCCAGGTAACTTCTCTGCACTCCATATCATCTGTCTATTGTCTTAGTAATTAGTACATGCTGTGGGTGACAGAATTTGATAAAACTGGAGAAGGTATAAGTCAGGGCTTTGGAAAGACTCCATATTTATGGTCAGTTACCAGCTACACTGATTACTTGGCGTTCGTAGGATTTAACATTCTGTTTTGCGTATTCATAACTGACTCTGAAGGTCCGTGGTATCTGGTAATTTGAATGTTTATGGAGGCCCAAATATGTTGTACCAAGGTAAAGCTAATAAATGGGAGCACTATATGGAAGCAAGGAAAGTAATTCACAAATCTTTTTGTCTGCACCTTGCTGTTTGAGTGATGTGCCTTGCTGATACTTAACGAACAGGAAAGGTAGCACAGCTCTCTAGAACTTGCAATTGTCATGAGGCTACTGGATATGAGGTAGCATTTTGTACCTTACATGAGGTTTTTGTTTTGGTTTTTTTGGAAAGATTCTTAATGGTCTCAAATATGTTAATTAGATTTTCATGGATAGGTTATAAAGGACAGGAAGGAAGAGATTAATTGATATTTATCAATTGTTTGTGGTTTTTGATGCTTATACGTGTATATTCTCATTTAATATTCAAAATGATTTTACAGATGGGACTCAGAGAGGTGAATTCTGACAGCTTATCATTATAGGTGGAGGCAGGATAGGCCTCTTCTCTACTTTTAAGTTCTTTTCTTTCCCCAGGCTAAGAGGGATTAGATTATCCTATTCCTTCAGCTGTGAAATTAAGTGGTCCCTAAGTCCCCATTGTCTCTGTGTGTCTTCTGTGATCCTGCAGTTGTGTGTATACATGCGTGTGTGTGTTCATGTTTGTGTTTTAAAACCCTGTTCTCCTGGGGCGCCTGAGTGGCTCAGTTGGTTAAGCGACTGCCTTCGGCTCAGGTCATGATCCCGGAGACCCGGGATCGAGCCCCACATCGGGCTCCCTGCTCAGCGGGAAGCCTGCTTCTCCCTCTCTCACTCCCCCTGCTTGTGTTCCCTCTCTCACTGTGTTTCTCTCTGTCAAAAAAAAAAAAATAAATAAAATCTTAAAAAAAAAAAAATAAAATAAAAAATAAAACCCTGTTCTCCTACAGCTGGAACTGGAGAAGGTGGCCTCTGCTCCATCTTCTCTTCTTCATTCGTGCAGTGGGAAGCCATGACCTTTTTTTTGGAAAGTGTGGTCAACCAGATGTTTCGGACACTAGATAAAGAAGTAAGTAACTGTTTCCTGTGTTGATTACATAATGATTTTGATCTTTTTAAAACTGACAGGGAAAATCTGTGGATATGTATCTCATTTCGTCTCATAGAAGATGAAATGGAGAATCAGAGAGGTTAAATAACATACTCAAGTTCAAAATGCAGGTCTGACTCTAAGCCTACAATGGTTGGTATTCATCTTAAGGGGATAAGACGAGCCTGTCATATAGTGAAGCGCAGGGAGGATAACTACTACAGGGCAGAAAGCAGTGGTCATCTTGAGTTAGAAAATCTTTTGGAGATGTTTGCCATTAAGCATCCTTTTCAGTTTATGGCAGGTAGACCCAATATTCATGTTAGCTGATCAGTGTCCTCTTCCCTGAATAATCTGAATAAAGTGGTCTTGTTTTTGTATGCTTCGTGTGACCTATCACCTTCTCTTATCTACTTAAGTGCAGCTCTAATTAATTGGTTTAAAATCATTGGAATACTCATTTCAGGGTGATTATGTTTTAGCATATTCCAGGTTAGTTGTAGGAAAAATCTAAATCCCTTGAAGATAAGTGAGATGCAGTGCTTTTTCTCACAAAAAGCACAGTGACAGATTAGATCTTAAGAGTCATTAACTTCATCTGCTTATATATTGATTTACATTTGAAATGATGGCATTCAGAGTTTGTTTCAAAATTTAGGTAGGAAATCCTACGTGGATCCTGCATTTTTTACTAAAGGAGTTTTCTTAGGTTTCAGTGGGACTATCTGATCAAGAAAGCCCTTTATTGAAACAAGGGTAATGGCCCTGGAGTTTTCCTTCCCTAGCATTTTTTTTTTTTTTTTTTTAGATTTTTTTTATTTATTTGACAGAGAGAAACACAGCCAGAGAGGGAACACAAGCAGGGGGAGTGAGAGAGGGAGAAGCAGGCTTCCCGCCTAGCAGGGAGCCCGATGTGGGACTCGATCCCGGGTCTCTGGGATCATGACCTGAGCCGAAGGCAGTCGCTTAACCAACTGAGCCACCCAGGCGTCCCCTTCCCTAGCATTTTTTAAGTTAGACAGCTTGATGGACCCAGATATTTGCATACGACCCTGCTGGAAAGCAAGAGAATGAAATAGTCAGGATTTGTCAGGTGTTTGACTTTAAAATGTATGAAAGGACTAGCAGTATCGTGGGGGTGGGGAGTGGAGGGTGCCTAGTTGTAGGCTGGATTGTACCATACATCCTTGGATGTTATGGTATTTGGTCAAAATGCCAAATATTAGTTGGTCAAAAGATACAAAAAGTTTGGAATGTATAGAAGAGAAGGATGTGGGTTAGAGACAAAGCAGAGTTAACAATTAGAAACTGAGTAGGAGTCAGAACAGTTGGTGGGGAGAAAAACAGTAGAACCAAATTTTTTTCCTCAGGAGAATCCTATATGGTAGTATTTAGGCTTTCTGTTCGTAACTTAAAGTAAATCTCTGACTCTCAAACCATTTTTTCTTCACCAAAATGAAATGGGTCAGAATGAAGCATTCCTAATGAAGAGAAGTGAGTTTCTGGTGAATGTACATATGATGAAATTATTCACTACTTGTTAAGGAAGCTTTGTAATACT
Source organism: Spilogale gracilis (assembly GCA_004023965.1). Taxonomy (NCBI): domain Eukaryota; kingdom Metazoa; phylum Chordata; class Mammalia; order Carnivora; family Mephitidae; genus Spilogale; species Spilogale gracilis. Next base: position 137,530 of record PITA01001108.1, read on the forward strand.
TTATATGTCCCAGAAGTGTGCAAGTGACAGATCTTTTTTTTTTTTTTTAAAGGATTTTATTTATTTGACAGAGAGAAACACAGCCAGAGAGGGAACACAAGCAGGGGGAATGAGAGAGGGAGAAGCAGGCTTCCCGCCAAGCAGGTGACCCGATGTGGGGCTCCATCCCAGGTCTCCGGGATCATGACCTGAGCTGAAGGCAGTCGCTTAACCAACTGAGCCACCCAGGCGCCTCGCAAGTGACAGATCTTAACCTGTCACATTCCACTTGCTGCTCTCAGTTTCTTTTTTCTTTTCTTTTTTTTTTTTTAAGATTTTACTTTTTTTTTTTTTTTGACAGAGAGAAACACAGCCAGAAAGGGAACACAAGCAGGGGGTTGGTGAGAGAGGGAGAAGCAGGCTTCCCGCCGAGCAGGGAGCCTGATGTGGGACTCGATCGCGGGTCTCCAGGATCATAACCTGAGTCAAAGGCAGTCGCTTAACCAACTGAGCCACTCAGGCGTCCCCTGCTCTCAATTTCTGACTCTGCATAGTATTGCGTAGTCCCGCGGTCTTGCACACTGCTCACTCTGCGCTCTCAGTCCAGGATATGTCAGCAGCTCAGCTGCTAGCCTGGGAAAGTTTGACCCAGAGGTTCTTTAGCTAAAAGAGGTTTTTTTTTTTTCAAAAATGTTATTTATTTGAGAGAGAGAAAGTACGCAGAGGGAGAGGGAGGAGCTGACTCGCCGCCAAGCAGGGAGCCCAATGCAGGGCTCAATCCCAGCACCCTGAGATCATGACCCGAGCTGAAGGCAGATGCTTAACTGACGGAGCTACCCAGGTGCCCATTCAAAGAGTTTTTTGAAAAGCTACTCCTCTCTTTCATAGTGGCATTAGCTGACCTTATATTTAATAACGGATTAATATAGGGAATAGCTTTGTAGTGGCAGAAAAGTCACATTTTGAAGAAGACGAGGATTGATTTGCCTCACATAGTAAACTGTGAAGCTATGGCATTTTATAGGCAGTGTGATACTGACGTTAGATAGAGCTCATTGGGACAAAATAGCCTAGAAGCAACCTGGAGCATATATATGCATCCCAAAGAAATCAAGAAGGATTGGCTTATTTAATAAATAGCATTAGGGAAAATTAACTGAGGAGGTGTCCCTAAGTTGAAAAACAATGGATGTAACCATAGAAATGTGAGTGGTTTTAACTACTTGTTTGGAAATATATCATAAAATAAACTTTGAAAGGCAAACTTGGGACAGTATTTACAATAAATATGGGATTAATATTCTTACTATAAAAACTATTTCTTGGGGCGCCTGGGTGGTTCAGTTGGTTAAGCGACTGCCTTCGGCTCAGGTCATGATCCTGGAGACCTGGGATCGAGCCCCACATTGGGCTCCCTGCTCGGCGGGAAGCCTGCTTCTCCCTCTCTCACTCCCTCTGCTTGTATTCCCTCTCTCGCTGTGTTTCTGTCAAATAAATAAGATCTTAAAAAAAAAAAACAAAACTATTTCTTAAACATTGCCTTTTTTTTTTTAAGATTTTATTTATTTATTTGACAGAAAGAGAAATCACAAGTAGGCAGAGAGGCAGGCAGAGAGAGAGGAGGAAGCAGGTTCCCTACTGAACAGAAACCCAGATGTGGGCCTCGATCCCAGGACCCTGAGATCATGACCTGAGCTGAAGGCAGAGGCTTAACCCACTGAGCCACCCAGGCGCCCCAAACATTGCTTTTTGAGTACAATTGAGGTAACAACTTTGGAGACTAATTTGACAACATCTAGATGCCTAGCCTTGTAACCCAGCAACTTCACTCCTAAGTCCGTATTCTGAAGAAACCCCTGCATAGGCATTGAGCAATCAACATTCTGTTTGTGTGTTGAGCCAAGGAAAAAACTTAATAATCCTCAATAGAGTGTACACAATAGATGATAGTATGTTTATAGAGCAATGAAAAGGAACTAGGATATACCATAAATAAGTTTGATTTTCATAAACGTGATGGTGACCCCAAACAGTAGCTACGAAAGTAAATATACAGTTCTGTGTAATTAGGAATACGTGCATTTGTGGCAGAAGTGTACGGAAATGATGGAATCCTTGAAATTGTGAGCACCAAATTCAGGATAGTGGCCGTGTGTACCCACTCTATGGGTAACGGTGTGCCTCTCAGAGTGGTCACGTGGAGAGTTACCAAAGTACTCCTCATACCTTTCTAAAGGTCTGGGGTATTTCACAGATTTTTTTATATAGAAATTAATAAAAGCACTAGAACCCAGTGGAGAAAGACAAAAAATGAGATTTATCTCGAGAAGAGAAACAAAAGTAGTTAATAAATACAAAAGAAATTCAATCCTTAGGGCGCCTGGATAGCTCAGGTCATGATCCTGGAGTCACGGGATCGAGCCCCACATCAGGCTTCCTGCTCAGTGGGAGGCCTGCTTCTCCCTCTTCCACTCCCCTTGCTTGTGTTCCCTCTCTGGCTGTGTTTCTCTCTGTCAAATAAGTAAATAAAAATCTTTAAAAAAAAAGAAAGAAATTCAGTCTTCATTAGTAATTGAGGAAATACAAATTTAAATAAACTCCTTATTTAACTTACTGCAAAGGTTTTAGGGAATAAACTCAACCTGCTGCTAAGAACATGGTAAGCAGGGCATATTGGTGGGCAGAGAATCAATTGATACAGTCTGTAAAGAAGAAAAACAATTTTTTTAAAAGATTTTATTTATGTGAGAGAGAGTGAAAGAGAAAGCATAAGAGGGGAGAACATCAGAGGAAGAATCAGACTTCCTGCTGAGCAGGGAGCCCGGTGTGGGACTCAGTCCTGGAACTCTAGGATCATGACCTGAGCTGAAGGCAGTCGCTTAACCATCTGAGCCACCCAGGCGCCCAAGAAGAAAAACAGTTTGATTTAGAAATATTCATACCTTTTGATTCAGTAATTCCAGCTATCTGTAGAAGTCTCTGCCTCAAATGAAATAATCAAAAATGTAGCCAAAAAATTTTTGCAAAGATGTATTAGGGCTATCCATAATAGGTAAAGAACTAGCAACGTTCTCAATTTCTGGTAGTAGGAAAGTAGGAAAAACTACATCCTTAAGATGGCATGTAGTTAGCATCATTTAGGAAAAGAGTTTGGGTTTTTTTTGTTGTTTTTTTTTTTTATTTTAGGAAAAGTTTTAATAACACAGGGTAATGCTTGGAATTTTCAGGTTAAAAAGCAATATTTAAAACCACATGTGGCGACCATATTATACATTTATAAACCATATCCTAAAGGAAATTTAACCAAATGTGCTCATCAGTCATGTCAACATCCTTTTCACTGTCTGTATTATAGGCAGTTCCTGTTAATGATGGAATAGAGCTGTTGCAAATGGTCCTGAACTTTGACACCAAGGATCCTCTCATCCTGTCCTGTGTCCTCACTAATGTCTCAGCACTCTTTCCATTTGTCACCTACAGACCAGAGTTCCTGCCCCAGGTCTTCTCTAAGGTAAATTTCATCTCCTTTGTAAGCTTTGGGTATTTTTGAACTAATTCTGTTTTGTGATTGTTTTAGAGAGTCTTTGAGACAAATTGATGAACAGTCGTTTATTTAATATTCAGTACTTAACGTGGATCAGGCACCATGCTGGTAGTAAAGCCTCGCTTACCCTTCAGGAACTCTGTTTGGAAATAAAATCACATAAATAGTTGTACCCATGTGGCATTGTAATTAATAGATGAGTGTACTGAGAAGTGGAAAAGAATACCTAAGGAGGGTATCAGTGCACTGTTAGTTTATTTGGAGGGGATTTGTGAGAGGAATTGGTTAGTGTGGACGGTTTTGGGGTTTCCAGCTTAGGTGAATAGTGGAGCACTACCTGAGTCAGAATAATGGAATCGGTAAGAATGAGGAAGAGGGCTGAGTTCGGTTTGGGAATACTACATTTGAAGTGTATGTACAACATCAAAGAGAATATACTTCACAATAAATTGGCTATTAAAGGTCTAGAGTCTGGAAAATTATATATTAAGGTGGAATCATCATACAAGTTCGTAGAGCAGAGGTAAAGCCCTAAGAAAGAGGGTTTTAGGGGCACCTGGGTGGCTCAGTTGGTTAAGCGACTGCCTTCAGCTCAGGTCATGATCCTGGAGACCCAGGATCGAGTCCCACATTGGGCTCCCTGCTCGGCGGGAAGTCTGCTTCTCCCTCTCTCACTCCACCTGCTTGTGTTCCCTCTCTGGCTGTGTTTCTCTCTGTCAAACAAATAAAATCTTAAAAAAAAAAAAAAAAGAGGGTTATATGTATGTAGAGCTGGACATGTGGCTCAGGCAGGGAACCCTGGGGATTATCATCTTTGGGGAAAGAGGGCAAAGAAGGAGAATTCCCCAAAGAAGAATAAAGATAGAGCCGGAGAAGTGAGAAAATGTTGTGTTACAAAGGTCAGTAGAACTTTAGAAAGGTGAACTCATTTGTTGCAAGAGAAATTCTCTAACAAGTGGGGAATATCTATTGGGTTTCTCTTTTTTTTTCTAAGATTTTATTTATTTATGAGAGAGAGAGAGAGTGTGTGTGTGTGTGTGTGTGTGTGTGTGTGTGTGTGCTCAGCAGGGAGGGACAGAAAGGGAGGGAGAAGCAGACTGAGGAGGGAGCCCGACGAGGCGCTCAGTCTTAGGATCCTGAGATCATAACTTGAGCTGAAGGCAGACGCTTAACTGACTGAACCACCCAGGTGTCCCTCCGTGGGGTTTCTTGATTAGACCTTTGTTAGAGTATAATTCCATCCTGGTGCCTAGCACAGTAGTCACACTGTATTAGGTAAAAGAGTTCGTGAAAAGTTACACACACAGTGGAATCAGAGGGTAGATTGTTTGGGAATTCTGTGACTTCCACCTTTATGAAATGTTTGATGGTGAAGTTGTGAATCTCAAGCCTTTTATAGAGTTATCTGAGGAAATGAGCATCTGAAACTTCCTGACACTAATTGAAAACCCTTTTGTTAGTATATTGAAAAGTTTATGCCAAGTACTATTAACAGTACTTTATGCATTTGGTACTGATGAGTAACCTTTTCTTTCTTACCCTTAGCTATTTTCATCTGTCACTTTTGAAACTGTTGAAGAAAGTAAGGTAAGAGCATTAATTCAACCAACAAATCCTAACTTCTGGAGAGCAAAAAGTATGAATGCCTAACACCTAAGGCTAGATTTTTTTAAAAATAGGTAGAAGTAGTTAGTAAAGGCAGGAGATGGTCATATGATATAGTGTTTTATACCAGAGATACTCTAAGGCAAAAAAAGTGAACACGTGACTTAATGGTAACCATAAATGGCACTCCATTAAATTCCCACTTGTGAAAATTGATTGTGAATTTGCCTTTGAAGGAAATATTTCATGTGATTCTATGCAGCATCTGTAAATTTTTATTAAAATTGGCTCCAGGTTTGTTGAATATGTCTTCCCAGGCCCCCAGAACCCGGGCAGTGAGGAATGTGAGGAGACACGCTTGTTCCTCCATCATCAAGACGTGTCGTGACTACCCCCAGCTTGTACTGGTAAGCTGCTGGACTCCAACCAAGTAACCACTGAGACCTATCGAGTTTAGTTACATTCCTCTGTAAATCCAGCCCTAATTATACCTCACTTAAAGAGAAAACTAGGAACTGTAGCTTTGCTTCAAGTAAGCATTCTTCAGTTGGTACCTTCTTCATATCCTACTTAGAGGTGGAATTAAAAATGCAAATATATTCATTCCCTCAGAATGAGTAGTTCTTTTCCAGATAGATGGCCAAATTTTTCCTGTCAATGTACACATCTTTCCTGTGTGATGATGTTTACTGCCAAATGGTGTGCTTTATCTTGAGAGAAGCCAGATGCAAATCCCAACCCTTTTTGGAGGCTTTCTATAGGAAATGTGTAGCACTGTACCAGATTAGAAATTAACCAAAAATTTCTCCTCTGAATACACATCGGTTATGTGTCTCCCTAACAAATATAAACAAGCTAATCTGTGTCTATGAATATACTATAAAATTGAAATAGAAGAAAGACCTATAGTTTTCACAGTTGTAGTATGGGAAAGTACAATTACGCAGACACCCAAGACAAGATCCACTTTCCACTTAACATTGCCTTGCTTGTTCAGGCAAAAGAAGAACATTATAACTAAATTACTTAAGTGACAGTCTTACAGGCCTGACCTTCCTAGGAATGCCTTGATTCTCTCTCCACCTTCCTTGAGTGACCCACCTCTCCTTAAAAAATCAGACCTTCACCGCCTTTGGGTTTTTTTCTTTGTAATCTGCAGCCCAATTTTGACATGCTTTATAACCATGTGAAGCAACTCCTCTCCAATGAGTTACTCTTGACACAAATGGAGAAGTGTGCCCTCATGGAAGCCCTGGTTCTCATTAGCAACCAATTCAAGAACTACGAGCGTCAGAAGGTGTTCCTAGAGGAGCTGATGGCACCAGTGGCCAGCATCTGGCTTTCTGAAGACATGCACAGGTAGAGGAGAGCCTTTGCCCCAGACCCTCACCGCACTGGAGCACCCGTCCTGTCTATGAAGAACTATGCCCAGGGTGCCCGTGTAAGGATCTCAAGGTGTGATGGCCCCATCAGTGACATCTGGAGTTCTCCAAAAGCAGTCTTGTATTCTGATTGCTGAAAATATCACCTTGAGTTCTGAGGTGTAGGGAGAGGGAAGAAATGAGTAAAGATGGGTAGTACAGTTGGGAGGCCACAGAGTACCCGTGGGGTCTGCAGAGTGCGGTGCCAGCCCACGCAGACGCGCGAAGGCAGGAGGGGCCGCACAAACAGATGCCCACTGTGCCCACCTGGCATTCTCAAGCCTGCATCCTTTTTGCTAATGACATTTTCTGGGAAGAGAAGTTTCAGCCTTCAAATGACAACTGGCAGTGGTTAAATTCCTCTCACTGTAACAAGTGCTCTTTGGGGCCAAATAATCATAGTTTATTAACTTTTATGGAAGAAATCGTCTTGCTTGGAATCATGGTATGACTTGTCTTTCCCACTCCAACCTTCAGGGTGCTGTCAGATGTTGATGCCTTTATTGCCTATGTGGGCGCAGATCGGAAGAGCTGTGACCCAGGATCGGAGGATCCCTGTGGGCTAAACCGCGCACGAGTGAGTAAGCCTCTCCCGGGAGTGGGAAGCTGCAGTGACCACAGGTAGAGGTAGGGTGTTACCATTTGTAGAGTCTCTTACAGAGCTCTGTTTCTCCCACCTGCTGAGAAATCTGAGAGTCTCCACTTAGCTCTGAGTTTCTCCTTTCTTTAGTCTTCAATTCTTGAGTTTTCACAGCAGAGCAGATTGTCTTTGACGTTATTACTTTGGCTTTAAGGATCCCTAAATAGCTCCGAAGAGTGAAGGTGCAATGGGGAATTGGGTCAGCAGTGTGCGTCCTGCCTGTCACTGCTCACTGACATACAGCGTCCTAAAGATGGCCTGACTTGCAAACCTGAGATTCTTTAGTTCTGTGTTACTGAAATAAGCTTTATTCCTGGCTCCAGTATGGAGAATCTTATTAATTAACCTGGCAAGCAGTAGGTCGCTTGAGAGGACCACAAGTGAGGATTAGGGCAGGAGCTGTCAAGGCCCAAGCTGGAGGGTCCAAGGTCAGCCAAAACAAGACAAAACGTTGGCGGTCTAAACAGTTGGTTGTGAAGCAGTGTCGAGGCCACCTTTTAATTGGGATCCTGCGAGAGGGTCATTGCAGCCCTTGGAAGGACAGCCTTATGTAAAGGAAGCTTTAAGAGCCTACTGCTAGTCCTGAAGATGGCAATGAAAGGACCTCTCTTAGACTGACCCTAAAAGAAGGGACAGGAGGGAGGCAGGATCCTTTCCTTCTCTCTGGCCCCTGGTATCACATTTGCCCTTAACCTCACATATGTGTAATAATACATGTGATTTTTCTTCCTCTTTATATTTACCTTTGTTTTACCTTTTTCCGTAGATGAGCTTTTGTGTATATAGCATTCTGGGGGTTGTGAAACGAACTTGCTGGCCCACTGACCTAGAAGAGGCCAAAGCTGGGGGATTCGTGGTGGGTTATACGCCCAGTGGAAATCCAATCTTCCGTAACCCCTGCACAGAACAGATTCTGAAACTTCTTGATAATTTGCTTGCCCTTATAAGGTGAGTTGCAGTAATGGTTTTTCTGTTGTTTTATTTTTTTTACCTTAAGAATCTCAAAAGTGTAATCTGTTTCTATTTCTTCAGATCACAGTGGTTAGTAAATGAGGGATTAGTTCTTGTTTTTTTCCTCAACTGAAATAACACTAGCCCTCACTTGCCTAAGTCTTGCGTTCCAAGTGAACACATGGTGGCCAATTCAAAATGGCTTTTCTCATTTGGAGCCTATTTATGCTCCTCTCCTGCTTCCTTACACTTTATCCCTGCTTTTTACTTGAGGTTTTATTTGTCCAGATTTTTGCCACTAAAAGAGTTGTTTGTTGGGAGCAGGACAGTTGCTTTCTTAGTGGTGCTTCTGAGTGGTATTCAAATGAGCTTAGCTGAATTTATCAGTAATGACTCTGCCCTCACATGGATCAAACATGTAGTGGCTGATCATGCCCCAGGAAGGCATGATACACGTTCCACCTGTTTCTGAGGTCTTGAATTCTCCAGGCTGAATCCTCAGACCAGCAGCAGCAGTCACCTAAGAGCTTGTTTGAAATGCAGAATCGGGACTCCACCCCACGGGTTTTAATAAGATCTCCAGGTGGCTTGTGGAAATGGGCCAGGCCTACACTTGTTGGTTACGTAAGATATGTTTGATGATTCAGGGACGCGCTACAGAGAAAAGTAGGCAATGGCTAGAATTCAGTTCTTACTGGGCAAAGCAAAGTTTGGTTCTTTATATTATTTATTTATTTATTTATTTATTTATTTTAAAGATTGTATTCCTTTGAGAGAGAGAGAGAGCGCGCGCGCGCGCGCATGAGCAGGGGGAGGGGCAGAGAGAGAGGGAGAAACAGCCTCCCTGCCGAGCAGGGAACCAAACTCCAGACTTCATCCCAGGACCTTGGCATCGTGACCTAAGCCAACGGCAGACGCTTAACTGACTACGCCACCCAGGGGCCCCTTGATTCTTTTTTGTCCCTCATAGTATTTCTGAATTATAGGTTAGAGCTCTTGTTCCAGTGGTTTTTGGCCTCTTACCCAGGGTGCAAGAGCAGCATCTCAACTGGGCGAACCAAATTATTCATGTCTCTGGGATGCTGTACTAGAAGCAGACTCGCTAGATCATCAGCTTAAGAATCTAAGAGTTTAAGTTAAGGATGACCAAATTGGAGAGCCGGAGTGTCTGAAAGAGTGGTTATTGGGATTCTGTCTGTAGAAAAAGGCCTTATTTTGTTCTGATTTCAAAAGGAAGAAAGACATTTCAGTAAAGAAGTATGGCTTGGGGTGCCTGGGTGGCTCAGCCGTTGGGGATCTGCCTTTGGCTCAGGTCATGATCGCGGAGTTCTGGGATTGAGCCCCACATCGGGCTCCCTGCTCAGTAGGAAGCCTGCTTCTCCCTCTCTCACTCCCCCTGCTTGTGTTCCCTCTCTCACTGTGTCTCTCTCTCTCAAATAAATAAATAAAATCTTTTTTAAAAAAGAAAAGTATGGGGCGCCTGGGTGGCTCAGTGGGTTAGAGCCTCTGCCTTCAGCTCAGGTCATGATCTCAGGGTCCTGGGATCGAGGCCCACGTCGGGCTCTCTGCTTGGCAGGGAGCCTGCTTCCTCCTCTCTCTCTGCCTGCCTCTCTGCCTACTTGTGATCTCTCTCTGTGTCAAATAAATAAATAAAATCTTTAATAAAAAAAAAAAAAAAGAAAGAGAAAAATATGGCTTGCATATTGAGAGGGTAGTAAAATATTTAGTCAAGGAGAAGTTTGCTTCCATATTGATATTTTTAAAACCAGAAGGTTCTTCTGTAGCTTAGAGAAAAGTAAAAGTGATGAAGTCAGGTAGCAACATACTGTCTTTTGAGGTTTGTGGCCAGAGTCCGTGTGGTGGGAGCCCAGACCTAGAAAGAAAGTTCATTTCTGCTTGGTCGTGACAAGAATAGTATGGTTGTCATCCTGATACTTTTCTAAGAGTTCAGTGTTTTTGGAAAATCCCGAAGGCAGTTAGAAGATATTTTGAAAAATGTTCACCACAGTTGTGGAGCAGTTTGATTCTTTGAATAATGTGCATCTGGAGCTATTAGAGTTTTGTCTTGTTTTTGTAGTGACTTTTATCTTGAAGTATAATGGCACAAATAGATCTAAGGAAAGGACAGGAATTATGAGTGCATGTAGCTGGATTTTCACAAGAGAGACCCATCCCTGTGATCAGCACCCAGCTCAACAAACAAACTTAGCAAATGTCTCTTTTCAAGTCAGTACCTGCTCCTTCTTCAGGAGTACCCACTATTCTGACCATCCCACATTTTGCCGGGTTTTCTTAATTTTCATAAATGGAGTCAGAAGCATGTATGCCTTCATGTCTGGCTTCTTGTGCTCAGTAATTTGCTTGTGAGAGTCTTTCAAGTTACTGCGTGTCACTGTGGTTCCTTCATTCACATCGCCAGCATGGTAGTCTGTTGTGTAATTACTCTGTCATTTATTTATTCATTTAGAATTGGTGGACTTTCTGATAGTTTCCAACATTTTATTATAGATAGTCCAGTCGTGCTGCTCTTAGCATTCTTGTAAATGTCTTTTGGGACATATGTAATTTCTGTTGGGTTGGAATAGATCCTGCATGTAAGAGTAGTATTCCTGGCTCATAAGGTACACATATTTTCCATTTTATAAATAGAACCAAATAGTTTTCTAAAGTAGTCTGATAATTGGCATTCCCACCAGTTGGGTATTGGAGCTGTGAGTTTTAACTCCTTGTCGAATAGTCTGATAACACAGGTCACATGTGGCTGGCTTTCAAGCACTTGAAATGTGACCGGTCTGAAATGAGATAAGCTGTAAGTATGAAATACACACCTGATTTCAAAAGCTTTGTACAAAAAAGGAATATAAAATATCTTAATTTCTTATATGGATGTTGAAATGATGTTTTTGTGGGGTTTGGGGTTTTTTCTTTGTTTTGGTGCATTGGGTTAAATAGAATTAATATGACCTATTTCTTTTTGCTTTTTAAGCTAGGCTGTCTAGAAAGTTTTATTTATTTTACTCATTTTTAAAAATATTTTACTTATTTGAGAGAGTGTAAATGCATGCATGTGCGTGCACATAGGTGCAGGGAGAGGAGCAGAGAGAGAAGCAGACTTCCTGCTGAGCAGGGAACACGATACAGGGCTCAGTCCCGGGAAGCAGAGATAAGGACCTGAGCTGAAAGCAGATGTTTAACTGACTGAGCCAGGTGCCTCTGGCTAGAAAATTTTAATTGGCTTCTGAGGCTTACATAGTATTTCTGTTGGATAGTGTTGTTCCTAGTGTGTCAGATGGAAGACAGATGTGGGGAGCAGAATTCAGGTTCTCAAAAGATGCATTGTCATCATCGTCTGTTTAGAATGGTAACAGCTTTACTGTTAACTTAAAGTTTGTTACATTGTATCTGCATGTCCTCTATATTTTGTCAAAATCTTTATATGTGTGATCTCTTGTTTAGCATAGTGATTACACTCATCTGGTGTTACTGAGAATATTTCACATAGGTACAGACCATACAAAACTTAAAACTTTTATTACCTGATTGTCTTTTTCTTTGCCGAGCTATAACTAGTTTTCTCTTAATTTGGAAGCACAGAACCCTGCCTTGCAAGTGTGTCGGGAAAGGTAATATTTCAGGAGCCTAAACGTTACTAAGAGTTGTAGATGTCCCTGCCCAAGCAAACTACAGATTCAATGCAATCCCTGTTAAAATTCCTTTCTTGCAGAACTGGAAAAGTAGGGTCTTCAGATCAATGGAATTGCAAGGGGGTCCCAGAAAGCTAAAACAACCTTGAAAAAGAAGAACCAACTTAGGGGACTCAAACTTCTCAATCTCAGTTCACTACAAAGCTACAGTTACCAAACTAATTTGGTGCTGCCAGAAGGATAAACATAGACAACTCAATCAAAAAAACCCAGTCAAAGAGGTGGCGCCTGGGTGGCTCAGTTGAAAATCTTTAAAAACAAAACAAAACAAAACAAAACCCAGTCAAAGACTTGAATAGACATTTCTCCAAAGATAGATGACCAACAGGCCCATGAAAGGATGCTCATCATCATTAGACATCAGGGAAGTGCAAATCAAAACCATGAGATACCACTTAACACCCAATAGAATGGTTGTAATAAACAGTAATAATAATTGTTTTAGAAACAAAATTATGGGGCGCCTGGGTGGCTCAGTTCAGTGTCTGCTTTTGGCTCAGGTCATGATCATAGTCCTGGGATTGAGCCCAGTATCCATCCTGGGTTCAGGGAGCCTGCTTCTCCCTTTCCTGAGTCTTCCCCTCCCCGCCCCACTCATGTTCTTGCTTGTTCTGCTCTCTCTTAAATAATCTTTTAAAAAGAAACAGAATTATGGAGCACCTGGGCGGCTCAGTCATTTAGGCACCTGACTCTTGATTTCAGCTCAGGTCGTGATCTCAGGGTTGTGAGATTGAGCCCTGTGTTGGGCTCCATGCTGGGTGTGCAGCCTGCTTAAGATTCCCTCATCCTCTGTGCCTCACCACCCACCTAACCCTGCAAAAAATTATGCATTTTGGCAGTGACGAGAAGAAACTGGAACCCTTGTGTATTGCTGGCGGGCAACATAATAAAATGCTTTAAGTGCTATCGAAAAAAGAAAATGGTTAATTTTTCAGAAATTTAAATATAGGATTATCACATGACCTATCATTTCCACTCATGCATATATACCCTGAAGAATTGCCAACATGTACACAAATACTTGCTGATGAATGTTCTCCCAGCACTGTATCACAGTAGCCAATCAGTAGAAACGTAAATATTCAGCCATGAGAAGGAATAAAGTATTGTTAACATGCTATAAAACCTTAAAACCATTATGCTGAGTGAAAGATGCTAGACACAGAAGGCCATATATTGTACAATTCCATTTGTGTGAAATATCTAGAATAGATAAATCCATGGAGACAGTAAATTGGTGCTGCCAGAAGCTGGAAGAAGGGAGAAATGGAGATTAACTGCTTACTTAACTGTTCCTACTTAATGGCTATGGGGTGGGTAGAAGGGGGATGGAGGGTGTGACCTACCCTTGGCCCCTATCATTCCCTGCTTGGAAACTTCCCTGAAGTTTCACATGTTAAAAGTTGGGGGACACCTATGTGTCTCAGTTAAGTGTCTGCCTTTGGCTCAGGTCATGATCCCAGAGTCCTGGGATCGCGGGAAGCCTGCTTCTCCCTCTCCCGCTCCCCCTGCTTGTGTTCCCTCTCTCGCTGTCTCTCTATTTGTCAAATAAATAAAATCTTCAAAAAAAAAAGTCAAGATAGGACAATGAAATTAATGAATATGAGGAACAGGAAAAAAAAGATTGAAGAGACGATAACAGCCTGAAGAATATGTGGGTCACTATAAGCAGATACTAATAAGAATCATGGAAGTGCACTGTGGTGGGAATATAAAATGGGACAGCTGCTGCAAAAAACAATTGGACAGTTCCTCAAAAAAATAAAAATAATATCATATGGCCAGCAATTCCAGTTCTGGGTTCTGAAAAGAATTGAAAGCAGGGTCTCAGAGAGTTACTTATACACTCAAATTTATAGCAGCATTATTCATAGTAGCGAAAACGTGGAAGCAGGGTTGCCGGGCTGGCTCCATCGGAAGAACTTGCAACTCTTGATCTCAGGGTTGTAAGTTTGAGCCCCACATTGGCTGTAGAGATTACCTAAAAATAAAATCTTAAAAAAAAAATGGAAGCAGACCAAGCGTGCATCAGTGGATCGATGTGATATTTAAATACAATAGAATATCTTTAAATAGTACAACAGGGGTGAACCTTGAGGACATTGTGCTAAATGATATAAGCTGATCACAGAAGGACAAATCCTGTAGGTAGGATTCTTACATAAGATGCTGAATATGGTCAAAATCCTAAAGTCAGAAAGCAGAATGGTGGTTGCCAGGAGGTGGGGGAGGGAAGAATGGGAAGATACTGTTTAATAGGTATAGAGTTGTAGTTTTTTAAGACAAAAAATAGGGGGAGGGATAGTGGTGATGGTTGCACAGCAGTCTGAGTGTATTTGGTACTACTGAAATGTCCAATTCAAAGTGATAATTTTTACGTTATATGTATTTTACCACAGTGGGAAAAATGGAGGGCATAAAGCGTATTGGAAATAATAGTATAAGCAAGTCAGGCCACAGACGAGGAGAAGACATCTGCAGCACGTGACTTGCAAAGCACCAGTATCCAGCAATTCAACGGGTTTCTGTCCACCATAGAGAAACTCACATGCACATAAGAACTCTGCAGAAAAGCTTATTCCTAGAAGAGGAGACAAACTTATTAGCCCTCAGGGAGGTGGGGGGAGATAAAATAGAATTAACTTAAGTGCCATCCCAAAAGCTAGAATGATTGTACTGAGTGTACATGGTTATGTTTAAAAAGGTATTGAGTATTTTTTTTCTTTAATTTAAAAAGCACGGTCTAAAATGATCTGTTCAGTGTGTATCTTAAATATTTAACCCTGCTGGTGTCTTTTATATTTTGTGACTTTCTCTGTGTTTGAACTCTTTTATAATTAACGTTTAAAAGAAAAATAGGCAGTTACACTCTCTGGCTGTGCATTGTTGGTGGTGCCATTGCTGTGGGCAAGCAGGGTTGACACCTGACTACCTGGGTGGCAGATAGCTGGGGTCCACAGCCATTGCTCTTCAATCCTCCACAGCCAGTGACTGCTTGCACAAGGCATTTTGGTCTTTTGTGGGGAGCTGTGACTGCTCTTCCAGCAGGCAGAAACAACTGTCAGAGAGTCGTAGGGTCCAGGCTCTTAGAATGAAAGCCAGACATTGGGGTATTTCATTACCTGCTCTGTGTTCCAGCCTGTGACAGCACAGCGCCTCTGACATCTCCTTCTGTCTCCCGGGCAGTCTGCAAACTGGGAGTGCCCGGGCATTGTTTCTCTTTGTTTGAGAGAACTTCGTCCCGGGGTGCCTAGGTGGCTCAGTCGGTTGAGTGTCTGATTCTTGGTTTCCCCTCAGGTCCTGATCCTCAGGGTCATGGGATTGAGCCCTGCATTGGGCTCTTTCCTGGACTTGATGTCTGCTTAGGATTCTCTCTCTCCCTCTCCCTCTGCCCCTCATCCCACTCACATGCATGGCATGTGCAGGCTTTCTCGCCCTCTCTTTAAAATCAGTAAGTCTTTTTTTAAAAAAAGAATTTCCCTTTCTGGCTTTAGATCATGATAGCATCTAGCTATCTCAGAATTTGCTTCTCATTTTGATTGCATTTAGTGTTGAATACTATACAGTCTATTCCTGGTGCCAGGGAAACATTTAAATTCTATGCGGATATGTAGTATCACTGAATTACAGGGTGAAACCCATTCTTTCCTCCTGCAGCCAACTAGGAATGGTTCACATAGCATGCTTGTTTCTTGCAGAACTCACAATACTTTATATGCACCAGAAATGCTGGCCAAGATGGCGGAGCCTTTCACAAAGGCCCTGGATATGCTTGAAGCGGAGAAATCTGCGATTTTAGGTAAGAAATCGAACCTTTTTTTCTTTTCTTGAAGTTTACCTTACCTCTGATGGACTCTTCTAGCGACTTCAGCGTGCCCACGTCACCGTCACCTCCTCCTCGCCTGGCACTACCTCAACTGCCTGTTTTTCTGCGGAGTTCCAGCGGGGTCTCTAGGAACAAGTGCATTTACTTTATTTTCTTAGGTTTTCAGAGGCAGTTGCCCCCCTCCGCCACCCCCCTCTGCACTGTGTGAACCCCTCCAGGTAGAGATGTGTGTATAAATCATGGGTTTTTAACCTGAGGATATTAGCAGACTTTTCCTGCTTTCACATATGACAAAAAAGTGATAAGTCAGTTAAGCTCTTAAATGAATCTTAAAAGCAGTTAAACTGAAATAGCTTTAATTAGCTATATATATATATATATAAAATTAAAATTTTTGAAGGAATAGCTTCTAAACCATGTTTCTCGGTTGTTACCTTGATTCAAATGCTGCTTTAACTCATTTTTCCCCTTAGTAAATAATTATGCAGTCATGTGATAAGTGCTGGGAAGGGAGGTGGCCATGTGTTTATTGGGAAACTTCACCTGTGCTGGAGAGGAGTCAGAGGACTGCCTCCTAGTGGAGTGTTGGAGGATAAGTAGGAAGGCGCTCCTTAGGCTGGGGGTGAGAGAAGATGCTGAGCCTTCTAGGCAAGCAGAATGGCAGGTGAAGATGCCATGGCATAGAGGAAAGAGCCCGGCGTATCCAGGGCAGAGAGAGCAGTGACTCAGCGCGGCTGGATCACACAGAGCAAGGCAGTGGTTAGAAGTTCAAGCCAGAGACATCCGGAGTTGCCTAACCCTTGTGCGCATCTCTGAATCTTTGTGCTGGCTCACCGTCGCCACCCCCACAGTATCTCTCTGCTCCCAGTGGTAACCTCTGTCTGGGCCTGGCCATGAGTGAGCAGGCCGGTGAGCATTTCTCGGCTGTGACATTCAGGAAAAGAAGGGTGTTAATTGGCCTTTCTGGAGCTCGTGTCTGTCTGTCTTGGCCTACACGGTCCTGGGCCTTTTCCTTTGGCACCACTGCACTAAAGGTCCACATTACAGAAAATAATAAAAATGGAACTTCACGAAATGTCTTGTATAGGTGTTGCTTCACCACGTATTCCCACTCTCCCAACGTGTCATCCAGTTACTCAGATTAAACCAGGAATTCTTCCTATAGAAATAGATGGTCACCCAGAACATGCTAGAAAGGACAGTTCCCTCTGTCAGCTTCCAGCCATGAGCAAGACTTGAAATAAAAACTGCCTCTGATGAGAAATTTAGATCTTTTGGGTCTTAGAGATCTGCATACTATGATGAGCGGGTTTCATGATTTGCTTTACATGTTGGGCTTTTGCATGAAAGGTTGCTTGAAAAAGAGGTTCCACAACTTGAAAAGTCGGGGGTGAGCATCCCCAGTGTTTTATGGAAAGATCATTTTGAGTCGTCATCCTGTGTTTTGGTACAGGTCCCATCTGGAGAACCCTAGGCTACAGTTAGAGCGCCCAGGTCTAGTCTAGTGGGCGCTGAAAAAGCTTCCCCCTTTCCTTACCAAATCAGTGTCACAGTCCCCTGGAGGGGAGCTCTTAACACCTCCGTGTGGTAGAAGACATGGCAAGTCGCTTTGCATTTACGGCACTTGTCACCACCTCACCACCTCTGCCTGCTGTAGGGTGTCAGCCAGTTAAGACCCTTGGCAGCAGCGCTAAGGAACCTTACCATTCTTTCTCTGTAGGCTTACCTCAACCTCTCTTGGAGCTGAATGACTCTCCTGTCTACAAAACGGTCTTGGAAAGAATGCAGCGTTTCTTCTGCACCCTCTATGAAAACTGGTAAGGAACCAATGGTGTTTCTCTCTATTCTATTTTTTTTATTTATTTTTAAAGATTTTATTTATTGGGGCGCCTGGGTGGCTAAGAGGGTTAAGCCTCTGCCTTTGGCTCAGGTCATGACCTCAGGGTCCTGGGATTGAATCCCACATCGGGCTCTCTGCTTACTGAGGAGCCTGCTTCCCCCTCTTTCTCTGCCTGCCTCTCTGCCTATTTGTGATCTCTCTCTGTCAAATAAATAAAATCTTAAAAAAAATTTTTTTTTATTCATTTGACAGATACACAGCAAGAGAGGGAACACAAGCAGGGGAAGTGGGAGAGGGAGAAGTAGGCTTTCTGCTGAGCAGGGAGTCCGATGTGGGGCTCGATCCCCAGACCCTGGGATCATGACCTGAGTCTAGGGCAGACACTTAACTGACTGAGCTACCCAGGTGCTCCTCTATTCTCTCTCTCTTTTTTTTTTAAAGATTTTTATTTATTGACAGAGAGAAACACAGCGAGAGAGGGAACACAAGCAGAGGGACTGGGAGAGGGAGAAGCAGGCTTCCCGCTGAGCAGGGAGCCCCGTGTGGGGCTTGATGCTGGGTCTCCAGGATCATGACCTGAGCCGAAAGCAGTCGCTTAAGCAACTGAGCCACCCAGGCGCCCCTATTCTCTTTTTAGACACACATAGTATAGGAATCCCATGGATAGGACATCTGATGTAGATTCTAGTGTACAGGTAAGATGAGGTAAAA
The DNA here is from genome assembly GCA_004023965.1 of Spilogale gracilis. Lineage (NCBI taxonomy): Eukaryota > Metazoa > Chordata > Mammalia > Carnivora > Mephitidae > Spilogale > Spilogale gracilis. Next base: position 155,751 of record PITA01001108.1, read on the forward strand.
ATTTGACAGGAAATCAATGATTCTATCTAGTGTCACACCGAAATGAATTGGCTGGATTTCTTGAATTTGCTTTTTTTATAATTGTCATGTGTGTCCCAGCCCTAGCCATGACTTGACATTTTATGCCTAACTTGTCTTCTTCTGGGGCATAAAGTGATGAGACCACTGTATCAGATACGGTGAGTGGGACTGCATTTTCTAGAGCCCTCACTACTCAGCTACTTTGAGTGAAACTCTGGAGGCCGCTAGCCAGACTTTGTCTTTGGGTCTTGTTGTAGGGTGGGGAGGTAACTGACGGTCCCATAGCACACCACACCCCAGACACTGTCTTCACTCACCCAGTGCTCTGGTCAGCCAGGCTAACCAAAAGAGACCCTTCATTGTAAATCCATGCTCCTTGTGGAGTAATGAAGGCTATTGTTTATCTTGGGTGCCAACATCTGTCTTTAAAAAGATGCTAAATATGCTGTAAAGTCTCCTTAAATGCAGGTGAGGGGTGTGTTACTGATTGAGCTGAATGAAGTTCTTTCACAAACCAAATAGACTAGAAATTCCTGGGACGTTCGGGGCTGGCAGTGACAAAGGTGAGGCCTGTCATTGGCCGTGATCTTCCCTTGCAGTTTCCATATCCTCGGGAAGGCGGGTCCTTCCATGCAGCAGGACTTCTACACCGTGGAGCACCTTGCTACTCAGCTCCTCAGCTCGGCCTTCGTCAACTTGAACAATATTCCTGACTACCGTCTCAGACCCATGCTTCATATCCTTTCCGAAGTCGCTAGATAAACTCAAGGGGCCGGAGTATTGAAGACAGGAGCAGTTGTCAGGCCCCGGAGCAGGCAGAGCCGAGCAGTGTAGAGTAGATGCAATCATTTATCCAAGGCTGTGATAACCACAGTAAACAGACAAGAAGATCGGCGTAAATAGCAAGAAGAACAGAAAGGTGGAATGGGGTGGGGCTGGGGTCTTGAAAGTGGGTTCTCCTTAGGGGTAAATCTTGACTGTCCCGCTTCTTGGAAATAGGAAAGATAATGGTTGTTTTGTTTTGTTTTAATCTCAATCTCTTTTCTGCATCCTGTCAGGTGCTTCCTCTCGTACTTCATTCTCATTTGGACTCTCTTTTTTTTTTTTTTTTTTTAATGTTTTTGAGAGTGTCTTTCTTCCCTGGAATTATAAGGAAAGTGTTCCCGTGTTTTATCCTTCTGGGCAAATAAGTGCCTGTAATGTGCAGCCTAGTATCCATTCCTCAGCAGCCCGGGGGTTTTTGGAAAAGAGGTTGAAATTTTTTCCTTTTTATTTATTTATTTTTTTAAAAAGATTTTATGTATTAGCATGAGAGAGAGGATAAAATGGAAGGGAGAGGGAGAAGCAGACTCCCTGATGAGATTCAGGAGTCCTGGGATCATGAACTGAGCCAAAGGCAGACACTTAACCAACCGAGCCACCGAGGCACCCCAGACTTTTTCCTATTAACACAATATCCTTGACGTCTTGCAGGTCCTTTGGGGGTTGACTACCCATGGGGATATCCTCCCTGGTAGGAGAGAGGTGCCTTAGAATGAGAGGGGTCTGTACTCATGCGCTAAAACTTCTTAACCCGTTGTGCCATGGGTCTTTGTGAAGCCTCTGGTGCTCTTCTGTCCCCCGGAGCACTATGAAGCCCTGGTGTCTCCAATCCTTGGACCTCTTTTCACCTACCTCCACATGGTAAGAGATTGGTCAGAAAAGGGAGTAAGAGGACCCTTAGGCAGGTTGGCCTCTCCTATGAGCCTTGCAAGTCAGGAGTTCCTGAAAGTGTTGTCTTCTGCCCCTATCCAGAGGGCCATGCACTGGTCCCACCCCTGCAGGCTTTGCTTGCTGCAGTGGTTTGAGCACCACCCCCGCCCCGAGAACTAGACTGTTTCAGCTGCCCAGGAAGACCTGCAGCTGCAGGCTCCAGTTCTGCTCCTGACCTTCGGTTAACTGAGGAGAGGCGATCAGGGGAATGCCTCCTCGGGGTCTGTTTCCCCAACTGTGGGATTAAGCAGGAGGACCAGCGGGGTGGATAAATATCCAGAGAGACCTGGGAATTCTGCAGTATTGTTGATTCTTTCCAAGCATGGGATACCCTGTTCTCATCATGGTTGCAGGAGAGGTTCTAGAATTATCTGGTAGTTTAACCTTGTGGGTTTCCGAGGGCTCTGCCATTGAGACCTAAAGTCATCCTTGGCTCATTCTAATCATGAAGCGGACCTTAGATATTATCTGTTCCAACCTCTTTCCCGCTATTTCCCTTTTGTTTCCCCAGAGGCTTTCCCAGAAATGGCAAGTCATCAACCAGCGGAGCCTACTGTGGTAAGGAGCATCTCTTCTCTTAGCAGGAGCGCTGGCATTCAGGCCTAAAAAGCAGCAGGTTATGGTCATCCTCAGGCTACATGGTAGACTGCTTCTCTGTGACCCTAGTTAGGCATACTCCAGTCAAGCCTTTTAGGGCTATCTTCAGCTCTGCCTTAGGAGGGTGCTGAGACATCCTTACCCATTTTGGATTTTGATCCAGTACCTCTAGCCAGCTGAATATAGTCAGGTAATTATGTCTGCCTCGGTGGGTCATTGCTGTCCCGTTCCCAGCATTTGTGAGGAATGTAGACTAAAGGAAGCAGGAAAAGGAAGTGAGCACAGACGGTCTGTCTGATTAGGGGCACTGTTTTTCTTGTCCCTCCATCTTATATACCCCTGTGGAACTTGGCCCTCTGCTTTTTGCAGTGGGGAAGATGATACCGCAGATGACAACCCAGAGTCTCAGGAGATGTTAGAGGAACAACTGGTGAGGATGTTAACCCGAGAAGTCATGGACTTAATCAGTAAGTGGCATGTGGGGCATAGGGGTAGTAGAGAAGACTTTTTCTGGAAAAAGAACTGGTCGCTTACCCAGTCCCATTAAGGCATGTTTACAGCATTACTGACAAATCGATTAAGGAATAATTAACTGGATAGAAACCAGGTAGTCTTTAAATCAACTTAAGGACATCCAATGAATTCAGACTGTATAGTATTTGTTTTGTAAGATCAGGATATGCGGGAATGGTCTAAAATAATAGGAGAAATTGGGATTAATGGAAGGAGTAACTTCTTAGTTTTGTCAAAATAGGGAAACTTTTTAAAACTTGGATATGAGGTGGCTACTTTTGTTTTCTTTTTTGGTCATTTCATTTGTTTGGGTAGTAGACCAAGGATGTATCAGTAGCCATTCACTCCTCGTCACCTACTCAGAAAATTCTGTCATTTCCCTCTAGTTGATTGAATTTAAAGGGGAACCAGAGCAGTCTGGTCAAACACCACCTCTATTTCTGCTGGTGAAGGTGATTTTGTGCCTGGACAGTGCCCCACTTTCTGCCATCTTCATCTGCCTGGAAGACCATTTGGGATTTAATGGCAGAGGTGGCTGTCTAGTGGCAGAAAGCCCAGTAACCCTTGTTTCTTGCTTTAGCGGTGTGCTGTGTTTCAAAGAAAACCGCTGACCATGGTACTGCTCCCCCTGCAGACGGAGATGGTAAGTGAGCCTGCTGTGTAGCCCTCCAGGGGTCTGCCCTTAGACTCCGAAATGTCCCTTCTGTAGCCAGTTCAGTTCATGTAGAAACGGTTTCCCCAGCAGTCTGCGCAGGGTGTAGAGGTCCGCTGGGCTTTTATCTCCGCTGTCCTTCTCTGCTGTGTTCCACCAGCATACTCCCACCGGAGAGCCTTTGCTCTTGCTGTTTCCTCCCAGGCGTATCCATGGCCTGTCCCCTTTCCTCATTCATATGTCACCTCTGAAAAGTCTTCCATGACCAACTTAGAAACGAAGTGGCTGTCCCAGCCAGCCACTCCGTGTCCTTCCTTTGTTCTGTTTTCCTTCATAGCACTTAATACACCTGACATTGTTATACTTCATGTATTCCCTGTTTCCCCTGCTAGGATGTAAATTCCCATTAGGGAAGGGACTTTGTCCTATTCCTGTTACATCCCATGAACTAAGTCAGTGCCTGCTACAGTGGGGTCTTCAAACACTTCAGCCACAAAAGATCCTCAGTGTTCGCAGCTTTTTAAGTAACTTCAGAGAATCTCCTGTTTCCCACTATTTTTCACACTACAGCTAGATGCATCTCCAGACCTGCCATGGGCACAGGCTTCTACACCCTCTCAGGCAGCTGGGGGACTGTCCTAGGACTGCTCATCAACCAGTCAGCCCAGGGTACCCAGCTCTCCTTTACTCGATGGCCTTCTCTGTTCTGAGAGAATAGAGCTTAACATTCTGCTCTCTGCTTACAGATGAAGAGATGATGGCCACAGAGGTCGCCCCCTCCACCATGACAGAGCTTACAGACCTAGGCAAATGTCTAATGAAGCATGAGGTGGGTGGAGGGGACAGGGGAGGGTTTTCTGCTTTCCGGGTATGGCACCAGCTTCCACTTTTCTCACTTCTCAACCTACAGTGCCATCGAAGAATTCTATTGGGTAATGCCACTCTCTATGGGTTAAGTTCCTGCTTCCTAGAGCCCCCAGAAAACAGTGGGAGAGCTCTAGGCGTCTCCCACGCTGGCATGGGCAAAGACTTTCAGTAAAACACACGGGTGCCTTGTGTTTAGCGTGCCCTCCCCAAGGCTTGAGCTTGGTCTCCTTACATACAGGTTTTCTCTTCTGTATGAATTGTTTTTTCTTCTTTTTGACTGCCTGATACACAGAGAGAGGAAATAAGTTCATCTTCAGTAGCTGCTTTTGTTACGTTCCTGTTTACCTGTGAAAAGTCCAGCTCCTCATGCATAGGCCTACTTACTCAGAAAATTGTGTTCATTTTCTCATTGTAATCCTTCATCCTCTCCTGCTAGGATGTTTGTACAGCACTACTAATTACAGCCTTCAATTCCCTCGCCTGGAAGGATACTCTGTCCTGCCAGAGGACGACCACCCAGCTCTGCTGGCCTCTGCTCAAACAAGTATGCTCGTTCACCCCTTCATCTCACCCCTTATGAGAGGCTGGGGTCCTGAGGATTGAATCAGTTAGAAGTGGGTTGCTGGGGCTCTCCAAGGGTAACCCTTTGGCCCTGAGCACAGCTGTGTCCCCAGGTGCTGTCAGGGACACTGCTCGCAGATGCCGTCACGTGGCTTTTCACCAGTGTGCTGAAAGGCTTACAGACACACGGGCAACATGACGGCTGCATGGCTTCCCTGGTGCACCTGGCCTTCCAGATCTACGAGGCGCTGGTGAGTCAGCCAACACGGAGGCCGGGCGTGCCGCAGCTTCAGCTCCCGGGTGGTTGGGCAGCTGCCAGCTTGCTGGTGCCACCCTGAGTCATGGGTGTGGTAGGGGATGGGAAAAGTGGCAGGGCCCAGCCTGCGCCATCGTTTGGTTTTCTCTATCCCCACTCCACAGCGTCCCAGATACCTGGAGATAAGAGCTGTGATGGAGCAGATCCCTGACATACAGAAGGACTCTCTGGACCAGTTTGACTGCAAGCTTTTGAACCCCTCTCTGCAGAAAGTGGCTGACAAGCGCCGGAAGGACCAATTCAAACGCCTCATTGCTGGCTGCATTGGGGTAGGTCACGTGCCGCCTCCTCCAGTGCTCCCAGCCGGCTTGACTCACCCTTGTGGTCTTCTTAGACCATGTGTCCCTGCAGACCACAGACCAGCTGGAGTCATGATCTTTTAGTTTTGTTTTGTTCTGGTTTTTTTTGAATAGTTTTATTTGCCAGAAAGAGCACAAGCAGAGGGAAGTGGCAGGGAGAGGGAGAAACAGACTCCTTGCTGAGCAGGGAGCCCAGTGTGTGGGACTGGATCCCAGGACCCTAGGGTCATGACCTGAGCCGAAGGCAGATGCTTAACCAGCTGAGCCACCCAGGCATCCCAAATTTATCTGACAGAGAGAAACATAGCCAGAGAGGGAACACAAGCAGGGGGAGTGAGAGAGGGAGAAGCAGGTTTCCCGCCAAGCAGGGAGTCCGATGTGGAACTTGATCCCGGGTCTCCAGGGTCATGACCTGAGCTGAAGGCAGTCGCTTAACCAACTGAGCCACCCAAGCGCCCCCCAATCATGATCTTTCAAACAACTCACTGTTCAGGGGCCAGCATCAGTTCTCATTTGTTTTCCACAGAAACCCTTGGGAGAGCAGTTCCGAAAAGAAGTTCACATTAAGAATCTTCCCTCACTTTTCAAAAAAACAAAGCCAATGCTGGACACAGAGGTGCTGGACAACGAGGAGGGCGGCCTGGCCACCATCTTTGAACCCTGAATCAAACTTTTGGGCATTCTTCCTCGACCTTTATTGTCATCTCTTCTTCCCCTTCGTAGCTAATCTCTAGGCCCCTCTCCACTGCCACCTCACTTTGCGCCACAGCTGGCCTGGAGAGAGATCCAGGTCTGGAGCTGGAGAGGGGCCCCGGTGCAGGGCAGAAGTAACAATACCTAAGGTATCAAGAAAGGGAGTTTGTGCTCATGCCATTCCGTCTAGATGTCCCAGCTATCTCCCATTCTACTTGGAGTTTCAACATTTCCAAGGAAGAAAAGCTAGAGCAGACTGGCCCTACTCCCCAAGCCCTCTCACCCCCGGGTAGCCATACACCTGTGTAGAGCAGTAACTGGGGGTCCTAACACCCAACACTGCGAGTAGCCAGGCTTGCCCAGGGGCTCGGTCTGCACTGCTTGTGCCAGAGTTCCTCCTGGGCCGCTGCAAGTGCCACTGAGCCCCCTTACCGCTGGGCTGACAGAGAACCTTCCCCATGCCCTAGGAGCATGTCAGGGGCAGGTACTGAGTGTGGAACTGAATGTGACCAGTTCCCTTTCTTGGTTTTGAGCAAGAATCTGGTCACCTGATGGGATCCCCAGGATAGGCTGCCACCCAGCTCTGGATAGAATGTCAAGTGTAGTACTGTCAGGGACCAGGGCTGGGCCAGGGTCCGGAGTGCTTTTTGACATCCCCATAGAGCTCACACATACTCATGGCACGGCCCCTCAGCGTGGTTTCCCCCGCCCCAGGATCCGCTCAGGCATAAGAGCCACAGTACCCTATCTAGTGTCACGTGATGCCATTGGCATCGGCGGATAATGCAGACCAGCTGGGCTCTGTGACAAGCAGTGAGCAAAGCCACTGGTCTCTTCTCCGACTAGTTGGGTCCAGGTGCCTTCAAAAATCTCATGGGCTTTCAGGTCCCTGGTCACTTCTCTTGTAGACCATTTCCAAAAGAAAAGAACATTTATGCCTTTCTGTCACAACCTGTATTGTGAGGCTCCACTCTGTTCTCAAGGTCACTGGATGGCTGTGTAAGCAGAGGGTACATGAATGCAGGCCCCTAGCCTTGAGTCGCTGCTGGCCACAGCCTTAATTCGTACGGAAACCCCGTGGCGTCCTGTAGGAGGAGGGCGGTCATCCATGCATCCCACTGACACAAGGGTTTCTGTAAGGACTGAGCGCAAGGCCTGGACTTAAGCTACAGCTGTGAGCTGGTGGTACCAGGCGAGGTGGGAGAGAAGCAAACCTAGGGAAACAGGACTTGGGTGCCTGTGGAGCTGTTTCTGTGGCACAGAGTCACCCCATGCCCTCTACCAGAGTGGTGCTTTGGGCTGCTTCCTGCCAACTGTGAAGGCCATTTAAAAGTAGGTTTCCCTCTAAACCTGATGGCTGCCTGCTCCTCTGTGGTTGGGGCTGTGGAGGGCATAGTTGTATTTATTGTGCTGTAATATTTTTAACATCCTGTGACTTCATGCTAGAAGTTTTCTATTGTTTATAGAACCTTTTTGTAGAAACATTAACTCTAAAGCACATCTGCATGTCAGTAAAGATCTCAGTTTCATACAGAAAGGGCCCCATCTGCCTTTTTCAAATCAGTGACTTCTAGTGTCACTGCTCCTGAGCATCCTGCTGAGGGAACTAGACAGGAAGAGCGGTGACTGAGACACCTGTTGAGCGTTCCCAAACAGTAGACCAGCCACCCGTACCACCCTCCCAGTGTTCTGTAGCTGCTCACCTGACTCCGAAAGGAGTCCAAAGGGAACTGCTGCTGTCCCTTGTGTGACTTTTTTTTTTTTTTTTAATGATCTTATTTTTAAGTTATCTCTACACTCGAATTTACAACCCTGAGATTGAAAGTCACCTTCTCCACCAACTGACCCAGCCAGGTGCCGCCTTTATGTACCACTGGTAGCAGTAGGACTTTGACAGCTGTGGTCCACCCTTTTTCCTCAGCCACTCCTGTGATAATCCAGGAAATGGGTTAAGTGGCACACAGTATCTTTCTGTGGCCTGGCTGAGCCCCCAGAAGCCACCTCAATTTGGCATTTCTCTTAGGCTTCGGAGGGACTCTGGCCCTGACCCGAGTAATGCCTTTAACCCAGTGTTCCTAAGGGCTATATAATGCCAAACCTCTTCTGAGATGAGACCCCATATTTTGGGGCTAAAACTCAGGAAGTAGTTCCTGACAAAAGTTTTTATTTGAGTGTCATTTTATTTACATGAAGGCCTTATTATAAAGGCACGAGGTCACATTTTGTGGCATATTTAACAAAATGTACTGACTACAAATAAGGCTAGAATTGTCCCAGAAAACCAGGACCTCCAGTCACACTGGACTATATGGCAGTCCTGTGAGAGCAGGTCAGGACCCCAAATCTTCAGCTTGGCTCAGGAGCAGCCCAGCCACACCCAGAAATCCGGTGCAAGCTCAGTCCATCTGAACTGCATCCAGTTCATCCAAGAACCGCCGGCACTTCCCCATCAGTACCTTGATGGCTTCACTCACTAGCACGTCTGGTGGCAACACCCCTGTGGACTCGACAGAGACTGGGAAGCAGAGAGACCCTGAGTCCAGGTGGGCTGGCACTAGCTCCTGTGCTGTCACTGCCAGCTTCTAACCCGGACTCTGGGAGGAAGCTGCAGCACCAAACACCTGCCCCACTCCCCACCACCGCCCCAACCCAATACTCACAGATGTAGTGGTCGCGAACCCGAGCGAGCCGGACGAGCTTCTTTAGCCTCTCATTCCGGAACACTTCCCTGCTGAAGGTATCTAGCCGGGGATTGGCAACTCTGGCCACCTTCTTACCTAATGAAAACAAACTATGTTCTAAATATGCAAGCCTTTAGCTTTTATTTCTGTTACCCTCACAAAAAAATATATTTTAGGCCCTGACCTGAATGCGTGGCATACCCAAAGCCCTACCTTGGACCTCCTGCACTTCGATGACCCCAGGTGAGAAGCACCGGCTGAGCTCCTCCGCTGCCTCCCCTTCCACAGGCTCAAGCAGGCTGATGTCGGGCAGGAGCCTGTAACTGGCTGTTGCCACAGGTGAAAACTTGGCATGATCTTTGCCTGGAGGGAAGACTGAAATCAGAGCCTGTGGGGAAACCTTCTTCACATTAGACAAGTCCCTAATAGAGGCCCACTGGCTTTCTGCCTGTCATGACCACTCAGCTGAGCCCCTTAGTCACACCTTGCCCCACTGTAATCACACAGCCTTCCTACCCCGGCAGCCCACAGGGTTCTTACCAATACCCTTGACACACTGCATGAGTAGGTCAATCTCCTGGCCAGGCCTCAGCTGGGCAATGAGGATATCATCATGCACTGGCCTGATGGTGCCCTCTGGGAAGAGGTCAGCCTGATTCCCCAGGGGCACCCACATCATGTGCCTGGTGTACACTGCCGAAAGCAGAACAACACAAAAGCCTCAGTCCTTAAAACTAGCACCCAGCAAGAGGTGGGCCTTCTTGCTCACCCTACCACCACTCACCTTTGTGGTTCACATAGAGTTCGTTGGGGTCAGAAGAATCTTTAGTGGCATGCGGGTTCCGTGTGCACCTGACCTGAAGCCGAAACTGCAGAGTATCTATCTCTGTGCCTTCTTCATCTCCTGAACAAAAGATGGAAGTGGCAGCTCTAAAGAATGGCTGAACATTTGGGTGCCAGGCACTGTGCTGTGTGCATAAATCTACATTTGTCATTTACTACTCTGGACAAATTTCAGAAGGCCAAGGGCAAGTGTTCACCCAGATCCCAATAACTGATGTACCAAAACATTAGTAACTTGCTCACGATCTTAGAGTAATCAATCCAGGATTTGAACAAAGTATGACTCTAGAATCAACTTCAGAGGAGAGCTGTCCCCATTTTGCCACAACTTCATTTTCTCAAATACCTTGGTTCCGATACTCAAAAAGACGGGGATCGGCATGAATAGGAATGAGCCCCAAGCGATGAGCAAGGATCTCGTCCTGGACAATGGATGTGTTGTTGTACACCAGGACCTTTTCCACAGCCATGGTTGGCACCTGCCCAAGAAAACAGAATCATTTACCAACAGACTACCCATTTACTCCCACTTCCTGACATAGGGGAACCTCTTTTAGAAGAAAGCTTGATGAAAAGTTTATGATGAATGAGCAGGAATGCTCAGCAAAAGTGCCAAGAAAGATAAAGGAAAGGGGCAACTTGAGAATTCTCCAAATAAGGTGACTGCAGTTTCCCACACAACACTGCCCTTGCCACTATGCCCACCAATAAATACCTCAGCTAATAAAATGCGTCGAAAAGCATTGGCAATGGCTGCATCAATTCCCACCATGTCGAACTCCAATGAGTTTTCATCCAGGTGCACCACATCCACACGGAAATTCTGCAGGAACAGAAAATGCACTAAATGAAGCTTTCTCTCTGTGGAGTCAATACCCTCCCTCTGTATATTCCTCCCCTCAATGTTCTCACTCACCCAAGAACCTCCCTTTGGCCAGATGTCCCTCATAGATGTTCCTTTCTCCCCCAATTAAGTTTCTTGAAAAGTTTCCCTGTTTTTTGTTTTTTTAAAGATTTTATTTATTTGACAGAGAGAAACACAGCCAGAGAGGGAACATAAGCAGGGGGAGTGAGAGAGGGAGAAGCAGGCTTCCCGCCGAGCAGGGAGCCCGATGTGGGACTCGATCCCGGGTCTCCGGGATCATGACCTGAGCCGAAGGCAGTCGCTTAACCAACTGAGCCACCCAGGCGCCCCAAAAGTTTCCCTGTTTTTATCCTCTAACTCATTCAAAATCCTCTGCAATATGGTCTCCAGCTAGACCATCCACAGAGGCTATTCTATGAGGGAACAGGCTTCCATACTGCTTAATCTAATTGACACTATTCAATCCTTATCTTACTAGATTCGTCTGTTGCATTTGGCATTGATTAGAATCCTTCCATTTTCAAATTCTGCCTTGGTTTCAGAGCACCAATCTTCTGGTTCTCTTCCCCTTGAATCCTTCTAAATTTACTTTTATTTTTAAAAAAAGATTTTATTTATTTATTTGACAGAAACAGCGAGAGAGGGAACACAAGCAGGGGGAGGGAGAGAGGGAGAAGCAGGCTTCCCGCCAAGCAGGCAGTCCGATGTGGGGCTTGATCCCGGGTCTCCGGGATCATGACCTGAGCTGAAGGCAGTCGCTTAACCAACTGAGTCACCCAAGCGCCCCCACTTTTTTTAAAAAGATTTTATTTATTTATTTGAGAGAGAGAAACACAGCTAGAGAGGGAACACAAGCAGGGTGGGTGAAAGGGAGAAGCAGGCTTCCCGCCGAAGAGGGAGCCTGATGTGGGCTTGATCCCGGGTCTCCTGGATCATGACCTGAGCTGAAGGCAGTTGCTTAACCAACTGAGCCACCCAGGCACCCCCCCCCTTTTTTTTTAAAGATCTTATTTGACAGAAACAGAGCTAGAGAGGGAACACAGCAGAAGGAGGGAAAGAGAGAGAAGCAAGCTTCCCACCGAGCACGGAGCCCAATGCAGGGCTCAATCCTGGGGCTCTGAAATCATGACCTAAGCCTAAGGCAGACACTTAATGACTGAGCCACCCAGGCACCCCTAAATTCACTATCTTCTACCCACTCCATAAACATCACTATTTCCCAGGTTTTTGTCTCCAAAGTGACCTCCATCACATTCATGGTTTTAACAATCATATGTACTGAAAACCTGCAAATTTATCTCACTTCTGATCTCATTTGGAACACGTGTTCTACTAGCCTACTAGTTTTCTCCACATACAGGAAACAATACAGCATCATCCCCCTTCCCCAGACCTATTTCTCATCAGTAAATGGCATCCACATCCATTAAAGCAATTCCTGAAGCTAGTCATTTTACACTCTCTTCTCACAGCTAACATCAAAGCAATCACCAAATTTACCTTCTATCTCCCCTTTGCTCTATTTTCCTGATTATAATCTTAGCTCGTGCCTTCAACATCCACCCCTCCATGCAATCCTGTCACGTATCTGACTGCCCTATTTTATCTTTGATTCATTCTCTCCCAGCTGCAAATCAGGTAACTGCTTCAGAGCTCTTCAAAAGCTCCCTATCACCTACAGTGTCTTAAGATGCACTTCGATCTTGCCCACTACTCATGCTAGCACTTTACATTCGAGCAGTAATAAACTGGCCATACAGTTCACAAAACCCTTATAATTTAACTTCTGGTCTTAGCTCCCCTTCACCCTTCCCTGTTCTCAGATTTTATTCATTGTTCAGGGCTCAATTCAGATGCCATCTCCCCAGGAAGTACATCTTCCATACCGCTACTCCGCTTTCCATTCTAGATTAAGTGCCTCTGCGGGATCACCCCACCCCTTATTGTCCTTATCGCTACCAACCACCTTTACCACATTATACTGAAATTATTTATGTGCGCTCTTCAACAAGCTTAAACCGCTTGTTCGTCGAACAGAGCAGAAACCGTGTGCACGGAGCTCCTAGCACGTTGCTCAATTAACGACTTAGGAACTGAGCGAATCCCAAGGGCTGCTTCCAAGACACAGGCTCTTCAGATCACAAGGTCCGTTCCTAACACCGTCTCCAGCCACACCCACCGTCTCGAAGCGGTCTTGGTCCCAGGCATCGTCAAAGCCCGAATAGTTACCGGGAAAGTCGGTGGTATGAACCTAGAGCAAAAAGAGACGAGTCTGCGAAGGGGCAAGGTAGGGCAAGCCCGCCCCAACTCCGACTCCAACTCATCCCTGTTCCACTCTCTTTTCTCTTCCCGAGCTCAAGGCCACAGGCTTACATTGCGAACCCCGAACTCCCCTAGAACCACGCGGGTCCGCATTTCTTGCACCGCCTGGGCGGCCGCCATCTTTAACTTCTCCGCGTGACTAGGGCCGCAAACAGGCGCGTGCGTCCCAGCTCCCCCGTCTCCGTGGCAACGCACCGCCGCCCCCGGATTCTTAAATATCGCGAGATTGTTTACACTGCGTCCACGTCCCCAGCTTCCGGAAGTCAGTTTCAGCCAAACATCCGGGTTTCTCCTTTTTGCGTTCCGGCTAAACTCACCTCTCTTTCTCGTCCCTAGACATCGCCCTCCCTCAGGCCCACGTCTCTCCCACTCCTCCTCCGCGCGCGGGACTAGCGCGGGCTTCAGCGACGGGAGCCCTCGAGGGACATGGCAACTGCGGCGGCGCCGGCCGGCGGCGCCCGAAGCGGGACTGGCCCGGAATGGGGAGGGTTCGAAGAAAACATCCAGGTAATCGCCCCCAAGGCTCCGGCTGCTAGCAGCCCCAGGGCTGGCAGCCGTCCTGAAGTGTTGTGGGAACTCCCCCGGGAGCTTGGAGATCTGCAGCATTTGCAACACTTGTTCTCTCCTTTGGATCTTGGTGTACACGAAAGGCAGTGGGACTGGTGCTGACCTGAAAGGTACAGGCTGGTACTCCAGCCAAAGGTCCTCGTGTCTCTGGACACACCTGCTCTTGCTTTCGAGACAAGTTTATTGGTCGATGGGGGTCAGGCGTGGCGGGGGAGTGGGCAGTATTCCCTGGCACTGGCGAAAACCATGCTGTGTGCACAGCCTTGTATGGGGGACAGAAAAGACTAAGGAAATGGGCACTCTTGCAGCCCTCTGAGAATTGATAAGAAAAGTAGAAGACGCACACACATGCGACACAGGGAGTAGGTTTCCCAGGCTAGAAGAGAGCCAGACAACCAAGGGCTCCGAGAGCAAATGAGAAGAGCGCTGCATGATCTGTGGTGATTTCAAGCCATATCCCCAACAGTGGAAGAACTAAGTCCCAAACCCTGGGAGGAACAGAGAAATTTGGGCGGATGGAGCAGAAAGGTCCTGCACTCTAGAAGCCGTTGTCTTCACAGGGTGGGGGTTCAGCCGTGATTGACATGGAGAACATGGATGATACCTCAGGCTCCAGCTTCGAGGATATGGGCGAGCTGCATCAACGACTGCGGGAGGAGGAAGTCGATGCTGATGCAGCTGCTGCAGAAGAAGAGGATGGGGAGTTCCTGGGCATGAAGGGCTTTAAGGGACAGCTGAGCCGGCAGGTGGCAGATCAGGTAAGCAAGATGGGATCCCGAGCAGATGGGAAAGTATACCTAGGCAGGCCCCAAGGGCTGGAGTTGGTGTTGAAGTTCACCCCACCCATTAGAACTATGTAGAAGGCCAACAGAAAATGAGCAACAGGGACTACTACAGCCCAGAATCTCTCTCACAATACCTATCTGCCCTTCTGTCTTCCTTACTTCAGATGTGGCAGGCGGGGAAGAGACAAGCCTCCAGGGCCTTCAGTTTGTACGCCAACATCGACATCCTGAGACCCTACTTTGATGTGGAGCCGGCCCAGGTGCGAAGCAGGTGAGAACCCTTCTCCTGCTAGAAGCTGTCCTCCTCATACCCAGTCCTTCTCCCAAACTACAACCAGCTTCCAAGCCCTGAGGCCCCCCTCATCATTGCACCTGTACCCCAGCTACACCACCCCTCTTACCACTCATGGAACAGGACACGGTGATAACACATGCCCTTCCTCGTCCTCTTTATCTAGCAGACCACTCTTCTTCCCTCAACACCCAGCTCACATGTCGCCTCCTCTGTTGCGCATTCCTCAGCCACATCCCTCAGTGTGTCCTTTCCTGATGATCCAAGAAAACTCTGCTTTTTTCTAACAGACGACACCTCAGCAGCACTGTCTCTCTGATTCCCGGGACTGGCTCCCCAGAGTGTGCCTCAAAAACAAGCTGTTTTACTTTTACGTTCCTGGCACCAGAACAGTCTCTGAACCAGAATATCATTGCTTAGTTGTTCAATGACTTTTTGAGAAGTGGATCTAATTTTGGCTTGGTTCTTTGTTCGTCCTTTAAGCAAAGCTCATCAGACATTCAGTACCACTTAGCAGCTGTTTATTGAGCATTTGTTCTGTGCTGGGCACTGTAATGGTTCTGTCTCATGGAAGACAAAGGGTAGAGACAGATGGGAGCCTTGTCCTCGAGGGCTGTTACAGTTCAGCACTCATTTGCTTGGGGAGGACGCCTGACCCAGAGTAGGTTAGGGGGTGCGGCGGGGCAGATTTCCCGAGGCGGTAAAATCTAGCCAAAATTCCAGGTATTACTAGGAGCTGGCCACTTGAGAGTGGGGAAACGTGACTTGTAGTTTCATTCTTTCTGTGTGGAATTTTCATACCACCTCAAGGCTGTTTTTCCAGAAAATGCTCAGTGGTGCTCTGAGGAATGGTAAGAGGGAGAGACAGGAGACACACTGGCTCCCTCAAGTAAAATCTTTCCTTCTAAACCCTCTGCAGCACTTCACCATCACAGCCCTGAAGTCTGGGCATTCTCTTCTGAGGTTGGCCTGTCTTTTAAAGGGGAGCAGGTCAAATAGGTAAATCATCAAGCCCCCTCCCAAGGCCCTGGCAGGCTTCCTGAGTTTTCCATGTGTATCAGCATGGTATCACAAGGTTGTCCTTCCTGGATGCATTTTTAGGGACAGGGAAGTGATTTTCTTATTCCTTGTCTGTCTTTACCCCCACTTCTCCCT
>PITA01001108.1:171631-214018 GCA_004023965.1 Spilogale gracilis
GGGGGGGGTGGCATGAGGACAGGGGGTGGGGCCACCAGGCAAAGCCTAGGAAGACCTAAACAGAAGAGCCCTTGTACCCTCCAGCCTGAATGAGTTGGTATATTGACAGAAAATCGCAGGTGAACTCTATGGACCTCTCATGCTGGTCTTCACGCTGGTTGCCATCCTCCTCCATGGGATGAAGACGTCTGACACCATTATCGTAAGCAGGACAAAGGACTTTGAGGGGGTGGCTGAACTAAGTGGAAAGCTGCACAAGTTGACGATGGTGCAGCGAGGTAGAAGCAGCCCGTGAGGGAAGCCCTGGGTGAGGCTGAGACTAGCAGCCTCCCAGGACTAAGCAGAGCCTTCACCCCACAGCGGGAGGGCACCCTGATGGGCACAGCCATTGGCACCTGCTTCGGCTACTGGCTGGGTGTCTCATCCTTCATCTACTTCCTCGCCTACCTGTGCAATGCCCAGATCACCATGCTCCAGATGCTGGCACTGCTGGTAAGGAGTCCAGCCTGGTGGCGGGCAAGGGTAATCTTCAAAAGAGTAGCTAGGCCTTGGTCTGCATCTCTCCCGGGACCCTAGGTGCTGGAATGGGATGAACCGGTCAGCGGACCGTTTCTTTCTCAGAGTCCTCATGAGAGCTCCAAGGCCAACCCAGCCTGAGTGACTGTCCTCTCTGCCATTCCGTTTCCTAGGGCTATGGCCTCTTTGGGCACTGCATTGTCCTGTTCATCACCTATAACATCCACCTCCATGCCCTCTTCTACCTCTTCTGGTTGCTGGTGGGTGGGCTGTCTACCCTCCGAATGGTAAGCCGGGCAACAGGTTGCCGGGGGTGGGCTGGCCTCCCAGGGAGTTTGGGAAAACAGCCCAGAACTGGGGTCGAACCCCACAAAGGGCTCTGAATGGGTGGGAAGAGCCCAAAGGTGGTTCTGAGCTCTGGGCCGGAGTGTCCTCTCCACACTGCGGCTCACTTTGGAGCCAGGCCCTCTGAGCTGTATTCCTGTGGCCCTAGGTGGCAGTGCTGGTGTCGCGGACAGTGGGCCCCACACAGCGGCTGCTCCTCTGTGGCACCCTGGCTTCCCTGCACATGCTCTTCCTACTCTATCTGCATTTTGCCTACCACAAGGTGGTAGAGGGTGAGTGACAGCAGGGCCTGGGTGTGGGGGAGGGCAGCATCGGCCAACTCTGGCTCGCCTTCCGTCCTTTTTTTCAGGGATCCTGGACACGCTGGAGGGCCCCAACATCCCACCCATGCAGAGGGTCCCCAGAGACATCCCTGCTGCGCTCCCTGTTGCTAGGCTTTCTGCCACCATGCTCAACGCCACAGCCAAGGCTGTCGCAGTGACCCTGCAGTCACGCTGACCCCCACCTGAGACCCTCAGCCGGGCCCCATTCCCCCAGCTGCGGAGCAGAGGAAGATTAAAGAACAGTACTGATGACCCGCATCTCTTTGATGGGGTCTGCAGCTGCCCCAGAGCTGTAGCCACTTCTGCCAACCCCGACGCCTGTGGGCCTTCCGAAGGGCGCAAGGCCTGGAACTCCTGGCCGGGACTGCAGGGCTCTGCGGCCAGAGCAGAAAGTGGCTCAGCTCCCCTGAGGCCCTCTTTCCACCTCCTCCTTCCTCTCTCTTTATCTTCCCCACCTTGTCTTGCTAAATATAGACTTGGTAATTAAAATACTGATTGAAGTTTGGAACTGCAGCTGCCATTCCAGTGGTCCTCCCTGCCACCTTACTTCCTGTACGCCTTCCTGTACGCCTTCCTGTTCTCCTGTCACTGGCGGTAATGGCACGTGTTCTCTTCTTGCTGCTCTCATCCAGGCAGGACAAAGGTGGGACAGCCCAGACTACACTGAAAGCAGAGACACCTGCCCCAGGGAGCAGCAGGGAGGCCTCAAACACAGGAACCCTAAGTCTGATGGAGGAGAGCACCCAGCTTGACTGGGCTCAGCCTCACTCTGGGGACACCAACAGAACAATGACAATTGGTCAGAAAAGCCCAGATCCACCCCGTGTTTCAAGGCCCTTACACACGTAGGCCATTGCCTAGGGATAATCTTCCTTTGGGAGCTCACATCTGAAGGCAGACTTGCCCATGTCCTGGTTATACTGGGCCAGAGAGAGAAAGCTATTTCATTGGGAGTTTTCTTTGTCCTTCCTCTCCAAGAGTATTGTTCACTCTTAAAAACCACCCCCCCCCCAAGCCTAGCTCCAACCACCCATTTAATCTGTTCCACTTAAGGAGTAAATCAGATGGTTAATGAAGTAGAACTTCTGACCTCCCCTCACTAAGCTTATATTTTTTCTTTTCTTTTTTTTTTTTTACCCTCCCAAATCTGGGTCAGCATCTTTTCCTCCCAGCAAAGGGCCTAAGAAAGACGTGCCCTTCATTTGCCCTGTGTGATCTGATGCTACGTGAGGGCCCCACATCATCTCCAGTAGACAAAGTGCAAACAGCACTGCTGCACCGTGCAGTGTATCCTGCCTGAGAGTTCCAGCCCCCTTAACATGGCCGCCACCACTGCAGGTCGCTGACCCCCTTTCACTGGGCTACCCCAGTGTCACACGTACAGAGCGCCCCGAGGCATCTGTCGCCGGCATGTGGAGAAGGGGCGGCACCAACACCCTGCACCTACCTGCGGCTCACCTGTCCCAGGAACCCTTCGGGGGGTCCCGGTGTGCCTGGCAGCCCCAGCCCCCTCCCCCCGACGGCCGCTGCGACCTCCGCGGCAGGGCCGCCATCTTAGCGAGGGGCCCGCGGGGCCGTCTTCCTGGGCTTGACCCACCCCCACGCCCCGCACGCGCGGCGCGACCCCGATCACGGGGACCTGGAGAGGTCCTCCAGGCAGGGCGGGAGGGCGTGCATTGGACGCAGGCGAAGACATCGGGGGTCTGTCCCTTAGGAAGACGGAACGACGAGCAGAAGCAGCCGGTAACAGTCTCCAATGCCACCTCCACGTGACGTGCCTCCTCCCCGCCACACCCCCTGCTCGTCCCGGGCCTCGACCCACTACCTACTTTCCAAGTACCGTCTAGGTACACGCCCAGGGAAAGAGCGACACCACCGCTCCCGAGCTCCAGGTGTGCGCAGACCCCGGGCCTCCCGGCCTCGGCCGGCAGGGGGCGGGGCGAGTGGCGGTGACGCGGCCGTTGCCATGGGAACCCACCGCCCGCTCAGGCGCCGGAGCCAGAGCCGGAGCTGCCGCCCGCCGCCGGCTGCCCGCTGCCTGCCCGCCCGCTTCGGGCTGTCCCTGCGGGGAGGTAGGGGAGCCGGGCTGGAGGGGAGGAAGCAGGTGCGGCCTCCGAGCCGAGACCGGTCCCGCACGTCTTGAGCCGACGCCCCGCAGCCGCCGCCCGGACCGCGAGGAACGAGGACAAGCGCGAAGCAGCGCCCGCCCGGCCCCGGACCGCGAGCCTCGGCCCGTCGCCCAGACACGGACGGCACAGTCCGCCCCGGCTCCAGCGCCGCGCGGTCTCAGCCCGGCCGACGACCTCCGCGCCTCCGAAACCCCCGCCGGCTCCGGCCACGGCCCCGGCGCTCTTCGCCTTCGCCGCCGCCGCCCCCCCCGCCGCCGCCGCCGCCGCCCGCGCCTTTGCCACCGCCTCTGCCCCCGCTCCGTCCGCGACCCCAGCCCAGGCCCCGACCCCAGCCCCGACCCCGACCCCGGCCCCGCCAACCTCGGCCGCGGCCCGCGCCCCGGCCCCGGAGGCCCAGCCGTGGGTACGATGCTGCCCAGCTCCATCCAGATTTCGGGGGAGCCGCTGTCAGGCGCCGAAGTGCGGGACATCTGCCGCGGCCTGCGCGACAACGCCGTGCGCCTGCTCTCACTGCGCGGCTGCCGCCTCTGCGACCGCGACTTCGGCCGCATCTGCCGGGCCCTGGCCGGGGCCACGTCCCTGGCGCAGCTCAACCTTAACCTAGGCGTCGTGTCCAGTCCCAGCCGCATCAAGCAGCTGGCAGAGGCGCTGCGGACCAACCGCTCCATCCAGTCCCTCTTGTGAGTGCGCTCCCTCGCAAGGGGGTCCCAGGCACTGCACCCCTCTTCACACGCCCCCTGCCACCGCCTATTCCTCCACACGCCTTCCTGTAGCTCTCTCTGCGCCAGCCTGTCTTCTCATCCCTGTCCACCACCTCATCCCCTACCCAGGCCTCCAGGACACCCTCTGAGGGTGGACTTACCTTACCTGTGGACTTGGCATCTCTTACCTGTGGACTTGGCATCCACGGCCCCACCCCAAAGGAAATGGGATGCCCCCCTTCCTGGCGGGTTACACGTGCCTCCCCACCTAATCACCCGCATTGACTTCTCAGGGGCAGCTCCTCTGGGCTCAAGAAGGAACTGCTCTGGGGACTAGACCCTTGCCCCTGCATTCTGCCCACCGATGATTCCCAATCCACCACCCCCACACACCTTCTCTGTACTCTGCCCTGGATCCCAATCCCTGCCCCAGAAAAGAAACCAAATTCCCCTTCTACCTGGGTTTTTGGAATCTAGCATTTTCTTTCTCCCTTCCGATGGTTTCTCCCCAGTGCTGGCAAGTGCGCTCCTCACCTCTAGGGCTCGCATAAGGGAAGGGGCTCCATCCCCTACAGATGGGGCTGATGACTGAAGTAACCTCTGCTCTCTGGTCTCACCCACCAGCCTGCACGGGAGCCCGCTGACAGATGCGGGGCTGGCCTTGCTGAACCCAGCACTGGCCCTCCACCCTGCCCTTGTGGCTCTGGATCTGGGGGACTGCATGTTGGGTGATGAAGCCATCAACCTCATCTGTGGCCTCCTGCCCCCAGATGGAGCCAAGTCAGGTGAGCAAGAGGCCCTGCTGAGGACATGGGCTTGGCTCTGTGGCCCTGATGAAAAAGCCAGGTGCAGAGAGCAAGGGGTGTGACCCAGAGCTGAGGGTTCTGATGGGGGGTGAGAATGTTTATTAGAAGGATGAGGGGCTGGACAGAATGGAGACTCAGGCATCCAACCTGCGGTGGATGGGGGAAGCAGGGGAGGGAGGGGTCTCTTGAGGGTCGGGAGCTCTGTGGTGTGGTGGGGTGACTCTCAGCCACCAGGGACACCCCAGAGATCCAGGGCAGCGGAGGGTCTTGAAGAGGGCCTGACCTCCATCCTGGCTTCTCACTTTGTTGCTGCCCAGGCTTGAAGGAGCTGACGCTGAGCGCCAACCCTGGCATCACCCCTAAGGGCTGGAGCCGCCTTGCAATTGCCGTGGCCCATAGCTCCCAGGTCCGCGTGCTTAATCTGGACTACAACCCCCTGGGTGAGGTTCAAGGAAGCCCCCTGCGAGTCTCAACATCCCACCCCCATCCAAGAACTTGGGATGTTGTTTGCCATGGTAACCCCCCTCCTGCTGGGAGAGGGAGAAAAGAGGGGGGATGTGGGAGGTAGTGGAGAAGCCACTTATGTGGAGGATGAGATGACCACCAGGAACATCAAAGTATCCATCACCACCCCTGGGCCTGGCTTGCTTCAACCATTAACGCCGCAGTAACGGTGCCCCCCCCACCCACCTCGGCCACCTACCAAATGTCCACACTTGCTGGCCCAGGAGTGGGATCTAGGGTCTTTAGGGCACAGGGGAGGCGGTGGGGAGAAAGGGTTAGCAGGCCTGCTCATGACTGCAGGTGACCGTGTGCGTGTGTGCTTCCTCCCCAGGTGACCACGTGGCGGGGATGCTGGCTGTAGCAGTGGCCTCCAGCCGAACTTTAGAGGTCCTAGACTTGGAGGGCACAGGGCTTACCAACCAGTCAGCTCAGGTGAGAAGTCTTCATGCTTTGGGAGAGGGAGGGGGACTGGGGTACAGATGCAGCTGAGCCCACGTGTCTGCGGACATCCCAAAGGGGAGGCAGGTTGCCGTCTGAGGAGCTGCCTTAACTGTGTTCACCCTTTTCTGCATTCTTCCCCATCTCAGACCTTGCTTGATATGGTAGAAAATTACCCCACGGCTTTGCGGAGCCTAGTATTGGCTGAGAACAGCATTAGCCCCGAGCTGCAGCAACAGATCTGTGACCTCCTCTCAGAGGGAGAGGAGGAGGAAGAGGTGGCAGGAGGGGCTGGTGACACACAGGAACGAGACAGAGGGCAGGAGCCTGCCACCCAGCAGAGGAGCGGCAGCTCATGGATGTGCACTGGTGGTAAGAGTGGCCTGGGCTGAGCAGACCCAGGTCCCGAAGAGGCTTGGGCCCAGGGAGAGTGGGTGTGGGAGACCTCAGCTGCTTCCCACCTGTCTCTGTCCCTGGTGGAGGGATGAATGGTGGCCTGAACAGCCCCCTGCCCTTCCACAGACCCCAGCTCTCAGATGGTGCTCATGACTTCAGGACTAGGTGACAGTCTGTTGGCTGAGACTGAGATGTGACGCACCGCTTGGGCTTCTGCGCATCATTACGTGTTGTCTACATCCCCAGCACCTTGCCCCGGATGTCAGGGTCAGGCCCTGGGCCCTGTGAGGGAGGCGGGGGTGCCGGGGCTCTGGTAGCTCCTGGCAGTGATGGGAAGCTCTGGAAGCTAACTAAGCAACAGCCTTGGGCGCACTCCAACCCAAGGTGATGCCTCTGGACCTGCTGGCAGCTCTGGCTGCAACCCGCTGGCTCGGAAGAGATGTTATGAACTCTACAACCTGGCGTGTGGCTGTGGTCCCTGGGGACGGGCAGTAGGGAGGGATTGGAACTACCAGACACTAGGGGGCAGTGCCACCCCACAGCCCAAGCTCCAGGCAGCGTTCACTGGCCTAACGTCAAATTGGTCTGGCTCAGGTCTCTGACTTGTGGGACCTGGGATTCTGGGGTGACACCTTACACAGATCTCCAGAAGGATCATAACTAAGGTAAAGAGCTCATTTCCGGGGCTGAGTTGGACTGGACCCAACTTCGAGATGAGACTGAGGGGCCCTGCTGAAGTTACTTGATGTACACCTTCTTCCACTGCCTGCTGTGGCCACAGTCCCCTCCCCGCCCCCCCTCCCCCGCCCAGAGTACAACAGGGAGGATCACTGACCAGAACTTGGCCAGGCAATGCCCAATAATGGGGAGAAGAATGGTACAAGGAAGACCATTAATAGACAAATTAGGCCGTATCAGTAAAATAGTTTTAATTTTAAAATAGTCATCAATGTGAAAACTTCCCAAAGCTGGGAGTAACAGTCTAGAGCCAAGGTTGGGAGGGAGCCAGGCCTCACCTAGAGCCTAGCTTGAGGCCCCCAAATCCCTCCCTCTCCTCCCTTCCAGAGGGAGGATGGACACAGCGTAGGCGAGCCCTGAGTGAGTCCTCTCCCTCAACCCCCAAGGACCCCTTGAAGGCAACAGCTCGTGCAGAGGACTTGAGGGGAGGAAGGCAGGCAAAAAATAGAAATTAGAGGTTAATAATCCCAACAACATTCCCCCACCTCTGGAAAACAAACAAGAAAACCATTTGTGGGTATGAAAGGGGCATGGAGAATGAACACTGATGTTAACAGACCCTTCAGCACCCCACAACAGCCCAACTCGGGCTGACTGGAAGAAGGGTCGTGAGCCCCAGCTGCATGTTACCTTTGGGGAGTACATATTCCAAGAAGAAAAGGGGAAAAGTAGGAGGCAAAGTTGGTGCCATAGTCAATGCAGCTAAAAGGCCGGTGTGGCCCACCCCCGGAGCCTGCCCTACACAACGAGCTGGCCAGAGGGAGGAGAGCTCCGGGGTGGGGGGCTCCCGTACTCCCAGTGCAGCCATGGCAGGAAAACAAGTGGGCGCCCTAGTTAAGCAGGTTGCCCTGCTCCTGGGCCTGCGTCAAGCTGTCCTTGCGGTGTAGGTGGTGCACCCCCATCCTCTTGGGGCTGCGCTGGGGGCGGCTGCAGCTGGGGAGTGCCCAGGCCCTGCCCTCAGTGTGGGAAGTGACCGGACCCTCCTCTGTGCTGCCACCACCAGGCAGAAGACTCTGGCGTTCTTCCTCAGGGCTGATGGGCAGGTTCAGCTCTTCTTCTTCCTCCCTGGGAGGGCCAGAGTCAGCTTCCTCGGGCAGCAAAAGCCCACTCTCACTAGGTGGGAGAGAAGGTGCCAGAACCTTCTCCTCTCTGTCAGTGGGACTGAGAGCAAAATGGCGTTGCAGGTCAGGGAGCGCATCGCGTCCGAAGGCTGTGCGCTGGGCCACAGCAGCTGGGGGTGGCGTGCGGTCCACAAATGCCCGCTGCCAGCTGGCAAGCAGGTCCTCCTCAGAGCTGGCTGGGGCACTGAGTGCCGGGGGGAGAGGGGAGGGCTCATGGTGGGGTGAGGCCTGCGCAGAGGCAGGGCTGTTGGGCACTGGGCTGGGGCGGGCCCGCTCACCGCCCTCCTCCACCAGGCTCAAGGAAATGGCCTGGCGGGTAGCGTAAGTGCAGTTGGGCAGGGGGCTGTTGTGGGGGATTCGCACCTTATCCTCAGAGAACTCTATGACCTTGCGGCCCGGATAAAGCGGGTGTGGTGGAGATGGGGTGGGGTAGGGGCTAAGCTTCTCAAAGGCTGGCAGGGGCAACTCCTCCTCTGGAGAGGCCCCGGCAGTGCCGAGAGAGCAGCATTCTCCATTGGGTTGTGGGGCAGGGCTGCCAGGGGCCGGGGGACTGGCTGGGTCACCCAGGCCACCCCCACTCATGTCCACATGCACAAAGACATCCTCAGCCAAGGGGCGCCCAGCACTGCCTGACTGCGCCGAATTGAGCAGTAGAGACTCTGGCTTCTCTAACACTCGGGCGATGACCGACGTGGGGACCACAGCCCCTGGTGCCAATCTAGGGGCGGGGCTAGGGCTGGCAACTGCTTGACCACTGTGCAGGTGTTTCTGGACCATGTCCTGCAGCTCACAGGGCAGCTGAGGAAAAAGAGCGGGAGAAGGGAAGAGAGACGTGAATGCTCCTGACCTCTGAGCAGAAATATTGGCTACAGCGTGCTGGTCTCACACCAGGCAGGGGCACAGCCTCATTTCACAAACTGCTGCTCAGAAGGGGAGTGACAACTTGAAGATTCAGAGGAACACACCAAGCGTCTGATCCCAGAGCACTAAGGCCCACACACTCTGAGGCCCCTACCCCCCATCTCAGCAGTGGTTTCTGCCCCAACCAGACAGAAGTTTGGGGACCTGCACGGGCCAGCAGCCTCGGGAGTACCTCCACTCCTTCTACAGACTCTGTGTGCCTGGCAGAGGGCGGGGGGTGCTGAGGCTCTGGAGCCTAGAGTTTGCCTGCTGGGGTAACACAGTCAGTTGGGCCTAATCTCCTCTTGATATTCTCATGGTTGATAGCCACCCCCACGTTCCGGCATGGGATCCCAAAAGCAGGCGCCTCTCTACCCATGTCTGCTCCAGAAATCCCAGCGGGACCAGCCCCCGCCCTAGCGATGGAATGCTGACGGGTGGCAAAGCTGACTGACTGGAGAGACACGCAGGCGAGGGGCAGGCAAAGCAGAAAGAGGGGCATGAGGAGTCCCCAGGGGCGGGGCTCGCAGCACCAGGGAGGGTGTTCTGCTCACGTCGGCGAACTTGTGGTTGCGGAAATGGGATTTGTTGCACTTGAGGAGCTGCACAGCCAGGTTGCAGTCCAGCCGGTACCGCTCCTGCAGATACAGGCAGGGGTCACCGGCTGGCCCGGCGCGAGCAGTGCAGTGGCACCAGGGCCAAGCCAGCCGCAGGCAGGGACAGTCCCCGCAGCGCACGTACATTGAGCTCCTCCAGCTTGTTGATGGTGTTCTTGGCGTCCAGCAGCTTATTGGTCAGCTCCACAATCTCCCAGTCCAGTGTCTTCCTATCCATCTCAGCCTTCTTGATCTGAGGCACAAAACTTGTGTGAACCTCGCCCCTGCCCCAGCCAGCCTCCCTCCCCTCTGCCTCCTCCCAGCCCAGAGACACAGGAAGCCACAGGTGCTGGGGCAGCCAAGGCAGACGGAATAGACAGACGATGGACAGACAAAAGGAGACCAGCCACCTCTCCTGTTCTCTGGGCTGGCCGTGGGGCGGGGGCTGTCTGAACATGACCTGCTGCCACTGGGGCCGGGGACAGAGGCCATACGAGAGCTGCCCATCAGGGGGCTCTATACCGCAGGTCAGGCCGCGGGACCTGAGGAGTAAGTGTGCAAACCCAGGGGCCGAAGCCCACATGTGGAGCACTTTCCAGGCTCAGGCTAGGAAGAGGGAGGAGGGGTGGCAGCCGGGGGCACCTGTGAGATTATCTAGTTGAGCCAGGCTCAGCAGCAATCCTCTGATCTTCAGTTCAGGGGCTGGAGCACCGGCCCCCCTCCCCCTAAATGGCTTGGGCTTGTTGCCACTACAGCCGAGAAGCTGTGAGTGGTCAGTGGTGACATAAACCAGGACCTCTGGCGGAGCCAAGAGCCGGCCCGCAGCTGTTCCCCAGGAGGGAGGCACTGTACTGGGTGGGCCTCATGGAAGGAGGAGGAAAGCAGTGGGCAGAGATAAAAGGCCAGGGCCCCAGCAACCCCAGATCTCAGCTGAGGAGGCCAGGGCAAGGGAGAAAACACACAAACTCAGACGCAACTGCAAAGATCCAGCTGTGGCTAAGAGAGGCCTGACAGGAGAGGGCGGCAGCAGCAGCGGCGGCGTGAGGGCAAGATGGGAGAGAAGAGAAACAGTGTGAGCACTAAGATAGTCCTGCCTCGCACAGCACACTGCGGTCCCCTGCCCGCCACTGTCCCGCCCCCTCCCAAAGCCCCAGGGCAGTGGCGCTCCCCAGTCCCAGCCCCCGGCTGCGTGGTGAGCACAGTGCCAGCCAAAGTGCCCCCATGCCCCACCCCCGCCCCCTGACAGATTACCAGCGTGTGCAGCTTGTCCTCCAACTCCTGGTTGGTCCTCTGAGAAGCCGTGTAGCTGTTCTGAAGCCTGTGGAGAAACACAAGGCAGGCCTCTGGCTCAAGATCTGCTCTTCAGGCCCTCCTCAGCCCCTCCCTGCTACAGGACATGAGGCAGGTCATTCTCCTCCCAGAGCTTTGGTTTCCCCATCAGAAGTGATGATTTCTGAGGCCTCTTCTGGCTAATCTCCCATGAACGGGGCAGGGGTGGGGGATATGTGTGCATGTGCACCTGGCCCCTCATTTCCACACCTGCGGAACTTGTCCTTAAACTTGTCTAGCTCCTCACGGCTCTGGCCCAGCTCCAGTTCCAAGCAGTCCTGCCCGATCTCCAGTTCGCGCTCCAGGGCCTCAGTGCGCCTGGTGGCTGAGGCCAGACGCCGACGCAGCTCCTCATTCTCCTGCTCCAAGAGCCTGGTGCGGTGAGGGGTCAAGAGCAGAGGGGCATCAGTGTTAAGAGCCAGATAGAGCCCCAGGCTGGGCTCCAGAAGCTTGAAGGAGTAGGGAGGACAGGAGCACTGGCTACAGGGGGTGGGGGGGGGTGGGGGTGGGCAGGGAGCCGAGGGGAATGGAAGAATCTACTCCCACCCATCTCCGGTTACAGCCTAAGCCAGCTGGCCACCCAGCCCTCCAGCTCCAGTTTCCCCACTGCACAATCAGGCTGCTCCATTATTAATCTCCTGGAAATCCAGCCCAGCACTGCCGTCCTCTCCAAAGGCCTGACATGGCTGACAAAAAGGGCTGCAGGGAGGCAGCTGGCACAGGAGGGCCAGGACCTGGGGCAGGGCTCTTTGGCAAGGACAGGCCCCTCCGAGCACCTACCTCCTTGGTTCCAGGTTCTCTTGGAGCCCATGGAACAAAACTCCAGAAGGAAATACCCATATCAAGCCTCCTCCCAGAGCCCCTAAATACCACCCCCCAACCTTCACTTCTCTCTAATCCAATGAAAAGCCTGGAGGTAGCAACAGCCTTGCCTGGAGCTAAGAGGGAAGTGCTGAGGCAAGGCGGGACAGGCTCTCGGGCAGCAGATACTCACTTCATCCTCTCCGCATCAGTCAGGGGTTCCTGGGCACAAAAGAATGGAGGCTTGAGGCTCAGCCTAGTCCATTGGCCCACTCTGCTTGCCCACCCTCCAAAGAGCCTTGGACAGGACCATGTCTGAAGCCCAAGCAATATCACAGAAGTGGGCCCAGGAGAGATGGAGACAATTCAGTAATGCCTGGACAAGCCTAGATCACTCTCTCCCATGCCAACCAGAAGGTTCAAGAACCCCTCCAACATTCACCCTTACCCATACCACTTCCAACCCCTCTTGTAATTCTAGAGCAAGCTGCAAATGAGTCCTGGTACCCATGCTACATCTCCCAGGAATAAACAGAGCCTCCCAGCTGTTCCCTGGGCTCGTAGTAGGCCCTGCAGGCATGCAGAGACCTTCCAGAGAAGTGAAGAAGTCAAGTGAGCTACAGTAGGGTTTTGAGTTCTGCCAAAGCCCTCCTGGCCCCTGGAGGGAAGATGGGGCAGAATCAGGCCGTTCTAAGGGCTCAGAAGGAACCAGAACATGGATGAAGGAGAGCCTCTGGGCTAGTCCTGACTAAGAGGAGTGATATGCTTCTTGTCCTGCTTGGAACTTCCTGCCCCATCTTTCCCCAAGTCCCATGCTGGTGACAGCCCAAGAGCCAGAGCTCAGCCAGCTACAGAGCAGCGAAATGTCAACAGGCCCGCTCCAAATGGAGCCAAATGCTTCAGAATGCCGATCACAGACCGCAAAATGAGGTGGGTGGCCCGCCCAGACCATGGGCTGTGGAGCCAAAGACACCTGGACTTGATCCCATTCTACCACACTCCGCTTGTACTAAACTTGCTGAGCCTTAGTGTCCTCATCTACAAAACCAAGGGAATGCCCACAGGATGGCGCCTACCACAATACCTGGCCTTCTTACTGAAAGTTCCCACAACTGAAGAGGGGCAAGCCCCGGCATTCCCGCCCTGAATCAGACCAGAGCAGGCCATCGTATATGCCCGATGCTCCGTGGGTTCGGAGATCTTGGAGCTCTGTAAACTGTGCTCTGTGCATGGGAACAGGGCAGGGACAAGCAGCTGGGCAAACTGACTGCAACACACGTTTCCTCCTGAGAGGAAATCGAAGGAAGGGGGAGAGCCAGTTTGGAGACTGTTTCACAGTGGCCCAAAAACAGCTTCCTAAGAACCTAACACAGCTCCTGGCAGGGAGCGTGTCCTTCACAAGTGTTAGAGCAAAGCTGAAGGAAGGGCTGGACTTCTGGGGACAACAAAGAACAGCTGATCTGGTGGGAAGAAGCCAGAGCACCACTTCCTCCAGAGAGTCCCAGCCTCCAGCCTGTGAGGATCCCCAGTCTGGTGGGTTGCCTCTTGCTGAAAGAACAGTACTGCCTGGGAGCATTTCTGTTGAGCTGCGAAGACTCTGGGGTTCCCTGACATGGGCTCGCAGCTGTCCTGTAAGCCCCAGCACTGTCCCCACCAGCACTGCTGCAGCTAGAAGCCCCTAGGCGTGACTCAGCAGTGCCCCTACTCAGGAGTCTAGAAGTCCCCTGAGGTGAGAGAAGTCAGTCAGGCACTGAGCATCAGGGCCAGGGTAGGAGCAAGCGTCTCCTGACCTCCTGCTCCAGCCGGGATCCTGGAACGTCCAGCCGCAACTCCCGGTGCTCAGGTGGTGCCTTACGGTACGGCTTCTTAGCAGCAGCCGCGCTGGTCATTCTCGGATGTGAGGGCTCCTCAACCTGCTGTGGGGAAGCCAGGAAGGAGGAGGCTCGGAGACGTGGGCAAGAGGCCTCTGGCCGAGGGAAAAAGGACAGTAAAAGGGACATATGTAGGAGCCACTGGGCACGCAGACAGGTCTGGGCCGTTGCTGGGGTCATCAGAAACCTGGACTCTGGTGGATCAGCACCCACAGGTCAGAGGAGAGCTGGAGGGGACAAGGGCCCAGGGCAAACAGATGAGGAGGGAAGGTAGAGCCCACAGACTGGGCACCAGGAAGAGAGGACTGTGGGCTAATCATGAGACAAGGTATCTAAGAGCAGCCCACTGCTCCCCTCTGTGGGCTTACAAAAAGGCCTCAGAGGGAAAACCCATTCCCTCTACATCGGTTTCCTCAGCTCTACACTGGGGATGAAGAGAGCACCAACTTCACAGACCTGTTGTGAAGATTACATAAGCCATTAACCACAGTTACCTGGCACTTAGGAAACGTCCCACATGTGTGAGCTCAGAAAAACCCCAACGAACAAACAAAAAACTCCCCCAGTAACCAGAAAGTAAGGGTCTGAAGATACTCTCCCAACCCAGGCTCCTTGGGGTGGGGGGGTGGGGGTCCTCCAAGCTTGAGAGTCCTGGGAGCCAAGCCTCTCTGGCCTCCACCACTCTCTTTTCACCAGCCCCCACCGTGAGGGGTCACCTGCCCACCCCCTGGCCTGCCAGCCTCGCCAGAAGGGGGCCAAGGTGGGGTGGAGGCCTCCCGGGGACATACCGTCTGACTGTCGGCAGCTCTCTCTGTTCCGTGGTCCTGGAGTTAGCCCTTGGCTCTCCGCATTCCACGGCCCCTCCACTTCCTCTAACCAACAGCTCCTGAAACTGGAGAAGGGAAGAAAGTAGAAACCAGGTGTCAGTCGTGGATCTGTCGGTGCCCCTGACTGGCCTACCCGGTGCAGAACCGGGAAGGCCCCTACGGAGAGCCAGGCAGAAAAGCCACAGCCCAGGAAATCTGGAGAAAGCAGCGAAGGTGGGAGAGGACCAGAAGCACGAGGCTCCTTTCTCCATGAAAGCGTGGTCACAACCCCAGATGACACACATGCCTTTTATGTGCTCATGGTCTCAGCTTACCATGTGCCTGATTTTGGAAAATGTCTGGTTCTGCCCTATCCTACCCATTTGTCCTGTTCATCTCCCAGGCCTCTCAGAGTCTGGAGATTAAGAGATTTGGGGACCATGGCTTGCAGAAGAGAACACCAAGAAAAAGCTTAGTAGACTGAGAAGATGCTAAGGAAAGTTCCTAGCAATGCTTCCAGGAGCCCAAAGCCTACTTCTGTGTGCTTGTAAACAAACTTCGCAATGAGGAAGGGTAGACCCAGGAGAGAAAAATCCGAAAAAGCAGCAGTTAGAGCAATGACAGCGCAATCTCAAAGAGGGTGATTCTGGTGTTCCCCACCTCCCTCACTTGCCCCCTCTCAGATCCCTGGCCACGTGCAAGTGGCTGTTGCACCGGCAGGGAGAGCTAGTGGCATCGAGTGGAGAGAGGCCAGAGATGCTGCTGAACATCCTGCTGCAACAGGACAGTGCCCCATGATAAAGAATTACCAGCACACAATGTTGACAGCACCCAGGCTATGAACTCCGGGACAGAAAGCCTGAGTCCGGGGAGCTGAGACCCTTGGCTCTACCCTATGCTGCTTCTGACACACGTGTGACACCAGCTCAATCCCTCACTGGTCTCTCTTCCACACAGAGGTGGCTGGACTGAGTGACCTGTGAGGTCTTTGGAGGGTTCCAGAGACTGCAGAGCTGGGGCCCTACCTGTAATGAGCTGGGCCGCAGCACGGGGGCAGCAGCCACCACATGGACCCGTGAAGGTAGTAACCTTAGGTGGCCTTCTGGGCATAAACAATCTTCCACCGCCATCCACCCGCCATCCTCCTAAATAGAGCTGGGGGCCGAGGGAAGCCTTGCGGGCTAAAGCATGTGTTCCCGCTGTCGGGACATGCCCTGGCTGTGACTCCTGTCACATTCCAACAGAGCCTGGGGCAGGAAGAACAGTGAGGGGGTAGGGAGGGCGGGGAAACAGGAGTGGCCTCCCTCCTCTGTCTGGGCAGCCTGGTCTCTGGCTTGGGGTTCTGGGGGGAGCTGGGGAATGGCAGCAGGCACAAGCCGCCAACCTCCACCCCTCTGATGGGGAGGCGGACATGTCCCCACAGGGCACAAGCAGCATACTGTGTGGAGCTGACTCCCTGCACAGGAATCCGGGCGGGCCCAAAAGGACAGCACATTCCTGGGGTGTGGGGGAGCAAACAAGTCACCCCCGCAGGTTCCCCCAGGCTACCCCTCATGTGGGCCCCAGAGTGGGAGCTCCTATGGCCTGGGGGAGAGGTCCAGAAAGTTCCCAGCCAGCCTAGATAGCTGGGTGCTAATAGAGGGTGGAAGTGCACAGTACATGAATTAAGAAAGGGGACAGCCAGAGAGGCAGAGTAAGAAATACAGGGAGCCTATGGGGCGCCTGGGCGGCTCAGTTGGTTAGGCAACTGCCTTCGGCTCAGGTCATGATCCCAGAGACCCAGGATCAAGTCCCACGTCGGGCTCCCTGCTCGACGGGAAGCCTGCTTCTCCCTCTCTCCCTCCCCCTGCTTGTGTTCCCTCTCTGGCTATGTTTCTGTCAAATAAGTAAAATCTTTAAAAAAAAAAAAAAAAAAAAGAAAGAAATACAGGGAGCCTAGAACCTCTGCAAAATCTGGGCAGGCTCTAGAGTTGGGCCTGCTCCCTTCCACATCTGTTCCCCCAACAGCTGAGTAGTCCCCTTCTCCCCACAGGTCATGCTGAGGAGCCCTGCAATTCTCAGCCTCTTTCCTTAGCCCTAGTCTTGCTAATACTCACTCTGGCCTCTAGGCATCAGGACACTTCAATGGGTGTCAGGTGGGCAGGCTGGGTGCATACTGATGCGCTCAGGGACCTGGGGATACTTGCTGAAGGACAGTGGCCTTCGCTCCATGCCCGGAGCCTTAGCTCTACCTGTCACGCATCCTGCCTCATCTTGATGTCAAGTCTCCACTCCCTGGCCTCACACCACGGACTGCCAGGGCTTTCCGGGCCGGAGCAACTGGCTTGCTGAGGGACAGCGTGGAAGCGGCTGGCAGGGAGACGGGGGAGAACTGCAAGCACAGGCGCTCCAGGAAGGACGGTGCCTGACCCGGCCACGGCGTACTCTTTCCATACCCATCAGAGCCACCAGGAGGGGAGCGACTCCCAACCCAGGAAGCAGAAGGCAAGGCCCACTAGGGAGACAGTCTGCGAGGGAGCCTGCAGCATCCCCAAAACAAGCCCATAGGGGAGAGTTTGTGTCACTCTCACTCCCTGTCCTGGGTCCATAAATACCAGTATGTGTTGGGGCCCTAACTCCAACTCCTAACATGTGCTAAGTGCCCTAGATCCAGCCCACAATGGGGGGAGAGCAGGGACACAATTCCAGCACTGACAGGAATGCGAGGGGCCTGACAAGCCACTGTCCTTGATGGGAAGCACAGCAGGGCAAGTCAGACCCTGGAGGGAGATCCATGCTGGGGGCCCTGGAGAACAAGCGAGAAGCAGCTGGACACCAGACCCACAGCCAGGAGAAGATAAAAGGTGAGCTGCAAGACAGCAGAGCAGTCCCACAGGCAAGACCCAACCACCAGCTGCAGCTGCCACTCATTCCCATGTTGTCTTGGAGTGCTTCAGCCCAAGGAAGACTCCCCATCCCCTGTCAAGAAGAGGGAATCCCCAGGGAAAGCAGCTGGATAACTCAGAACAGGATACGGGCCAGGCTAAGCAAGCAAGTGGCCTTTGGGGTCTCGGCCTCTGGCTGCTGAGCTGGCTCCAGGATACCTCCAAGAAAATGGTCTTTGGAAGGTCTAGAAATTGACCAAGAAGGAACTCACTCCCACCCCTCACCCCACACAACCTGGGCTTCAAGGAACTGGGGGCAGGGGCCTCGGGATGTGGGGCTACCAGCTCTCGAGCTAGGTCTGCACTACAGAACAGCTAAGGGCTAGGTGAAAACCTCTGGCTGACCCAGTCTGGTGTGGGGCCCCGCAGGCCCTGCTGAGGGAGACACCCAGCGCAGCCTCCAGAAGGGAGAGAGGCTCTCCTGAAGGGGCCCCCCCAAGCCCCGCCTCCCTGCTCCTTTTGGCATAGCATTCATTCTTTACTCACTGGGCTCAGAGGAGAGCCTCCGTGGGCCCTGCTGAGGTGGAGGGGAGGTGAGAGCTTCCTAATTGCCATGTTGCAATGTGCCAGTCAGTGCAGGCCGCCTGTTGCCGCCTGCCCTGTATTAAATACCTTCTCCCTGATTACAGCCCATGGGGCACGATTAGCTGCCTCCAGAGAACAAAGTCTACTTTCATTAGAAATGGGACTCAGCATGCACAGCAAACCTGCACTGTGAACCCACTGAACAGCTGAGCAGAGAGTGTAGTCAGAGGCAGATATAAGGATAGTGTGCACTGGACATTGACTGGAAAGTAGCCCTTAATCAAAGGGCAAAAAATTTGCAAGCATTCCCCTTTACCCAGGAGATGGAACCCACACCGACTCCCTGTTGTGGATAAGTGCCCGGATGTGACCTGGGGCTGCCACCACGGTCAGGGTCATGGCTGCTAGAGATGGAGCAGGGTAAGGAGAAACCTTCAGAATCCAGATTTTTTTCCAAACCATATCCTCACTCCCACTCTCTGCAAACACCTACAGCAGGCAACAGCAAGAAGGTTCAAGCCCAAGAGCCCAGGGCGCCCTCTCACTTCCTTCTGACATCTCTTCTATGGGTACGCCCACAGCAAAGTGAAAGGTATGGGAGAGGAGGGGAGGCCAGAGCATCCAGCTCTCCCCTTGAAGAAGGAGACCAGAGTGAAACCAAACTGGGTGTGGCTCTGTGGCTTTCACACTTCGGTCTGCCCCCAGGGAGGTCTCCAGGTGCTCAAGTCCTGCACTACTACCTGACTCCACTCTCCCCGGTTCTCCTGCCTTGCCCTACAGAGCCTGGCTGCCTCCCCTGCTCCCCACATCACCCACATTCTGTAAGAAATTAGGGGCCCAACAGTTTATCAGGCCTCAGGCTATTTCCGAACCCACAGACATCACTGACTCAAGCAAGTAAGGGACCATCAGGGAGGGGCCACACATCACCACAAAAATCATTAAAGCTCTTCATAATTCACATGAAGAAAGTCAACCAGAATCACTCAATTAGCAATTACCACTGCTTTGAGAATGAAATGAAACCAGCCCTTTTCCAGAACACTCCAACTGTGCTTTATACTGCAGTAATTCCCCTGTGGAACCCAACATGACACAAATTAGTAATAAAAATAAACACAGGTGGGGCGCCTGGGTGGCTCAGTTGGTTGGGCGACTGCCTTCGGCTCAGGTCATGATCCCGGAGACGCGGGATCGAGTCCCACATCGGGCTCCCTGCTCAGCGGGAAGCCTGCTTCTCCCTTTCTCACTCCCCCTGCTTGTGTTCCCTCTCTGGCTGTGTTTCTGTCAAATAAATAAAATCTTTAAAAATAAATAAACAAACAAACAAACAAACGAACACAGGCCCTTCCTAAAGCCGCCCACCAATAGCTAAAACATGAATGACTGATCACACAGGGCCTAGTGCCTCCTCTGTGGGCACTGTCCTCAGCCGTCAGCCCTGGATAGTGTCTCTGAACTCTGCAGGCCTGGAGGAAGCTGCGCCTTTGGGGGCAGGGCACACTCCTGCTATAGGAACCTGGCTGCCTCTCCAGCCTTTGAAACTCAGGGTCTGCATCCAACTGAGGCCCAAGACACACAAACCACCACCTTGCAGGGACCAGCCGTGTAGCTAGGCGACCCAGCACAGGCCCTGGAGATTGCCTGCAAGGAGCCCCTCTCTACCTCCAGTGTCAGTCCCCCCTGCCACAGCAAGCCCATCCCACCAAAGCTGGCTGGGTTCAGCCCTTCCCCACATGACCACCCCCAACGGGGGGCCTCTCCTGCTTGCTACCAGCTCCCCCGCCCCGCCCGTTTCCGGCTTGCAGCTGTTCCTGAGGTACATGAGCAAAGCCCTCAGCAATCCGGGCGCGTGGCAGGCAAACAGCCAGCAGAGCACGGGGTGGGGCCTGGGCAGGCTCTGCTCTGGGCTGATGACTAGGCTGGGAGATGCCAGTCTATGCCCAGACCAGCCCTGCCGCCCCTCCAGCAGCCATGCCTACCACCCCTCTGGGCAAGTACAACCTCACCCTCTTGGGACAAGCTGCCTGTGGCCCTGACCTGGTCCCCTGCCTGTTCTAAGTGGTACCAACTGACAGGTTTTCAAAAAGTGGGTGGGGGGCGCCTGGGTGGCTCAGTTGGTTAAGCCACTGCCTTCGGCTCAGGTCATGATCCTGGAGACCTGGGGTCGAGTCCCACATCGGGCTCCTGGCTCTGCAGGGAGTCTGCTTCCCCCTCTGACCTTCTCCCCTCTCATGCTCTCTCTCATTCATTCTTTCTCTCAATAAATAAATAAATAAAATATTTAAAAAAAAAAAAAAAAAGTGGGTGGGAATTATTCTGCCCAGAGTAAGCCTGAGGACCCTAAACTAGTGCTGGGGAACTTTTAAGAGCTCCCATAGCTCCCACCTGAGCCTATACCTCATGTCTATCCAGCTGGCCCCTCACTCAAGCAAACACCTGATAGGAACAAAAGGACTGAAGACAATCACTAATGATCCAAGCCACCTCCCTTAAATAAATGGAGGGCCCCAAAGTCCCAAAGATCAACCAGCACTTGACAGTAGCCCCATGCTCTCGCCTAAGGCAAGGCAAGATAAGGGGTGGCCCTGAGCCAGCTTTCTGCTACAGGCCCCTCTTGTTTTCCGGGTTAGTCCAGACACCTGGCACCCCTCCAGCTTGCTACTCCCGACTCAGGGTCCCTATACACCCAGGCAGCCCCTACACTCTCTCACATTTACGCATTCCCACCCCATATGAGCAGGAAACTCCCTGCTTCTCCCTCCAGGCCTAAGGGAAACGGAGCCCACCCAGAGGGCCTTCAGGTCCCAGTTCCCCCACCCAGCCTACTCTGTGCTGCACAGACGCCAGAGGCTAGAGCCAGAGCCTGTCTCAGGAGGTACCTGTGCAGAACACCAGGGAGCCCAGAGCAATCCGCCTCCCTGCTATCCTCAGAGCCGCCTTCTTTCCAACCCTGGAAGGAGAAGGGAATCTGGTGGGAGCTTCTCCATAGCAGGCTATTCACCAATCTCCCCGTCGGAGGCCAAGGCCTCTCCCAGGCCCACTGTGGAATCCAAAGCCAGGTCCTGCCTGCTCTGGCGGAGGTGCCCTTCCAGATCTTCCCGGTTAAAGTCCACCTAAAGCTCCACACAGGGAAGGCGGTGGGGGGCCAAAGTCCACCCCCTCCACCAACCAGAACAACGGGTGCCGCGACTACATCTCAGGTGAGCCCCTGGTTCTAAACTCGAGCTTTCACCTTCACTCTCTGCCCAGGGAGTGTCCCACAGCCAGGCCACAGTTTTTGTCAACCACCCCCAACCTCAAGGAGAATCTTGCAGTTGATCTTAAATGATTATCCTGGGTGAGAATGATGGGGACACCATTCAATCTTCCCCACTTGACAAAGGGAAGCAACTATCTAGCCGAGATGAACGCTCCCTCCCACTCTGGCTCCATCTGTCTCCAAGGTGTGAAACAGAGCATGGTAACTGTGAGATGTTCTCGAACTCCCTAATGCTTAAAGCAGACTGAAGAGAAACTCTAACCACTTGGTTTAAGGGAGAACTACGCAACATGGTACTGACTGAGGGGAGCCTGGGGTCAGCAGAGGCCAGCAGCAGGCTGGCAGATGGGCAGGTGTCTGTGTACATGAAACCCCGTCTCCTGGCCTTAGAGGGGACACATCCCCCCCAACCACCACCACCACCACAGCAAGGAGACTGGGATGATGGAGGGAACAGCAGGAAGTACAGGAGAGCAGAGGAGGCATGAGGTAAGCTAAGGGGAGGAGACAGTCAGGTTGGCTGGGGGACGGTGGGGGGTGACTGAGGCACAGCTGGTGGTACCCCCCAGGGCAGGTTAGCTGGCTCAGGTTAGACTCACAGGGTTAGTGTCTTCTCCCCAACCAGCCAGCTCTCCTGGTTAGCATGGTTAGCGACAGACTCATGGCAGACGCCCTCCAGGCACTCCATATAAACAGACAGCTTGGTTGAGAGCAGCCCAACTCTGGAGCTGCAAAGAGAGAGCAGAAGGAACGCCCGGCTGCACGATGCCTGAGGGTGCACACTGCGCCCTTCTGACAGGCAAGTGCTTCCAGACTTACCACTAGACCCTCGGGGCCTTCTCCCATCCAAAACTCAAGCCAGGCGGAAGTGCAGCACACCCCCTGCCAACCAGTGAGTCCAGATGGCTGACCCCAGGGGAAAGGGCTCTCTGGTCCGTCAACCCGAGAGGGAGCGGTGCCGGAAGTGGGTACCGGTGCCAGGGGGCAGCTCCCCCGTCTTGCCTTCTCCCTGGACACAGCTGCCAGGCTGCACCATAGCTCCAAAAGCAGGGTTGTTGGAACAAAGCCGGCCACAGCTGCCACTGCCACCCATCCCGGGCCTGTGCCAGCAGAGCCCACCCCGGCCACCTCCCGCGGGCTCCGAGGCAAGGGGACGGGAGAGGACGGGCACAGGGATCAGAGGCTGCAACAAGAAGTGCATGGAAGGCACCATACAATGGGGCAGTGAGTGACCTGGCCCAGAGCTGGGCCAGTTGCAGGAAGGGGTGGCACGCTGCCACCTTTCAGTCTCTGACAGGCTGGGGGGATGGCACTTCCAGGGAGCTGGTCCCAGAGGAGCCCAGAGAGCAAGGATAAAGGCTGTGCCGCAGCCAGGCTCCTCACACTCCCAGCAGCGACCATTCCACCCGCTCAGAACGAGCAATGCCCAGAGAGGCTGGTGTTCCCATCACAGCAAGCCCAGGGAACAGCAGAAAACCTCTCTCTCCTAAAGCCTACAGAACCACCCTAGTGGAATTGACCCCTTCTGGCTTAGAGCTCTTGAGGCAAATGGAGCCGCTGTAGCGAGGTCCCAGAAACCCCACAAGATATGACCCCTGGAGCAGCAGGAGAGGAGAGCACAGCATATGTAGCAGCAAATACTGCTTGTGCTCACAGAGGAAGGCCCCATGTTGGCAAGAAAAAAACAGGATTCTCCTTCTGTCTGGAAAGCCCTGTGGATGATGACATGACTCAGGGTAGAGGGAGAACAGTGACCACCCCAGCACCACATAGGGGCCTGGCCCTTCTCTCAAGCCGAGGTTAATCATTCCCAACTGCCTACTCGTGGGGTTCTCCGTAGTACTCTAACAGCAGCCCCAGAGCTCAAAAGGCCAAGGCCTGACCCTGCAGCAGGAGATAACCATGGAGGAGAAAACATCTCTTCCTATAGGCTCTGACCTCTTCCCTAGACTGGTAAGAATGCATGGCCATTGACAGGCTCCCTTCAGAATCCTCACCCACAAATAAAACCGAAAAACACCAGTTGGGTCTGTTTTGCTTTCAAAACCTGGAGCAGCAAGTAACCTAGGTAATCCAAGGTTGCAGAAATCAGGGACTGTCTCTGTGTTGAAACAGAGGCTGAGAAATCAGTTAAGTTTACTCTCTTCCTGGCCGCAGAGCATAGAAGCGCAGAGGGAGGGGAGGAACGCACATGAGGTGGAAGCAATGGGGCCCACAGCTATGTTTAGAACCATCCCAATTCCCACTCAGGGCACTCCTGCCAGACGACTTCATCACAGCATAAAAAACCAGCCCTCAGAGATAACCAGAATGCTTGCTGTGGCAAGAACCTCTAGTAAAGATTCTCCACCCCTCCCAAGGAGCCAGCCCCAGAGGAAGCCCCAGAGCTGGGAAGGCCCCAACAGGGGCTACTCGACCCCAGGTAAAGTGTTAGGTGAACAGAACAAGCCGAAGAACAGCATGTCCTACTACTGAGTTGTGTTTATTTTACAAGAGATACATGAAGAAGAATGTCTAGAAGCACACCAAAATAGTTAGAAGGCAACAGGACAGTTCCCTGTCT
The DNA here is from genome assembly GCA_004023965.1 of Spilogale gracilis. Taxonomy (NCBI): domain Eukaryota; kingdom Metazoa; phylum Chordata; class Mammalia; order Carnivora; family Mephitidae; genus Spilogale; species Spilogale gracilis. The sequence goes on from PITA01001108.1 coordinate 195,226, forward strand.
CGGGGAAAGGAGCTTAGACAGGAGCAGTCAGGGAAGAAAGGGAGGGTCTTTTTTACTTTGCCTTTTGCGCATGTTTCTGTATGGCTGGTATTTTACGCAAGTACACATATTATGCTTATAATTAAAACAGAATTCCGGGGCACCTGGGTGGCTCAGTCGGTTAAGCGACTGCCTTCGGCTCAGGTCATGATCCCGGAGACCCGGGATCGAGTCCCACATTGGGCTCCCTGCTCGGCGGGAAGCCTGCTTCTCCCTCTCTCACTCCCCCTGCTTGTGTTCCCTCTCTGGCTATGTTTCTCTCTGTCAAATAAATAAATTAAAAAAAAAAAAAAAAAAAAAACAATTCCTGGACAAACGGGACAAAAGCCCTCCACCTGCTTTACCATCCCGGAAGCGCTTTACCTTCCACTGTGTGTCCTTTGATCCTTCTAGCCTAGTGAGGCCTGCAGAACAGGTGGAGTTCTCCCATTCTGAAGGGACAGAGAATACAAGTGACTTGCCCAAGACCACAGACAGAACTGGGGTAGAACTCTGTTTCCAATCCCACGGCAAAGCATGGAAAGCAGCCTCCTCTAGGGAGTCACAGGAAAGCCCTGACAATTTGGCCCTGGTGTAAAGACCCTCGTAAGGCTTCTGAGACTGAAGTCCCCACGGGCTTCCCTGGGAAGCTGCAGAGGTCTATTCAGTACCCTCAAATGATAAACCCGGAGTTCTATCCTACTGTTACACGGCGAACTCAGCACAGTCTAGACTGACTTCCTGGCCCCTGCCCTCAGGGACATCCCCCCACAGTTCATTGGGGAAGCACAGAGCTCTTCACAAATGGGGGGCCATGTCCTTCCCAGCTTCTTAAGGTCAGCTCGCAGACAGTTGGCACTTATGAGATAGTAACCAACAAAGAAGAGGTCCCACTCTCACACTTACGGCCAGTCCAGGAGACTTAGCCCCTGTGAAGCCTAAACATACACAGCACAAGCCTGTCCTGCTGGTTCACCCAGTCTCCTCTCCAAACAGCTGAATATACGAGGGAGCTGACTAGCCCTGCCAAGACGCCATTGGCAAAGATATGCCACACTGCAGTGTGCACTCCCTCACTGAGGGACAAGGGGCAGAGCTCAGGGAAAACTCCATCACGTCACTCTCAGCTACTGGTCTCGTCCTTTTGATTTGTGTAGGCATTAACAAGGTGGTAGTGGGTCCTGGCTGTAAGCAGGAAGCTCACCCAGACAATGAGCAGAAGGCCAGAAAAGCAAGCAGATTATGGGGCACTCAGAGGGAACTTAAGGAGTAAAAAAAAGGATGCCAGCAGCCAGACTTGTTAAAAGATGGTGGTTAGCAAGAAAATAGACTGGTGTGTGCTTTACCTCTGCTTTTAACCTCTTCTGCTGGCACAGGGATGTGTTACTAGAATATACGAAGGCTAAAAAGGGGAACAGCTGAAGCCAAGCACCTGGAAGATCATTGAACCACATTAGTTCAACAATAATTAGTAACGCTATTGCTAATCCTATCACCCTTTGTTTATGCAGGACCTTGTTCCCTAAGAGTTCAAAGGAGAGATCCTATGTTTTTGTTTCAAGAAGAAAGGATGGGTCTGGGTCACACAGTAACCAGGAATTGCTCAGCACCTACCTTGGAGGGCCTCTAAGAAGCTTCCAGAAATAAAAGATCTTGCCCCGAGTTGGGGGAGACAGGTTAATAACCACTTGCATTACAGTTTGGTACATGCTTTGAGAGCCCAGAGGAGAGGCGCTAACTGGGGCAGGGGTTCAAGGACCAGACAAGAAGGCTGCCCCCTGAAAAACTCAAACATATCTTCCTCATCTGGACTATATACTCAAACTAGAGCACCAGCTGGCATTACACAATTAAAAGGTCTAGACTTCAGGAAACACATTCCTTGGGTGTTCATTGGGAACTGATGTCCTGAGAACAACCCCCATCAACTACACTAAAAACAAAAAGGCAAAGAAGGGACAGTGAACTGGCAGATACTAGCCCTATTTCTTGGGAACCATCTGAGTTAAGTCCTGTTCTGTGACACAAGATCAACAAAGCCCTAAGAAAACTAAAGCCAAGAAGTTGGGCTTCCTGAATCCCTAGAGGTGTTCTATCAGCTTCATCCAGCAGTTCTCAATCCATAAAACACCAGGGAACATGAATCCTCACACACCCCACCCAGTCATCCACAGCCTGAACTACATTACAAATCTACCACTTACCCACCCCCACCCATATCCACCAAGGTCACTACCAACCTCATGTAAATGGAATCCATCAAAGGAGTCATTACAATACAAAAGATGGGGAGAAACAACTATTTTGCATGGGCTACTCACAGCTGATGTCCTGAGCCTCAGCTTTTATATTTCTTCCATTTAAAGGGACTCCCAATTTTACTCCCACCTCAAAAAGGCTCCTGGCAGAAATCAAAAGGGTTATTCTAGCATGAATAAAACAGAGCCTTTTCTTATCCGTTGTGAATTATCCATTCTCCAGAATGGCATTCATTTACTAAACAAATATTAACTGAGTATCCTTCACATGACAGGCGCCATCTACCCACCACGAACTCATCATCTCTAATGCTTGATAGTCCTACAAAAGGATAATGTCACCCTCACTGTACAGGCAACAAGACCAAGAGTCCTTCTAGTTAAGGAATTTGTCCAAAGACACACAGCTGGTAAGTCACAGAATCAAGATTTCAACCCGGTCAGCCTTGCTCCAAAAGTAGACTCTATCATGCTGCTTACCCCACTCCCAACTTCCCACCCCTCACCCTCATCCCCACGATCAGGGAGGATCTCTCCTCTACAGAGGGTCAGCTCAGTGAAAAGCCAACAAGTAAACAGAGAAATCACCAAACAACATGGTAAATACCAGAACTGAGGTTGCTCACACAATGTGCTATGTGTGCGGGGGAGGAAAGGAAAGCAGGGAAGACTTCTCACAGGTGACAGATGAGCTGGGTCCTAGGGAATGAGCAGACTTTCAGAGAGAGGTGAGTGTCACAGAAAGTGAGATGCACAAGCAAAGAATAAAGTAAATGGATGACCATACCATGTCCAGGAGCAGTGGGAAATTCAGGAGTAATGAAGCCCAGGGCAGACAAAGTGGAGTGACAGCAACTCAGGCTAGAGGGTTGAGTTGGGGCCAGAGTGTAAACAACTCTTCTGTACACTGAGCTGGACTGCGGACTGTCCTGAACAAAGGAGCAACCATAGCATTTTTACAGGAAAAGACGGTGTTTTTCATTTGAAGACAATTCTCACAGCAGCCTGGAAGACAGACTGGAGTGAGGAGAGACTGCCCACCACATTTCATGCATTCTGTATGCTCACCACATTACAAAGTGCCGATTCAGGGCCCTGCATTATCCTAAAGGATAGAATGCAATAATGAGTAAGACATGGTCCCTGTTGTCAGGGCACTTACAGTCTTGGGACAGTCAGACAAGTAAAGAGACAATTACAACACAGCCAGGAGCACAGAGGAAAGGGAAAGGACCCCAAATGAGGGGACATTTAAACTGAGACCTAAAGGACAAAGAGGTGGGGGGCTCAGTTGGTAGCGCGTGTGACTCTTGATCTTGGGGTTGTAGTTTGAGCCCCATATTAGTATAGAGATTACTTAAAGTCTTTAAAATAATAAATAAATAAAGGACAAAGAGGTAGGTAAAGGGTGGAGGGGGCAGCACATTCCAAACAGCGGGCCAGCAGGTGCAAAGGCCCAGAAGGTAAAGAGAATAAGTCCATGGAACTGCTAATCCATGGCATGCCTGGGTGGCTCAGTTGGTTGGGCAGCTGCCTTTGGCTTGGGTCATGATCCCATGGTCCTGGGATAGAGTATCCCGTCCGGGCTCCCTGCTCAGCGGGGGAGTCTGCTTCTCCCCCTCCTTCTGACCTTTCCCAACTTGAGCTCTCTCTCACTCACTCTCTTTCAAATAATAAATAAAATCTTAAAAAAAAAAAAAAAAAAGGAAGCTGAATCCAGGTGAGAAATGAAAGTCGGGTTTACCCAGAGGTCCTTGGGACTCAGAATATGGTGGTGAGGAAAAGGTGGGGGGTTTGGATGCAAAGAATATTCTCAAATATGAGTGTTAAGAGAAGAAATGGACTTTGAGAACAACACAACCAGAACAGTAAAGGCAGAGGACTGGCTCCAAATCTATCAACCTTCACTCTGCAGTTCAATCATTTGCTAAAGAGACCTGAATCCAGAAAGTCTGAGAACTTCTACCAAAACACAAAGTTGTACTTTAGGGAGATTACACGTTTCAGCACGCTGACTGCAGCACAAATCGAGATAAAGTACATTATCCTGACGTAGGAGACTCCTCAGTTTATGGTGGAGGGGAAAAGATACCGATAGATACTCTCAAAATCTCATATGCCACAAGTAGAAAAAAGGTCATTCGAGGGCTGGCTGGGAATTCCCAGAAAAAGCCCTAAATCCTGAGCCCCCCCATACCCCTGAAATCTGCTCAGACACCAGGCACGTGCCTATTTTGATGGCAAGGTAGAGAATCATTTACTAAAGAAAAAGATGGGCCCTGTGGGCATGTTAAATAGACAGGACGTGACTCAGAAGGAGGGGGAAGAGTGATTCTTAAGTGCAGGGCAAAGGAAGGCCTGTCAATCAAACCTCAGGCACACCTCTGCCCCCAGGCTGTATGTGGGCCTCCCGCTTGGCTAAAGAAAAAGGGACCGGTGAGCATGAGCGAGCACTCCCTGAGCCTGAGCACGAGCCTGGAGAGCTTCTGCAGAAGCACGTCTGTCTTCCACTTTCCCCTAGAGCTGGGGGGCCCGGCACTGGTTAAAACACTGCCTATTTTGGTTTATTTGTGTAGTTTGCTACCCGCTATTTTTATTTTTTTATTTTTATTTTTTTTAAAGATTTTATTTATTTATTTGACAGAGAGAGAGATCACAAGTAGGCAGAAAGGCAGGCAGAGAGAGAGGAGGAAGCAGGCTCCCCGCTGAGCAGAGCGCCCTACATGGGCCTCAATCCCAGGACGGGCCTCAATCCCAGGACCCTGAGATCATGACCCTAGCCAAAGGCAGAGGCTTTAACCCACTGAGCCACCCAGGCGCCCTACCCGCTATTTTTAAAACAAAGATGACATCCAGATTATGAATTTAACCCTATGGCTACTTCAGCTGCTCCTGTCAGTAATCAAAGTCAGGGGCATATTCAAAGTCAGAAATGAGCCTTTTATTTATGTATTCATTAATACATCCCCTTGCCCCTTAAAGGTATACTAATAGTGGGTCCTCATGTCAGCCCACTCACCCAATTTCCAAAGGGCAGTCACCAAGTTGAATTGTGAAGAGAGAGCTCAGATTTGGCTAACGGGGCAGTGGGCTCCCTCCCACAGTCCCTGCACCAATTTTTAGCTCTGAGGAGAGGACTGTGATGAAGAGTTCAGCTTCTAAACATTTTCAAAATAAATCAAAAAAGTTTACTACAATCTAACCATCATGACAAGCAAATAAGAGATACAAATTGCCACTAGGCATATCTAATAGTTAATTCCATACCAAATCCAAAAAATACTTTTTTAATTTAAAAATTTAAAAAAAAAAAAACCTCAATTGCTGAAGCCAGATAGTCTGGGTTCAAATCTCAGCTCTGCCCCTTACTACCTAGCTGAGTGACCTTGAACAAATTAACCACTCTGTCCTCTATTTACTCATCTGTAAAATGGAGACAACGGAAGTATGTGCTTCATAGGGTTGTTATAAAAATAAAATTCATTAATACATTTAAAAAACTTACAACAGTGCCAGACACACAGAATGCGCTCAATAAGCACTGCTTTTATTACGGCTCAATTGCAGTGGTAATTCTAAAACCTCTACGTGTGCTCCCCACACTGTCCTTACTGATCACAACTTCAAAAAGGAAACCATGGGCATTTTAACATCACTTTAAAAGTTTAATGAAGGGGCGCCTGGGTGGCTCAGTTGGTTAAGCGACTGCCTTCGGCTCAGGTCATGGTCCCGGAGACCTGGGATCGAGTCCCACATCGGGCTCCCTGCTCAGCAGGAAGCCTGCTTCTCACTCTCTCAATCCCCCTGCTTGTGTTCCCTCTCTAGCTGTGTTTCTCGCTGTCAAATAAATAAAATCTTAAAAAAAAAAAGTTTAATGAAGATGTTTTCACTACATGCAAAATGGATACTATTCAAAAGCTGTGCCCCATCTCTCTAACATCAAGACAGAAGCTCAAACCAGTACGGGGCCACAAGAGAGACACCAGGTTCAACCATGAAGTTAGTGCTGAAATCTGACCAGCATAAATAACTAATACATACGGAGTGTCAGTCACTGTTCTAAATCTAAATATGTTCATTATTAATTTATTTAACCCTCACAACAAACTTATGAGATGGGTACTCTTATCATCTCCATTTAACTGATAAGAAAGCTGAGGCAAAAAGAACTGTACAATTTCTAGAGATCAAAGAGCTACACATGGCAAAGCCAAAATGTAAACTGGGAATTCTGGCTCCAGAGTCAGTGCTCTTAACCTCTATGTGTGCTGTCCTCACTGATCACAACTCTAAGGGGGGGCAACCACAAACTGTCTTCAGAAAGAAAAAGCTCCCAACCTTCTAGAGTCACAGCTAACTATCATCAGTTTTTCTGATACCTGAAGGTATTGAAGCTGGCCTACTGACAGTGATTTGGGCTAGTCTGTCTATAGCAAGCCTTTTGTGGGGGCGCAGAGAAGGAGCAGGAATGGTTAGTGTGGGGTCCTAGATCAGAGACCTCCCAATGCAACCATGCAGCAGACACCAGTTGTGACACGAGCTTCTGTAAGAAGCCTCCACCCAACTCTGGCTTGGGCATAACCACAGAGCATCAAAGGAAGTAAGGACCATATTCACTGCACTTTGTGCCTCCAGACCCCTTCTCTTTTCTTTAAGCCCCAATCCACTACCTCTTAAGCCATGCTTCATCTGGCTAGTGAAACTGAGTTTTTTTAAATGTGGTTCGGTGGGGGAATACAAAGGAAAGGAAGAAAGCTATTAGGTAAGTTCTAAAATCCTTTGCTTCCATCACCACACTGATCCAGACTGGAAATCAGTTCCCAAGTATCAGGGATCTCAGGAACAGAGAGTGATAAAATACTCATGGATTTTACACTGATCAACTCGACTGACCCCTTACCATAAACTGATCTGGGTTTCTTCCCCCTAACCTCAACCTGCTTTTCCTCCTCCACTGACTCCACCCACCCACCAAAGCACAACCCCAAGAAACACTAATGAGCACTTCTTACCAAAAGAAAGCTGAAACGAAGGAGACCTTTTTCAAGAGTGAATTTGAGAGTTGGTGACAGAACACAATCGGACTTTTTCTGACTCCCCCTGCCCCATCCATCACCCACAAATCTCTACTTCAGGTAGGATGGCAAATTAAAGATGTGATAGAGAGCCCAAAAGATACAGTGAACATGTAGGAAACTGCTTGTGACAGGGATGTGTTAATGCACTTTCAGCCTCATCTCTAGGCCCTTGACCGTGTTCACTTGCATAGGTGAAGGCACACAGGGCTCAATGCTACACCCAATTCTCAAAAATCAGTATGCAGGGGCGCCTGGACGGCTCAGTTGGTTAAGCGACTGCCTTGGGCTCAGGTCAAGATCCTGGAGTCCCAGGACTGAGTCTGGCATCCGGCTCCCTGCTGGGCGGAAAGCCTGCTTCTCCCTCTCTCACTCCCCCTGCTTGTGTTCCCTCTCTAGCTGTGTTTCTCTCTGTCAAATAAATAAAATCTTAAAAAAAAAATTCAGTTTGCAATCTAAACAGAGCCCTAACTTACAGACCACAGGCAAAGGGCAACCTCTATAGAAGAAAGCCCTTTTCAGATTGTTTCTCCGTATCACTCTGAGCCCATGCATCTTGCCTGCAGGGAGCATGCCAGCCTGTCATTGGAGGCCACCTTACCCGCTCTGGGGTTGAGCTCGGGCAAGTCGCTACCTCTTCTTCTTTCCAAGCAGGTACTGTGATTTCTTCCAGCCCCTAGGGCCCCTGAGTCTTCAGCTGAAATTGGGGCAGATGCTATAGCAACTCTGGAAAGGCTGATCTAAATCTGCAGAAGAGTCATCTGACGCTTTAGTTCCCTCCATACCAAACCTGCCCAACAGCCTCTAGATCCCTCTTCCCCGCTATACTCCTCCACGTGAAAGATCTCTTTCCTACCGGCCCAGTACAGTCGGACCTTGGCCACAAACTTCAGGGTTCTTTACTCTTTGGCTTAGAAATTCTCCTCCAATTCGTGACTGCTTCGCCCGGGCTTGCACACCCACTTGTGCTTCCCCCGCCCCGAACCCCTCCCCCAGGGCCCGCTAGATCCTAGGCCCCCTCCTCTCCGCCCCATCTCCCTCTTTTTTTTCATCTCCAACCTTCCAACGTCCTAGTTCCTCTTTTTAACCCCGGAGCTAGTCCCTCCTCCGCCCCTACTCCGCGATACTGTCCCCACGATCCTCCCCAACTCTAGCCTCCCGGCCGACTACTCCAATCCCACAACAAACTTTCCGCCGCTGCCCGGTGCCTTCACGCCGCCATCTTGCCGCAGGGCAAGCCGGGTAGTGGCCACGGCCGCGGGAATCCCCACGCACGGGGCGCCGCGCGTCATCGGGGGCGTGGCTAGGGGCGTGGTCGGATCGGGAATTAGGGCACCGGGTGACTGAGGAAAGGTGGGGATCTCTTAAGAGTAGGGTTTGGAGGCCTGGCGGCTGGGGAAGGAAGGAGGCGACAGGGATAGGGCAAAAGCTGGAACAGTGAGGAAAGATTCTGGTACTAAAACAAAACAAACAAAAAAGGAAGGAAGGAAAGAGGGAAGAAGAAAGGAAGAAAGAAAAAAATATAGTGGAATAGTGCTAGCACTGGTTTCCCGTCATCAAAGGTTCAAGGCAGCTTCTCAGTTTACCACGTGGAGGTCCCTGTGACCCACCCTCGTCCACCGTCGCCAGAATAATTTTCCACCTCTCCCAGAGATTTCAGGTTCTGTATTTTCAGGCCATCAGTCCTCAAAATGTTCAAGCCCTCTCCTCCCCTTTTATAATCAAGTCCTGTGCCTCCTTCAGCCCTCAGCTCAAATTGTCACCTCCTCCAGAAAGCCTTCCCCAGGCCCCAAGGCTGGACTTGGTGCTCCTTTCGCTGTGCAGCTCCTTTCGCATGTGCAACTCGCACATGATTTCATTGTAGTTATCCTATGCTATAATTATTTTTTTAAATGGTGCACCCCTCACTAAGCTGCTGTTTCTTCAGGGCAAAAACTGTGTCTGATTGCATGTTCATACTCCCAAGCAGGTGCCTGGCACATAGTAAATGCTTGATGAATATTGCATGGCATCCTCCAATGCACTAAGCATACTCAGGGCTTTTTGGTTTGCTGTTTCCTGTGCCTGGAATGTTCTTCCTCCAGATGTTCACTCCCATTAGAGTCTCTGCTCAAGTATCACTATGTTAGAGAAGCCTTCCCTGGCCACTCTGTCTAAATAGCATCCCTGGTCACTCACCCTTAACCTGCTTTAATGTTTCCTTTTATAGTACTCATCATTATCTGATACTTGTTTATTCAGCATCTCCCACTACAGCGCAAACTCCAGACGTCTAGGACTTTTTCTTATTCATCTCTGTATCCCCTGTGTCTAAAACAATGTCAGGCATAGTAGGTGCTTAATAAACATTTATTGAATGAACAAATGGCATGGAGATGAATGATAGAGGGATTTTGGAATATAGTGGTAGGGAGGAGGGGTTGAAAATATTACAGAATAGGGAAATGCATTGGTGGAAGGTGCAGGTCCCCAGAGCCAGAGTTGGCCCTCTCAGGAATGGTAGCAAAGACAGAAGTCAGGCTCAGCAAAGGAGGGAGTAGAATGAGAGCCAGGTGGAATTCTGGAGGTGGGTACTGAGGGAGCAGAGCCCTCCTGGGAAAACCACAGTTCAGGCAGAGGGAATGGGCTGGGCTGGAGGCCGAAGTTTATTCAGCTCTAAAGACAACATCCACCCCAAGCCCAGGCCTCTCTTTGCCAGATGGTTCCGGAGACGACTTAGCATCTGTTCCTCTGTAAATTACCCAGTGCTCCCTCCTTCTTGTCCTCTCTGGTGACAGCTGGAACAATTGTCCAGGAATTCCATCTGCTCTTCTGTCCTCCCCTCCACAGCTCATCAACATTTCAGTACAGAGAGGTATCCCATTTCCCTTGGCCTAGGGATGGGAGCTGGGTCTGGCCCTTGGTGGAGCTGGACTCAAGCCCTCACTTCTCTACCAACATATACAAATAAAACCTTGGCAGAGATTCCTAGGGTTAGTCATCTTTATTTGCCATCCTGTCCATGCGTTTCAATCCTATACAATTTTTTAAATTGTTAATTTAATAAAATTACACTAAATGAATCAATCATATTGGTTCTTGCAGAGCTTAAAATAAGGGCTCCCAATCATTACACATTTCCACATGACTCCCCTTAAGTTGCCCATACAGTACTTTCAAAATGTGGCATTCATTATGCTTTAAGAGTACAAACTCAGTTTTTTCTAGATATGAATTTTACCATTTATTAAAAGAAATTTGTGTGAGACAGAAATGAGGAAAATGGCTTTCTCTTCTAAATACGTACGACCTTCAGATCCCCTCTCTGTTTCCAGAACTTATTTTGGAATCCACAGCAGGATCCCAGGCCTATGAACTCTTAGGTAAACAAATTAATAGTATATAAATTTGAAAAGTGATCCAAGTTTATATTTTTTAAACATAAAAATTATCAGTAAATATAAACATACCTTTTTTTAAAAGAGAGAATTTTTTTCTAATTGAGGGAGGTGCAGAGAGGAGCAGAGGAAGAGGAAGAGAGAGAATCTTAAGCAGGCTCCAAGCCCAGCATGGAGCCCAATGCGGGGCTCGATCTTACAACCCTGAGATCATGACCTGACTCGAATCAAGAGTCGCATGCTTAACTGATTGAGTCACCCAGGCTCCCCAACATAAACATACCTTTGAAAAGAAAGGGAGTCATAGCCCTCCAGAGTTTTAAGCTTTTAGAATATGTAAGATTAAGTTCTTATTACTGTGAAGAGGCTGGCTTACCTTATCACTTCTCGCTCCATGGATATAAAAATGCACATGTATAAGCCTATATATTCATTAGTCCGCAATTATATCATTGTTCACCATCACTTAAGAGAACTGTGAGGGGGTGCCTGGGTGGCTCAGTCAGTCAAGCATCTGCCTTCAGCTCAGATTTATTCAGATCTAAAGACAACAGAGTTCTGGGATCTAGCGGGGCATCAGACCCCCTGCTCAGCAGAGGAGCCTGTTTCTCCATCTCCCTTCCTCCGCTCACTCTCTCTCTCTCTCTCAAGTAAATTTAAAATAAGGCAGGGGGTGCCTGGGTGGCTCAGAGGATTAAGCCTCTGCCTTCAGCTCAGGTCATGATCTTGGGGTCCTGGAATCGAGTCCCACATTGGGCTCTCTACTCAGCAGGGAACCTGCTTCCCTCTCTTTCTCTGCCTGCCTCTCTGCCTATTTGTGATCTCTTTCTCTGTCAGATAAATAAATAAAATCTTTTTTTAAAAAAAGGGAGAGACCTTTTAGGAAGGAAGGAAGATTCAAAGCTCCTTCTCTTGGGGCACCTGAGTGGTTCAGTCAGTTGAGCATCCGACTCTTGATTTCAGCTCAGGTCATGATCTTGGGGTCCTGGGATCAGGCCCTGTGTCTGGCTCTGTGCTCCACAGGGAGTCTGCTTCTCTCCCTCTCCCTCTGCCCCTCCCTGTGCATGCTCTCTCTCTCAAATAAATAAATCTTTTTAAAAAGATTTTATTTACTTATTTGAAAGAGAGAAACACAGCTAGAGAGGGAACACAAGCAGAGGGATTGAGGGAGGGAGAAGCAGGCTTCCTGCCGAGCAGGGAGCCCGATGAGGAGCTCGATTCCAGGACTTTGGGATCATGACCTGAGCCGAAGGCAGTCGCTCAACCAACTGAGCCACCCAGGCGCCCCGCAAATAAATAAATCTTAAAAATAAGTAAATAAACAAAAAAACAAACACAAACCCCTCCTAGGCTTTTAGGGTTTTACAAAGTAGATGCAATTTATAGAAGAATCAGGTTCACTACATTTTGATGATGGTTTTCATATGGCTATTCCTCAGTGTGTTCATGGGCGTGTGGGGTTGCAGAGCCCACCTGTACCAGCATGATCCAAGTATTTCCCTGCACACAATCCGCCTAGATCCAAGACAATTCTTTCTCCTGATTTTATTTACGTAGACCTAGTCTCCCAGCTGCAATGGATGTGTTGGTGTGGAGTCCGGGGTTCGTGGGACAGACAGCAAAGGCAGAGAAGGAGCTTGGACTAGAAGTCCCATCTTGACAAAGACAGCAATTTGAGCTCCAGGTGTTGGAGGAAACTGCTAGGCAAAGACTTGACACTGTTCTGCACCCAGCCCCAGAGCCTTTTGAACTGCTTATCATGGTAGCTGGAAAAGCCATTGGCCGTATTTGGTTGAAAATGACATTATGTACTAGTAGTTTAAACCCAGGCGGCTGCCTATATTCTTATTATGACCCTGACTGGACATGCTGAACCTTGTTTAAATGGTTTTTTGGAGAATGATTTAGAAACTTCATGAGGTGGTAACTTAGTCTGCTTCCCAGATTTAAGTAATACACATTTTCCAATTCTTTTATTAATAGAAATCCACAACTGCCACACTGGTGGATAAGCTTTTATTATATGTAAATGTCTTTTTCCTAACTCAGGATGTTGAATTTGCTGAGCCTAAGAAATATAATTTTGTTTTTTTTGAAGATTTTATTTATTTATTTGACAAAGAGAGACAGTGCAAACAGGAGCACAAGCCAGGGGAGGGGCAGAAGGAGAGGGAGAAGCAGGCTCCTCACTGAGCCTGGAACTGGATGCGATGCAAGGCTGGATCCGGGGACCCTGGGATAATGACCTGAACCGAAGGTAGACATTTAACCAACTAAGCCACGCAGGTGCCCCAGAAATATCATTTTAAAGGTTTTGAAACTTGGTGGGATCTTGCTTTCTTTAATATTCTTTTTTTTTTTTAAGATTTTATTTATTTATTTGACAGAGAGAAACACAGCGAGAGAGGGAACACAAGCAGAGGGACTGAGAGAGGGAGAAGCAGGCTTCCCGCCGAGCAGGAAGCCCGATGTGGGGCCCGATCCCGGGTCTCCAGGATCATGACCTGAGCCGAAGGCAGTTGCTTAACCAACTGAGCCACTCAGGCGCCCCGCTTTCTTTAATATTCTTTAAAGCCACTTAACTCTTAGAAAAAACTTAATGAAGGCAGGAATTCAAATAAATATTTCTATACCCATATACGCAATAATGCTTTTCATAGCAACATTATTACAACAGCCAAAAGGTGGAAGAAACCCAAATGTCCATCAGTGGTTAAATGGATAAACAAAATGTGAGATATAGATACAAGGAATATTTTTCACTCATAAAAACGAAAGAAATTCTGACACATGCTACAGCATGAATAAATCTTGACGACATTATACTAAGTGTAATAAGCCAGTCAAAAAAAGGCATGTACTGTATGATTCCTCTTATACGAGGTAGTACCTAGAATAGTCAAATTCTTAGAGTCTGAAAATAGTGGTGTTGTCCAAGTGCTAGGGCAAGGAGGAATAGGGAGTTAGGGTTTAATAAGTAGAGTTTCAGTTTGGAATAATGAAAAAGTTCTGGAACTGGATAGTAGTGTGTGTTCCCCAACAATGTGAATGTCGGTAATCAGTGTAAATGTCACTGAACTGTATACTTTTTTTTTAACGATTTATTTATTTATTTGACAGAGAGAGCAAGCAGGAGCGGGGGAGGCAGTGGAGGCAGTGGGAGAAGGACAAGCAGACTATGCATTGATCAGGGAGCCCGTTGTGGGGCTCGATCCTGGTACCCTGAGATCATGACCTGAGTTGAAATCAAGAGTCAGATGCTCAACCAACTGAGCCACCTGGGTTCCTCTGAACTGTACACTTGAAAATAATTCAAATGGTGGGTATCTGGGTTGCTTAGTCTTGTTTTCTGGCTTCTGGTGGAGTCTCATCTCTCGAGGTGGGAACCCCCTGGGGCAGATTTGGGTCTCTCCCTTCAGACTTAGGTTACCCTGAGGTGAAATCCTGTGCCTCTCCTCTCAGACTTCAATTTGGAGTCTTGGGGAAGCTCAGAAAGTTCAGAAGAAACAGCTTGTCTCCATCTTCTGGAAGGTGCCAGGACCTATTTGCCAGGCCCAGCTTCACTCTAGGTCAGTAGAGGCTGGATTGTTCTGCAGCCCCCAGTCTCTTTGTTAAATCAGCCCCTGAAACTTGGCCACTTCTCAACTAACCCCAAAGCACATGGTCAGTGTTGCCCTTGTCCAGCTTCTTCCCTTTCCATGAGCAGGTATCTCCAGGTGCCCCAAACTCGGCATCCAAAGGCCTGAGACCTGACACTCCAGCCTCTGAGGCACACAGTAGGCCCTGCCAACACACACACACACACACGCACACACACACACACACACAGAGCCAAAAGGTGAGCACTTGGAGAGATGGTAGTGGGACAAAAGCAACAGGTAGGTGATTGGCCCTTAGCTGGTGAGGACTGGGACCAGACTTGCATGTCCCTGGATCTCCATGAGGTCCAGGGCCCGCAGAGGTGTCTGGTCGCCCTTAATTTGGATTGTGTGGCTGTGAGCAGATGTGCCCATCCTATTAAGACTATAGGCTGCTTGAAGTTAGGGCCCAGTACTTTGTTTCATTCAGGTTAGTTCATTTGCGCACTCAACTAATGCTTATTGAGCTTCTGGGGTCCCCTCCTAACCTCTGACCACAGCGTTAACTATCATGCTAGGCTCCGACAGAGATGAGGAGAGATATTTGTTAGTGGGTCAATGAAAGTGTAAATGAATGAGTGCCTCCCCCTGCTCCCCAGTTTCTTGTCCGGCACCCTCACTTTGTCAGAGGAGAATGCAAGTCAATCTCAGGGTCATGAGTTTGAGTCCCATGTTGAATGTAGAGATTACTTAAATAAAACTTAAAAAAAAAAGAGATACTGGATCACGAACATTTGTGAAGAGACAAGCCCAGCACAGCTCAGAACACCTCAGTTCAACATCCCCTCATTGATCTTGTCACCAACCCCTCACTATTCCAGGGTAGGAAATGGACTTTACCAGGGATCCCTGAAACCTCAGCAACCACTCACCCAGTCCCTATTCTCCTGCCTCCAGTTAACACACCTCATCTTTCAAACACACTATCTCCTTCTCCCTTTAGAGCCACCCCAATGGAGAGTAAGGCTGGTATGACATCAGTATTTTACAGATGAGGAAACTGAGGCCCATTATGAGACCTTCTCAGAAGTCATGGAGCCCATGCCAATCAGTGACAATGTTCCAAATCCTGTTAATTTTACTTCAATACACCACACCTCCACTTTAAGATATCTCAAGCAGATTGAGGCCAGAGGCACCCACCTCTTCCCCAGCAGGCCCAGGGGCACCCCCTGACATCCACGGGCATTAGCTTTCTCTCCAGGAATAATAGAATGGTGGGATGGATAATGGCCTGGTATTAAGGAAGCAGTGAAAATGGACAGCTGAGGAGGTGGGTGACAACGTTAGGGATAAGCACTAAACATCAGGGTGGAACCACTCTTAGAAACTATGGAGTTAATGCCTATAATTTACAAGGGAAACTTAGGCCCAGAAAGGAGGGACTTGCCCACTGAATATTTCTTTCTTTCTTTTTAAAAATATTTTATTTATTTATTTGGGAGAGAGAGAGAGAGAGAGAGAGAGAGACCATGAGAGAGGAGAAGGTCAGAGGGAGAGGCAGACTCCCCACGGAGCTGGGAGCCCGATGCGAGACTCAATCCCAGGACTCCAGGATCATAACCTTAGCTGAAGGCAGTGGCTTAACCAACTGAGCCACCCAGGCGCCCGAATATTTCTGACAATTTGTCATCTGTTTGTCGCAGTTATTTATCTTTGCAAATAACAAATCACCTCAAAACTTAATGACTTAAGACAACAATAATTTTTTATCTCCCTGATTCCTGTGGATCAGGGATTTAGGAAGGGCTCAGGTTCTTTTTTTTTAAGATTTATTTAGTTAGTCAGATACACGCATGCAGGTGTGCATACACACACACACACACACACACATACACACACACACACATGAGTTGGGGCGGGGCAGGGGGGAGAGAGAGAGAGAGAGAGAGAGAGAGAGAGAGAGAGAATCTCATGCAGATTCCGTGCTGAGTGTGGAGCCTGTCACAGGGCTCCATCGCACAACCCTGAGATCATGACCTAAGCCGAAACCAAGAGTTTGAGGGACCTCTCCACTGAGCAGTTCTGACTTTGTCTTTCATGAATAAAACTGCAGTTAGTCAGTGGCTGAAGCTGAAACAGTAGGAGCTGGAGGACTCGTGGGCTGCCTGCGCCTCTCTCTTTCTCCACATGGTCTCAGGTCTTGTCCCTGGAGCCTATCCACTGGGGCTAGTTTGGGCTTCCTCATGGGGGCCTCAGGGTGATCACACAGATTATACGGCAGCTTGAGTCTCCAAAGGCAAGTGTCTCAAGAGAATCACATCAAACCTGGGTCATCTTTTGTGACCCAACCTCAGTAGTCATAGAGCATGCCTTCCACCAAGGTTACGAAGATACTTGAAGCCAAGGGAGGGGAACACAGAATCTACTCTCAAAGGGAGGAGTGTCAAAATCCATTAGAGGAAGAGTGTATGGGGTTGGAGACCTATGGCAGCCATCTTTGGAAAATACAATCTGCCACCCCCTGTGCACAGTTGCCTAGATCAATAGCATGACAAGGGAGGCGCCTGGGGGGCTCAGTCATTTGGCATCTGACTTCGGCTCAGGTCATGATCCCAGAGTTCCGGGATCAAGCTCCACATCAGGGTCCCTGCTGAGTGGGTAGCCTGCTTCTCCCTCTCTCACTCCTCTTGCTTGTGTTCCCTCTCTAGCTGTGTTTCTCTCTGTCAAATAAATAAGTAAAATCTTAAAAAAAAAAAAAAAGCATGGCAAGAGAGCAAGAAGGTCTGGGTCTGAACCCTGGCTTCATCATCTGCTCACCCTGTGACCTTGGGGAAGTCACCTAAGTTCTTTTACTCGTCTCCTCCCTCATCCATTAAACCGAAATAATAGTAATGTCCATCTTGCAGGGTTGTGGTGAAGATGCCAGGGAAGGGCCTGGTCTGGAGAAATTTTGTTTTTTTCTTCTTTCAGGTTATGAGAAGGCAGTGAGTACACCATCAATCTAAATCTTTCTTCCTGCCCATGAAAGAGACTCAAATCTCAATAAAGACAAAAACTAAGACAAATAAGAGTGCAAGTTCAGTGCCAAACAGTACAAGATGTGGCATGATAAAATGAGAGCAGCATATAGCAATCAACAAAACAAAGCTAGGGCCCCTGGCTGGCTCAGTTGAGAAAACATGCAACTCTTGATCTCAACTCTTGATCTACATTGGGTGTAGCAATTACTCAAATAAATAAATAAAAACTTTAAAAAAAGTCTTAAAACAAACAAAGCCCTTGCCCTCCTGGAGTGAAAGGAATCTATCAATACATAAATATATGCTAAAAGATATTTATGTCAGGTGGAGAAAAGTGTTGTAAAGAAAAATAAAGTAGGATAAAGGAAATAGGCCGGGGTGAGGGTGGGATCATTATATAGGGTGATTAGGGTGCGCCTCTTTACTATAGTGAAACTTGAATAGAGAATTGAATAAAATAAAGGAGTAAGCTATGAAAAGGTCCGGGTAAGAGCATTCCAGGCGGTGGAAATAGCTAGTGCAAAGGTCCTGAGGCAGGGAACATGTTTGGTGTGTTCAATAATCAACACAGAGGCCAGTTTGGTTGGAGCAGAGTAAAGCAGGAAGAGAATAGGGGATAAATCCAGGTGGGATCCGCTGGAAGGTTTAGAGCAGAGATGTGACATAATCTAACTTCCATCTTTTTTTTTTTTAAAGATTTTATTTATTTATTTGACAGAGAGAGAGAGAGAGATCACAAGTAGGCAGAGAGGCAGGCAGAGAGAGATTGGAGGAAGCAGGCTCCCTGCTGAGCAGAGAGCCTGATGTGGGCCTTGATCCCAGGACGCTGAGATCATGACCTGAGCTGAAGGCAGAGGCTTTAACCCACTGACCACCCAGGCGCCCCTAACTTCCATCTTTTAAGTAAACTTTTTGTTTTCAAATAAATTTAGATTTAAATAAAGCTGCAAAGATAATAAAGAATGTACCATTCACCCAGACTCCCCTAGTGTTAACATCAGCCTAGTTAATATTCCCCTAGTTAACATTAACAAATGTGGTACATTTGTCAAACTGAAGAAGACAATAGTGGTACCTTAGTGTAAACTAAACTCCAGACTTTATTCAGACTTCACCCGTTTTTCTCACTAATGGTCTTTTTCTGTTTCAGAGTCTGATTTAGGATTTAGTGCACCACATTGCATTTTGCTGGTTTATTTTCTCAGGCTACTACATAACAATAAAAGACCCATTAAGAAGCTATTGCAAGGGCGCCTGGGTGGCTCAGTGGGTTAAAGCCTCTGCTTTCGGCTCAGGTCATGATCTCAGGGTCCTGGAATCAAGGCCCGCATCGGGCTCTCTGCTCAGCAGGGAGCCTGCTTCCTCCTCTCTCTGCCTGCCTCTCTGCCTACTTGTGATTTCTCTCTCCGTGAAATAAATAAAATCTTTAAAAAAAAAAAAAAAAAAGAAGCTATTGCAAGAGGC
>PITA01001109.1:0-213951 GCA_004023965.1 Spilogale gracilis
GACCCTCCAATTTGTTTCTACCTTTTTGCCGATGTTCTTTGTCTCTCGTGGCGGTCCAGAAGTGGGAAATATCACATTTCAGGCTGGTTTCATGGGTGTTCACGGTGGTCTTGTAGTGGTTTTTTTGTTGGAATTCAGCTCTCTTCAGGGAACTCCCTGAAATGCGGTCACCTGGCCTTCCGCCATCTTGACCCTCAGTTAGTTCTTTCTTGAAGATGGATCATAGACTTAAAAATCCTTTAAATTCTGTATGGAAAATATTATTATCCCTATCTTACAGAGAGCATAACTGAGATTTTTCTAGTTACACAGATAATGATTAGGAAAAATGGGATTAAACGTAAAATCGTCTAACTCTAGAACCCTACACTTTCCACTGTATTTCATTGCTTTCTAAGGTTTTTATGTGGTAATACAATTTTCAGACACCAGTTTTTTTTTCTTAAGAATTCTTTTTTTATTTTAAGATTTTATTTATTTATTTGACATAGACACAGCGAGAGAGGGAACACAGATGCTTAATGACTGAACTACTCAGGCACCCAGACCCCATGGTTTTGTTGTTGTTGTTGTTTGTTTGTTTTTTAAGCCATGTATATCCAAACTTCTTCCTGTTGATTTGAATATAGGTAATTTATATAGCCCTTTTCTTCTGGATTACAGTTTATAGCATATTTCCTCAGATATGATTCAGATAAGGTTATGGATCCTAATAGACATTTGGTAAACGAGACAGGATAAGCATCATTATTCCAAATTATAGATTAGGAAACAGATACAAAAGTGATTAGATGATTTTTCACGTCCCAAGATAAATGAGAAAACTTAAAACTGAGCTTGAGTGTTCTGAGTCCTGAATACTCATCATTAAGGATTCATTCATTAGAAATATGCTTGTGTATTTTAATGTTTCAGCCTTTATAGGACTTGAAATTATATTAGCTCATGCTCACATACTTGATCTTTATGAAGTGCTGCCTTAATTGAATTAGAATCTGTCTCTTATATCAGCATTTTTACTACCCTACTTTTTTTTTTCTTCATGAATACCATAATAGTCATCCTTTGATATATTCAGCTTCTGCTTCTAGTTAACAAAAATGTATATAGAAATTGCACAGTGAAGTGAAAAAACACTGATAACTCCAATGGATAGGACTTACATTTTAGTAATAGGTTCTGGTTCTTGCCCATACAATGCACTCAGCTGTGTCCACGTTGAAGCATGAGGATAATAGCCTCCCCCATTTTATCAGATATAGCATTCACTGGATGCAGAATTTAATTTGTGCTAAAATACTCTTTTCCTGTTTTGCTTTTTCCTGTACATATTTTTTCTTTTGTAATTTGCTTGTTTGATTTGTGGCAATGCCAATAGCTTCAGTAAGTCTGTCTTCCATGAATTTTTACTTTGCAAGTATATAGAAATAGTCCAAATAGAAGAAGTAGAAATACACAGAACAGACCATAACAATAAAAATCTTTCTTTCCCTTATTCTCTTTGGCATATTATTTTTAATATTGGGCCTTACTTTTTTTTTCCCTTTTAGCTAGACTATAGGCAATTACTGGAAACATTCTCCATAAAGATACTTTGAATTTAAAATCAATCTAAAAAGAAAAATTTCTATATGACCTTTTTTTTAGTTTTTTATTTAAATTCCATTAGTTTCAGGTGTACAGTATAATGATTCAACACTTCAATACATCACCCAATGCTCATCACAAGTGCCCTCTTTAATCCCCATTACCTAGTTAACCCACCCCCCCACCCTTCTTGTAACCATCAGTTTTTCTCTATAGTTAAGAGTCTGCTTCTTGGTTTGCCTCCCTCTCTCTTTTCTTTATCCTTTGTGCACCTGTTTTGTTTCTTCAAATCCACATGTGAGTGAAGTCATAAGTATTTATCTTTCTTTGACATATTTTGCTTAGCATAGTACTCTCTACCATTATCCATGTCATTGTAAATGGTAAGATTTCATTCTTTTCTGTCGTTGAGTAATATTCCATTGTGTATATATACCACCTGTTCTTTATCCGTTCATCAGTTGGTGGACACTTGTGTTGTTTCCATAATTTGGCTATTGTAGATAATGTTGCTCTAACCACTGGGGTATGTGTATTCCTTTGAATTAGTATTTTGTATTCTTTAGATAAATAATTAGTAGTGGCAGTTACTGGATCATAGGGGAGTTCTTTTTTTAAATTTTCTTGGAACCACCGTACTGTTTTCCACTTAAGCTGTACTAGTTTGCCTTCCCACCAATAGTGTAGGAGAGCTTCCTCTTCTCCACATCCTCACCAATACCTGTCGTTTGTTGTTGTAGCCATTCTCATAGGTGTGAAGTGATATATCATTGTAGTTTTGATTTGCATTTCCCTGATGATGAGTGATATTAATCATCTTTTCATGTGTCTATTAGCAGTCTGTAGGTCTTCTTTGGAAGAATGTCTAGTCATGTCTTCTGCCTATTTTTAATTGGATTATTCATGTTTTGGGTATTGAGTTTTATAAATTCTTTATATATTTTGGACACTAACCCTTTATCAGATATGTTATTTACAAATATCTTCTCCCATTCGATAAGTTGCTTTTTAGTTTTGTTGATTATTTCCTTCACGATGTAGAAGCTTTTTATTTTGGTGAAGTTCCAATAGTTTATTTTTGCTTGTTCTATTGCCTCTGAAGACATATCTAGAAAAAAGTTTGGGTGCCTGGGTGGCTCTGTCGATTAAGTGTCTGCCTTTGGCTGAGGTCATGATCTCTGGGTCCTGGGATTGAGCCCTGCGTCAAGTCCCTTGCTCAGCAGACAGTCTTCTTCTCTCTCTCCCTCTGACCAATGCTCCCTCCCCCAGCTCATGATCTCTCTCTTTCTCTCTCTAGATATGTAAAATCTTAAAAAAGAAAGGAAGGAAGGAAGGAAGGAAGGAAGGAAAGAAAGAAAGAAAGAAAGAAAGAAAGAAAGAAAGAAAGAAAGAAAGAGAAAGAAAAGACAAAAGTTGCTATTGCCCATGTTCTCCTCTAGAAATTTTTTTTTTTGTTTCAAGTCTCATGTTGAGGCCTTTTATCCATTTGAATTTATCTTTGTGTATGATATAAGAAAGTGGTCTAGTTTCATTATTTTGCATGTAGCTGTCCAGTTTTTCACACCACTGAAGAGACTGTCTTTGCCCCAGTGTATATTCTTGCCTCCTTTGTCATGGATTAATTGACCATATAACCATGGGTTTATTTCTCAGCTCTCTACTCTGTTCCACTGATCTAAATGTCTGTTTTTGTGCCAGTATTATACTGTTTTGATTACTGCAGCATTGCAGTATATCTCAAAATCTGGAATTGTGATACTCCAATTTGTTGTTTTTTCTCAAGATTTCTTTGGCTATTCAGGATCTGATTTTACTCATATGTGGAATCATAAAACAAAAACAAAAAACAAGTGAATTAAAAAAAATAGAATCAAATCTATGAATACAGAGAAAAAAATGATGGTTGCCAGAGGGAAGGGGGTGAGGAGATGGCCAAAATAGCTGAAGGGCAGTGGAAGATGCAGGCTTCCAGTTATGGACTAAGTCATGGGAATAAAAGGCACAGCATAGTGAGTATACTCAGTGATATTGTGATAGTGTTGTATGATGACAAATGGTAGCTACACTTGTGTTGAACATAGCATAACATACAGAGAAATTGAATCACTATATTGTACACCTGAAATTAATTGCAACATTAGAAGTAAACTTAAATTTTTTTAAAGAGTTAACATTTATGAATAACAAAATGGAATATGAACTCATTCTTCACAATATTAAAATTAAGGTTAAAAAATCATTAAATAAGTTTTCACTCTATCTGATTAAGTGCTTCTTCATATTGTGTCATCTGGCTATTCAAGTCTTCTAGAGCACAATGTACAGATGTAAATGGTCAAGGGAAATCAAAGGCGACAAGGAGATAACTGGGGAGTCCACTTTCTTGTGGACTTTAAACAATTCTAGAATATTCCCATTTATGAAAATGTGACCTAAATATTACATTTACTATATAGTTCATATAGAATTGAGAAGATGTTGCAAAAGAAAGTTAGCAGAGCAACTATCATAATTTAATAAACATGATAAACTTGCTGAAATTCTTATCCTTCTAGGAACCGACCATCACATTTAGTGGAATTTTAATTACACATTTTTACTTGGTGGGTTATTTTCTCCCAAAGAAGAAGCATCTCTGATTATTTAATATAAGATGATGGAAAAAACGGGATTTATTATAGAGAAAGCTTTAATCTGCTTTCAAAAAGCACATTCATAAAAAATGATTAAAAATATTCTCATCTGTATGTGTGAGGTACTGTTGATGTTAATGTGTGTATATGCATGTCTGTGCATGTTTGTATATAGATTATAAATGTTTATGTGTTCCATCCATCTAACCTTTGAGACCTTCAGCCTGTGTTAGGAAAGTGTTCTTAGTAATCTCTATACCCAATGTGGGGCTTGAACTTAGGACCCTGAGATCAAGAATCATACTCTACTGACTGAGCCAACCAGGCATATGAAATAGTTTTTAAAATCACATTTAGAAGTATAGTTTACAAAACCACAGCTTTCTGTAAGCCTTTTATCCTGTACATTGACCAGTTATGTAACCTATTTAGTTGTGTTTCAACTGCACATTTATTTAATGGGGCCCTAGTAAATTTTTACAAAATTTAATGAGTATTAAATATTTCATGTGGAAATAATTTTTAAGAAACTACTAAAATCATTGTAAACATGAAGTAGGTAGAGGTCAAAATAGGCAATATAATATGTAGTCAGTGGTACTAACTAATGTACATGCAGGCTGTATTTACATCAGAAGTCCTGGACTATGGCTTTCTTTTTGGTTGTTAGAATACAATAGCAGCAGCTTCTATTAAAAAGAACCACATTGTTAAAAGTAACAGAAACAAATAAAAGACAATGAAATTTCTAGCCATATTAGGATGTAACCTAAAATTATATGAAAAGAACCTGGGGTTTTGTCTTCCTTAAATGATTAATATGTTCAGATTCAACCAGTTTCACTTTGTGATAGCACAATAGAAAGCTTTGAGGTGCATTGTCCTTTCTGTAGTTACCAAATATGTGTAAAGTTACCAGGAATGTTTAGATAAGACTTTGCAATGAGTTAGTTTATGTAAAATATTTTTATAGCATCATATTCAAGGAGGTGACATGAAACACAACATACAAAAGGACCACTGGGAAATAGATTCACGTTTTGTGCTACATAAAAATTTTTTGAAACTAATATAATGTTTAGATAATTTATTAAATTAGTTTACATTTATTGAACCTCTTTATGAACTTGATAAAATTGTTTGTTTTCTTGAATCATGTTTTCTTGAATCTTTCCATACAGATACTACTATTACTGTACTACCACTATTGCTACTCTACAGATACCTTACCTTTCTTCCTAGTTACCACCCTTTATATTTTTGAAAAGTAAAATGAAAATTATATATATTTATGCTCTCAAAATTTTATATATGTGTAAAGTGTTGATATTTCTTCAACGGATATTTACTGTCTAGATAAAGCAAGGCATGTGCCCCTTCTCCATGTCCAGATGGACACGATATTTAAATAGTCTGTACCTCTGTTCTTCATCTAGATAAGGAGGTTATATATACATGAATCCCCACCCCATTATACTGCATTGTAATAAGGGTGATTTCTTACAGAAGTTTAGTGAAAATGTGTATGATGTGAATCCAAAAGAAAGGCTGAAAACTATTCTAGATAGAAATTTAAGTGTTTATTTTGTACATTTTTATATATGGAATCCTAGAATTGTGTATACTTCTGGCCATCATAATTAAATGATTAAATGACATTTAGTGAACTGCGGTCAATAGAAGCTAGGCTTTTATATTGATTCCTGAACTCCCAAGACAGCGCCAGTTTATATAAAGTTTCCTGAGGAAGCATTACTAGCACTTCAGGTAAAATTTGAATCTTGTGCTCCCTGTGGTGTCTGCATTTAGTTTGGGTGATAATTCCAGCAAGTTTATTTTGGGGCTCAAAATGAACCTTACTATATGTATTTTTATCTCCATAATTAAACAAAAGATATATGTCCTCCAATACTGATAATATGATGTGTGTGTATTTGTGTGTGCGTGTGTGTGTGTGTGTAGCAGTTGCCTTAGTAATTACCAGAAATAATTTTTTTAAAAGATTTATTTATTTGACAGAGAGAAACACAGTTAGAGAAGGAACACACGCAGGGAGAGTGGGAAAGGGAGAAGCAGGCTTCCCTCCAAGCAGGAAGCCTGATGCGGGGCTTGATCCCTGGACTCTGGAGTCATGACCTGAGCCAAAGGCAGTCACTTAACGACTGAGCCACCCAGGCGTCCCATGACCAGGAATAATTCTTTAAGAACAAATACTCTGAAATAAACGTTTTTTTTGACAGATATCTTCCAAAATATTTGCTTTACACGTAATTGTACCACAGAGCAGGTCAATTCTCTCAATTATGTAGAAGTATATTTTGCAGTTAATTCATCCTTGAACTTTGTAAAGTTGTGTTTCTCTCAAAAAGGTGATATATCAGTTCATTAGTCAAAAAATTTAAGGCCTTACGTAAATATCTGTTAACTTTAGTTTCAATAATTATCCAGGGGGAAAGCAATGTTAGGCATGTCCCATGACATTTTATAACATGTTTCTATCACATTTTTTGTATATTTTATATAATTTGTCATAATTAGATTAAAATACAAAATTAAGGGGTGCCTGGGTGGGTCTGTCGTTGGGCAGCTGCCTTTGGCTCAGGTCATGATCCCGGAGTCCCAGGTTTAAGCCCCACATCGGGCTCCCTGCTCGGCGGAAAGCCTGCTTCTTCCTCTTTTACTCCTCCTAGTTGTGTTCCCTCTCTGGCTGTCTTTCGCTCTGCCAAATAAATAAAATCTTAAAAAAAAAAAAAATTAAGTTTTCTTTGCCATGTGCTTGAAGGAAAGCAAACTGTTTTAGGAGTCCTGGCTTTAGTTTTATGACATTTGGGCCCACCTCTTTAGTGAAACAAGTGGTCATCTATTCAGCAAGGGTGTCAGTTTAGACAACGTATTAGTTTGCTAGGGCTGCTATAACAAAGAACCACCAACTGGGTGACATAAACAACAGAAAATTATTTTCTCAAATTCTGGAGGCTGTGAGCCCCAGATCAGTGTTTTATGGTAGGGTTCATTCCTTCTAAGGATTATGAGGGAAAGATCTATTCCAGGCTTTCCTCCTTGGCTTGCAAATGGCTTTCTTCTCCTGTATCTTCACATATTAGTCTTTTCAGAATTTTTCTAAATAATGAGAAAGATTTTTCAAAATACTTTCTATTATCTTTACAATACTATATTAAGAAAAATCTCCTAGGGTTCCAATAGTGGGTTTGAAACCTAACCATTTAATCAAAGGAAGCACTAGAACTTAAGGAAGAATAATTGGACTGAATTAATCTTGGCTCAGCCATTAACCATTGAGTTTGCCTTGAACACAATATTTAAATAATCTTTACCTCAGTTCTTCATCTAGAGAGAGGGAAATCTGTGTCAAAATTTACTCTTTTTATAAGGACATCAGTCATATTGGATTAATGCCCACATTAATGACCTCATTTTAACTTAATTAACCTCTGTAAAGACCCCATCTTGAGACTGATTTTTTGGGGAGATAAAACTCAGCATTCAACCCATAATGTACATTTAGACTCATGTATTATTGAAACACAGGTTGGGCCTTAACCCCACTCATTATCAAAATATATGCCTGTAGATTATGATTAGATATGTCTTTAGATTGTATAGCACAGTACATACACCTCAGTGATAAATATAGAGACAGATAAATCCTCCCTCTTTTTTTTTTTTTTTTTTAAGATTTTATTCATTTGACAGAGAGAAACACAGTCAGAGAGGGAACACAAGCAGGAGGAGTTAGGGAGAAGCAGAGCAGGGAGCCCAATGTGGGACTCGATCCAGGGACTCCAGGATCATGACCTGAGCCGAAGGCAGGTGCTTAAGGACTGAGTCACTCAGGTGCCCTTAAATCCTCCCTCTTACCCCACTTCCTCTTTCCTTTTTTCCCTCTCTGCACACACACACAATCATTCCTTTTGTAATCATGGGTACATTATCAACAAGGTCACTTGAGATTTAATGTAATTTGCCAAAACCCCTACCTTGTGATAACCCAAGCAGCAGAATTTGATTTCTAATTCAACAATGTTAGATTCATAAACTCTTGCTTTTAATCACTGATTATTAAGGCCTTCTTGCTTTTATCTTATTCAAGCTGCTTTTCTCCCAGCCCTGATAGTTCTTTACTTACATTTTATACTATTTATTTTCTTAAACCAGCACTGGAATTTCTGAACCAGCTCAGTGACTAGAAGTACATTGGTGTTGGTAAGCCACAGGCCTTGTGGTATTAAGTGCAAACCGTACATTAGAATATCTGAGGGTCCTTCATATATTGGAGAAAACCATCTTAAAAAGTACAAATATTATCATATGATAATATTTTAGTCCATGCCTTTAGTCACTGGGCATTTTATAAGAGGTACAAACTTAAAGCTGATAAATTTGACTTTAGCTCTTTGTTATTTTCTTTTGTGGAAGTGTTAGAGAAAGCAGATATGCAGAGAGAGGGTGGGAATGACAAATTGAGTGACTAGATAATCCACAGGAATCAAATAAAATGACAAAATCATCTACAATCTTAATACTAAGTCTTAGAATTACTGGATTGATGATTTTGTTATAAGGTACTCGGCAATATTTCCCTGCAAACAACTTGCATGAAAATATGATAATGTGATTCTTATTAAAAGCTCTTGAAAGTACAAATTGATATGAGTACATAGTAGTAAAATTAAAAACAAATACTTTCCATAAGAAGATTAGGAATATTTATCAATTTTCTTAGAGTAATGCTTTTAGAATTTTAATTTGACAAACATATCTTTTAGCTTCTTATAAAAACCTCAGTTTACCTCCATTGTTAATCAACATTTTAGAATTATTTTTTAGGTCTCATGGAAGTTTATCTCTTTAAAATAGTCTTATCAGAACTTGTTTTCAAACTTGTTTTCTTCCAATTATAGATAGTTATATGCTCACTGTCAATAATAAAAACATTTTCATATATTTCTACAGTAACCTTAGTTCACAGAAAATATATGATTTTATTTTGCTCTTCAAAATGCAACTGCCTGGGCTTCCTTCACCTAATAACCATTTTGGATTAGTCATTAATTTGTCTCTGTTGTCCATACCAAGTTGCAGCCTCTTAAAGGACACAGGCTGTGCTCTTTGTTACACATCTTTACCCCATAGTGTCCTTTGAAATGCCAAGAACTCTGAAGTTGTTTAATAAGAATCACTTGGATTGATTCTTATCTTTGCAACCAAGTAAGGAAGACAGGTGCCATTTCCTCTGACTTTAATATGGTCAGACACTCCTGGAGCAGAGATTAGGAGCCCTATCCTCAGCTTCCAAGTCCAATTCTGAACCTATTAGGTTAATGCAGGGCCTGTTCCTGAAATACTCCTAACTGCAGACATGAGTGAAATGCATTCTCTGTGCCAGGCCTGAGGTCCTAACAGCAGCTTTCTATGGTCAGCTGGAATTTTCTTTGAAATTATGGATTTTATCTTTAAGAATTCTATAAATATTACTTTGCCTTGGTTATATCTATTTGGATATAAAGTAACATTGTATATACTTAACATGAAATAGAACAGTTGTACTGGGAAGCTGTGTCGCCTTTATCTTGTAGTCCTGTTACCTCCTTCCTTTACCTGTCACACCTGGAATATGCATGCCCCAGTTTAAGAAGCCCTGTTGAGATCTTTCACAATAGTCTCTCTCTCTCTTTTTTTTTTTAATAGTCTCTTTACTTTAAGGTTGACTGTACAAATGCTTCAGATATCAAAATTCACATGGATAGTACCAAATTCATGAGGAGGCCCTTAGTCTAGGGGATAGAACATTGATTTTCATGGTGCCCTAAATTTGAAACTGTTGGAGTCCATGCAGGTCACTGTGGGGTGAAGAGGAGGAGAAAGGGGCAAAGGCATGTTTTTGGTCTTCTTCCCTTGCTTCAAACTGAACGGTCCCAGTCACATCTGCTTTTCTCCTAGGATTTTATTTTGTAGATAACTTGCTTTTTCTGTCTTTGTTTCTTTTTTATTTTTTTATTATTTATTTTTTTAAAAGATTTTATTTATTTATTTGACACAGAGAAGCATAGGTAGAGAGGGAACACCAGCAACCGCAGTGAGAGATGGAGAAACAGGCTTCCAGCTACGCAGGGAGCCTGATGCAGGTCTTGATTCCAGCACTTCAGGATCATGACCTGAGGTGAAGGCAGATGCTTAATGACAGAGCCACGCAGGCTCCCCTCTTTGTTTCTTTTTAAAAGAAAGAGTCAATTAATTACATAGAAAAAAAATTAGACAATTTTAACAGAAAATTTTGAATTTCTTGGGATAACTGAATTTCTTTTTTTTTTTTAAAGATTTTATTTATTTATTTGACAGAGAGAGAGAGATCACAAGTAGGCAGAGAAGCAGGTAGAGAGAGAGGAGGAAGCAGGCTCCCTGCTGAGCAGAGAGCCTGATGGCGGCCTCCATCCCAGGACCCTGAGATCATGACCTGAGCCAAAAGCAGAGGCTTTAAACCACTGAGCCACCCAGGCACCCCTCAAACAAAATCCTTATAAATAACAAGCAAAAAGGAGCTAGTGTGTCCAAACTAAATATCACGGTAATTTAGAGCTATAAAAATGTCACACGTGTATTCTAGGCCTGACTTCTCATTCACAATGATGTCTTTTCCAGATGTCAAATAGATTTTTTGTTCAACTACTTTCAGGAGTGGGAATTCACAACTTTTTGCTGTAGCCTACGATAATACTGGATACCTTTCCTTGTTCGTAAGTTCTTTGTAAAACTGAACCAGGAACCTCTTGCCTATGGTTTTTGCCCCAAGGTATATAGTCCCATGCTCTGCAGAAAAGCACAGAAGACAGGTATCTTGCATCTATGAAGTAACCCTACAACAGATGCAGAATTACTGTGAAATTAACACAGCTTAAGCTTCAGGTATCTCATGTGCACAAACCACTTCCAAAGCTCTGGGAGAGGACCAAGAATAGTCCTAAAAATCATGTTTTTTTGTTTTTTTTTTTTTTAGGTTAGCCAAAATAAAATATTTTAATCAGAGTTAGGACAACTCTTCTCCAGCTTCTCTTCTATTACATTTCTCCTCATGTGCAGTGGTGTTGGAGGGTTTGGAGCAGCTGGGGACAGGTTGGGGACTTGGTTATGGAATGCTTCAGTTGGGAATGTACTTACTTTGGCCTCAG
Source organism: Spilogale gracilis (assembly GCA_004023965.1). Lineage (NCBI taxonomy): Eukaryota > Metazoa > Chordata > Mammalia > Carnivora > Mephitidae > Spilogale > Spilogale gracilis. The sequence continues at coordinate 11,408 of PITA01001109.1, forward strand.
CAGGGTATGTTTATGTGACTCTCTGTAACTTTCCTCATTTTTTAAAAGCTGTTGCTCTCTATTCCAATACAAAGGAGTGGCTTCTAGGAAATTGCTATACTAACTCTGCTGGAACACAAACGTGTGGCCAGAAGTCATAGCATGATATGAACGTGTCTCACACCATAACTATGTGGATAGTGGATGTTTGAATGTTTGAAGTCAGAAACTAGTTGATCAAAATCTGTCTGATCATCATATTATTATTAATTAAAATTGTTAAATGGAGGCTTCTTTAGCCAGGGTTTTCTGTTGCCAGGAGTATACCCTATAATAGAGCATATGCAATTATAAATATAATATATATTTTTTCATTTCCTATGAAATCAAACAAAATACAGTTTTTCAGAATTCCTATGTTTGTGTTATATAAAACTGTAGCAGTACTATAAACCCTGAGTATATCTGGGATAGCTTATAAAGGAAAAAAACTTGACTGAGGTTTTCCATAATTTGTTAACAAACCTAAAAATTTATAGATTTTCAGCGATGACTTGTGAAACTGACAGAAACTCTAAAATATCATTAACAAAAAGTAATTTTTAATCAACCATGCCAAAAAAAATTAATTATCTCTCTATTGTCTGTATAAAAAATATTGCAAAATCATTGACATAGAATGATTAAGAGAAAATCAGGAATATACAGCCAAAAATGTAGGGGCAAATGTGCTATAAAAGCTTGTTAGGCAGTTAATAAAAAAAGTCTCATATTATTTTTCTGAATATTTTTTATGAATGTGGTTTAAGTTGGCATTTGAAAATTTTGACCTCTTTTGTCATTCTAAATAGTCACTTGAATAACTAATTTTGCATTTTGTAATTTTGTGTTAATTTTCATGGAAATCCTCCACAAATTGCATGGCCTTGGACCCAAACAACTAATTCATTCTCCAAATATTCAGAAACAGCATTTAGGTCTTTTTTTTCCCCCAGGTGGACATCCTCAGGCTCTTTCCAGTACGATGATTCTTTTCAGATTTTTGTTCAGTTGCTGATTCATGGCCTGTTTGCTCATTAGCTAAGGCGCTGCTTCTCTTAGGAGACTGGGGATGAGTTGACTTGAATGCTTACGTTAAGGCACAGCACAGCTTAGTAAAATCAGTACATGTCCAGGTTTGGCATCAAACATATGAAGATGCCAGAATTTCCAGTTGTTAATCCTTCATTTTAGACAATATAGCTTACCTTTACTTTAAGATTCAGCTCCCTTATTTGTAAAAATAGGAATGGCAGTTCCTAGCTCAAGGTTGAGTAGTATAATGAACAAATAGGCATGTGTCACCTCGCTCAGCACTTGGCACATAGCAGATGATCAGGTAATGTTTGCCATTCCTTTTATTAGTGTTTAAACAAAAACACATGTTCTCTTCTGTACCTTTCACAGAGACTGGAGAAAGTTTGATTACATTTTCAAAGAATGTAACATTTCTCATTTTACAAGTGATGAAAAGCCCGTTTCCCCCTGGTAAGCTACCAGACAGATTGAGCAAATGAACCTCTAGTGACTGAAACGAAGCCTCGCTAGGCTTGGAGTAGTTTCAGGCAATTATACAGAGTTCTGAGTTCCCAGTGGGCCCTGTAGTTGTCAGCTGATTCTACGGTGGAACTTCTGGCATTTCTCTGGGCCTTCTGTGTTTATTGCTGGGCAAGAAGCCAGTTATCTGGGAGGAAGGTAAGAATATGGGACATTGTTTAAACTAATTTCTTTATATATGGATTAACGATCCAGGTTGAGAATTATCAATAGCTTTACCTTCTGACAGCCTCTCTTTTGGTCATTACATGTTTAACACGCAAAGCAGAAGAACAGCTGGGGAAGAGGCAAATGGGTATTTTTAGTTGCATTGAAAATGAGTTTGAAGTGAGGGAATGAAGTCACAGTTAAAAATGGCTGCAATAATAAAGATAATGGTAGTAATAAATGACACGTGTATTTAAATTTTCTGTGATCACGTTCCAACTGCCTAAGGGCACCATAGTCAAATAATGTATAGGCAAGAATGACAAAAAATAAGTGAATTGAATGGGCTGGGTACAGGGAAAGAGTTCTCCCTGATAAAAATGCACACATACACCCTGTAAATACAACACTAGGTAAGAGCTGACACACCCAGAATGAGGAGACCAGAGGGAGGGTGGGGGACCTAATTGCTCCTGCCTGCTGCACAGGAGCTACTCTCCATCAAAGGGTTTTTGCCTTGTTAAAGTGGGGTAGTTTTGTTCTTCTTCTTATTATTTAGCAGCAAAGCTAGGGATCTGGAATTTTATGGTAAATGATAAAATATAAAATATTGTGCCAGTTTAAAATGAAAACAACACCTTCTGGGTCAAAAACTGAGTTTGCCAGGGCTGATCTGGTTTCAGCATCGATTTTGTAACTCTCCCCACAAATGAGCTGCATAACTGTCACAGGAACATGTAGCTCCAGGCAGGCTACTGGGGTCAGAGACAAGGGAGAATGCCAAGGAAAATCAGCTCAGAGCAGCGGCTTATAGAACGAGGTGGGTCTTGAATAATATGTGGTACACCCTGTATCTATAGATATGTTTACCTGTCATATGTGTAGGTGAATCTTAAGTACAGGGAAATGCATGTGCAAAGGCAAGTGGCGTGAGGGTGGATCTTGTTCTTAAATAAGCAAGAGCGTCTGCGTGGGTACATTGAGGACGTGGAGAAAACAACTGATGGCCTACATGTTTGGAAAATGTACAATGTGGGTGCTTTTGTTTTGTGTTCCACTGGCAACTCAGTTTTAGTCCCTGTGTCTCAAATGAAAGTACTTAATATTTCTTTCTTGATCTATTCAGAGTGAAAAGGCAGAATTTTTCTCAAATAAATAGGACAAAAAAGGAAAGTTACTTACACCGACCCCTGTATCCCTGTCTTTCCACTTAACTATGACACTGAGGTATACTTTATGAAGGTAATTTCTGCTGAAGGTGTTAAGAGGTTGTAAAAGAGGAAAGTAGTTTATATCTTTATAAATGTATGTTTTTGGAAGAATTTACTGCCCTCAAAGTGGATATAATTTAAAACCAGATTGTTCTTCCCTCTAAGTGTCTGGGTTTTCTCTTTTTTTGATTTTTTGTAAGGACATAAGATACAGCTACTTTTCCTTAAAAAAATAAAGAAGAAAATAAAGAAAAAGCAAAAAACAATTACAGTTTTTCTCATTGAGGGGTTCTAATTAAAATGTTCCATTTGAAGGCTTTTTGGCCAATCCAAATTCTTGTTAACCAAATGCTTTGTATTTCTTGCTGGAGTATAGGGCTGCAACATTCCTAGAGGGCAAATTTGCAAAACATCACTAAGCCCAAATATACAGTAACATATGTAATTTCAACACCTTAAGGCATAGATTGTTTCAGAATATTTTGATAAGTAGGAATATATTGGTCAACAGGTTTTATATGTATCATTTTGGAAAAATGAAATGATACTTTAACACTATCTTTGGGCAAGAGTATGTCCATCCAGTAGATATAAGAACAGTCCTATTCTCACAAGCCGCTACTCTTTATCTTAAGGAGAGAAAATTTTAAGATTTTCTCTGTAACATAAATTATTCTTCTTGCAATATCATTTTAGAATATTTTTTTTTAATCTTAGAGGAAGCCAGTACAAATTTCAGTGATTCTTATAAAATAAACTTGGTATTGTTACTTTATTTTAAACAAAATATCAATTCTTAAGATCTATAAGCCAGATGGATTTATTATTCCATGTTTAATACTTCCTATTTTTTCGAGGATGAGAGTTATAAGGGAATAATCATCATACTAATTTAAATGGATTATTAGACTGAGTTTTATAGGCTATTTCTTTTTGTGATTACAATTACATGCAGTTTTGTTCAGTGATATGTCATTTATTTGTTGCATTAAAGCTTTAACTGGGGTGCACCCAGGGGCCCAGTTTGTTGAGAATCTGACTCTTGGTTTCAGCTGAGGTCATGATCTTGGGTATTGGGGTCATGAGATCAAGCCCTGTGATGGGCTCCGTGCTCAGTGGGGAGTCTGCTTGAGATTCTCTCTCTCCCTGTGCCCTTCACCCTGCTTGTGCTCTCGTTCTTTCTCTTCCTCTGTAAAATAAATATATGTTTTAAAAAGGTGGATTTTTTCTTGTTTTGTTTTTTTTTAAGATTTTATGTATTTGACAGAGAGAGACATAGCGAGAGAGGGAACACAAGCAGGGGGAGTAGGAGAAGGAGAAGCAGGCTTCCCACGGACCAGGAAGCCTGATGTGGGGCTTGATCCCAGGACCCTGAGATCATGACCTGAGCTGAAGGCAGATGCTTAACAACTGAGCCACCCAGGCGCCCCTAAAAAGTTTTTTTGAATGGAAGGTTAGTATATATAGAATTTGATATTTCAGTTTATAAAATATTAGTAATTATAAGGAATTGTTGTATTTTTAATGAACTTGTAAGAAAACATTGTAAGTGTATACCCTTTTGAAAAAAGAGTATTACGATAATTCCCTTTCACAAAATTTCTGAGCAGCATTCTGATTTTGACTATGAATTTAATTAGTATGCTTAAAATTCAAGTTCTGAAATATAATTAAAGAGTTCACATTTCAGATGTATGAGTGGATATGACTGATTAGTTTGTGAATTAAATTTTAAGAGTTATACACATACACTTGCAGATATTTATAATAGTATATGTTATCATGCATCAACATAAATGGATTTCACTTATAACCAATGAAACTGATAGTTAATTTGGTATATTTACCATGAGCTAAAACTGAGACAATAACCAGGAAATTAAGAGTGAACTGAGTAAGCAAACTCTCTGGTTATTGTTTACTCTATAGAGACCTTTGTGTCTGCAGCTGGAAAAGCGGCCATTCAGTAATGGCTGTGCTTTGTTCACATATAGGACCAAAGGCAAAGTTTTTCTTCCAGTATAGATAAATGGAAGGCAGTCAAAATGATTTCTTTTGTTAGCCATATATAAATTATTTTGAAATAAGATTTTTTGATAGTTCTTATTAATTTTGGGGGGAAATATTATTTCACCTAATGAAGAACTATAAAACTAGTATTAAATCTGACCACTTATTCCTGTGATTCTCATGGTTTGATCTTACATTAACTACTTCTTTGCATCAGGCACAGTGACCTTCCTTCAACTGAATAAAAGGACCAAGTTCATTTCTACCTTTAGGCTTTCTCTCACTATCCTCCAGTCATTTCTGTGGCTGGGCTCCTGAAGTTTTATATCTCTTTTTCTTTTCTTTTCCTTTTCTTTTTTTTTTTTTTAAGATTTTATTTATTTTACAGAGAGAGAGAGCTAGGGGAGTGGCAGACAGAGGCAGAGGGAGAAGCAGGCTCCCGGCTGAGCAAGGAGCCCGATGCGTTCCTCGATCCCAGGACCCTGAGATCATGACCTGAGCTGAAGGCAGAGGTCTAACCCACTGAGCCACCCAGGCGCCCTTTATATCTCTTTTTAATGTTACTCCCCTAACGTACTACTGATATCTTGTTACTCTTTCACATGACATCCTGTCCTTTTCTTACATGACCCTATTATAGCTAGTACTTGATTGTTTGCTTTGTTCTCCTCTGTGTCTCCAACTAGAATGTAACTTCAGTGAGAGCATCAGAAACTGTATCTGTATATTCTGCGCCTCATACAGGAAGCAGTAGACATTAAAAAAAAAAAAAAAGAGTTACTAAGAGCCACATTTCCTAGTTTGAATCCTGGCTCTGTCATTAGCAAGTCCTTAGACAAGTTTCCTCTCTTTTTGAGTGTCATCTATAAAATGGACATAATAGAACAAAGATGATGTGAGTGAATATATGTAAACTTCTTGGCACATAATGAGGCTTTATTAAATGTAGGAAAGCTAGATATCATAGTTTCTGGTAAATAGTAAGTAATCAGTAACATTTACCAAATGAATGAATACCTGCCTGAGGCCATTTTTACCTGTTGTTTGGATAATTATCTGTAACAGTTCTAGTTATTAAAACTGTTTGGTTATAAAGAACAAAACCAATTCAAAATCAATTCAAGCTAGCTTTAGCCTAAATAAATTAAGACATTTTAAAAAGCACATTTATTATAACTAGCAAATTAAGCAAAAATCACATTTATCTGACTCAAGTTCATCAGGAAGATGTCAATAGAATGATATCCACTGCATAATTTTAACAAAGAAGTGTTTCAAAATAATCTGTACATCGTTAGATTTTAATTTCTCTATTCATGCCTACCCCTGAATATAATTATATCTTTCTACATCTATATCATATCTATATTTACCCATATGCTCCTCCTCCTCTCTCTCTGGGATATATATTTAAAAGTTAATACTGGATACTTCTTTTTTATAAAAAAAAAAATTATTAGAGTGCAAGTGCAAGAGTTGGGGGAAGGGCAGAGGGAGAGGGAGAAGCAGACTCCCTGCTGAGCAGGGAGCCAGATATGACACAGGACTCCATCCCAGGACACTGAGATCATGACCTGAGCCGAAGGCAGATACTTAACCCACTGAGCCACCCAGGTGCCCCAATACTGGATACTTCTGAGAATAGAATGATCTGTTACTGAAATTCTATTTTTTCTGTCTATATTTTTGTTAGTGATAATATATTAATGATTATCAGAAGATGGTGTTTTATAAAGAATATGAAATGTCAAGCTAATTTTCTTATTTTGATGGTTCTCTGGAGACACAGGTTTTCCTTAGGTGGTTTCTTGTCTGCTGTCTTCCCAGCTCAAACAGAACAGTCTTGCTGACCTGCTGTTTCTCTTTTCTAACTGAAATTCCCCAAATCAACATGGTGGCTCAGATACTTGTATTAGTTTTTGTAAAAGTACAGGTTTATATGAGTGACATTTCTCTCCCCACCTGACCTTCCCATGAATAGAACGTCGAAGTTTTATAGTTCTTTAAATTATACCACAGTTTTTCCTCCTAGATCCCTTTAAGGAATTCTAATTAAAGTTTACAAAAATGTCTTTTCTTATCAACTAAACTTACTAAATACTTATTGACTGCCTATTTATACGCATATAGATGTTTCTTTTATTAGCTATTTACCAATACTAACAAGCTGAGGTTCTGTTTATAAACATCAAAGACATAAATTATAGATAAATTGTATGGATATCCTTGGCATTTTTTGAAAGCACAGTTTAGGACCTCTTTTATCTTTCTAATTAATTTTGAAGAACAGTCAGGAATCAGAATTTAGACTACTTTTTTTTTTCAAAATGATAAATAAATGCTTTATTATGATTGTAAAAGTAATATATATCTAGTTTTAAGATAAAAAAACTCAAGGATGCAAGGAAGAAATTAGACAATCACCAATTCTGTAATGTAGTTATAATTGTAATATTTTTTAGCATATGTCCTATACCATGACAGAAATATAATGCAACAATGTGTTGGATCTTTTGTAAGTGAATGAATACTTCTGCATTACCAGTTATAGCTTATTCTACTACATTATTGTATAATATAATTAACTTTAAAAATCTATTGTTATCATTGAATTACTTGTATTTTTTATATTATAAATAATACTAACAAATGTTAAATAAGCTGTCTTGCACACGTTTCTAATTATTGTCTTGGAATATTTCCTCGAAATGACATTTCAAATGATTGTTATTTAATATTTATGTATGTATGTATGTATGTATGTATTTATTTTGGAACTTACAAAAGTGTTTTTTTTTAATTTTTTTAAAGACCTGTTGATTTTAGAGGGTGGGAGGGATGGAGGGATAGAATCTTCCAGCAGACTCCTTGATGATAACAGAGTCAACATAGGGCTCAGTCTCACAATCCTGAGATCATGACCTGAGCCAAAACCAAGAGTTGGATGTTTAATGGACTGAACTACGCAGATGCCCCTGATTTTTATTAATACCTTAGATATATTTTGCCAAATTGCCTTCTGGAAAGATTGCACCATTTTTGGTCAGTCTATAAAGGAGTACATTCTGTTTGAATTGCCTTCTGCCATAAAACAAGTCAACTGGGCAAAATAAAACAATTGATACCAAGCACTGGACACAAGAAGCCCAGGACTGTGATCCTGAGAAAAGAAAATCAAATAGGATGAGCTTTATAATGGTCCTGACTTTATACACAGATGTGTATGAGTATAAATTATTCACAAAATGTTAAAGGAAGAACCCAAGTATATCCTGAGTTGAAGAACTGGAGATTAAACTTTGAGGAGAATGAACTACCACTGTAGATGCTATGCAAAGAAAGCTCCAGACATCTGCAGAAGAGTACTTTGAAGACTTTAACTGAATATCAATCAGTGCAAAAGTCGAAACTCCATGATATTAAACAAAGAACAGTTACTAGAAAAATAAAATTACCAGAGAGCTCTAAATTTGATAATTTCCACAGTTCACACAAGCTAGGATTCATTTATATTCTTATTAACAAGAGTGGAAAGGTCTGATGACTGCACAAGGCATCCAACAGAGCTCAAAACATGTCACATCTTGGCGGTATGGCTAAACTAGCTCTAGAGTAAAGACTACTCTACTCCAGCCTTAAAAACAAATGAACAACAGCCAAACAAAAACTGTAAAAAAATTTTGAAAATAATCAGGCTGATCTAAAATTAACTTAGTAGCCCTTAAGTGCTGATATTATTGGAGACAAGCATTGTTCCATAAATGTAATATAATTAATTCAATGATAGAAACTGGATGTTCCACAAAAAAAAAAAAAAAAAAAAGATTTTGTAATTTCAGCTGGATGTTTGCTGTACTTAATTTGGGCAACCAGGTGTTCAACAGAAACAAAAATAATGTGTACAAGATACTGGAAATAAAGATCTATAAAAATAAAAAAAAATAGAAGTACTTAACAGCTGACCCAAAGTCTCTCATCCTTAAAGGAATACAACAGATTCATCACTCAACAGTATACAAGTCATAGAGTCAAAATGTTTTGCATTCAATCAAAAAGTATTAGACACGCAAAGAAGCAGAAAACTGAGATTCGTAAGAAAAACTAAGAGAAAGAGATCCAGAAGTATGGAATTAGCAAGTGACTTTAAAATTACAGTTATAAATATGCACAACAATATAAAGGCAAATAACCTAATACAGAAAAAAAGAGAAAGATTTTAAAATGTTAGAATGTCAAAAATGTTAGAAAATCCAAATAGAACTTGTAGAAATTAAAAATAAAATATTAGAAATGAAAATTTCACTGGATTGGGTTTGTAGTAGAATAGTAAACATAAGAAGCCATTAGTGAACTGGAAGTCATAGCAACAGAAACTATTCAAACATAAATACCAAAGAAAAAGGATTGAAAAAATTAACAGAGCTCCAGTGACCTGCTTGTGTATCTACATCTATGTGTTTATTTATAACATATGTATAATTAGAGTGCCAGAAGGAAATAAGAGTGAAGGAAAGAAAAACAAAAAAAAATTGAAGATTCAATTAATGGGATTTTTTTTTTTTTTTTAGAATTTGGTGAATATTATAAGCTGGCAAAGCTAAAAAAAAACTCAGCAAACACCAAGCATGCTAAACACAAAAAAAATTCTACCAAGTCACATAATAATCAAATGGATTAAGAATGAGTGACGGAGAATACATCAAAGCAGCAAGAGACAAAAGACACCTGGTATACAGAAGATAAAAGATAAGAAAAACCACAGATTTTTTTTTTTTTCCAGAAACTATGTAAGCCAGATGACAGATGGAGAAAAAAAAAATACTTTAAATGCTGAAAGAAAAGAAAAGTATTTTTTTTAATTGGGGTAGGGATGAGAGAGAGAGAAAGAATCTGAATCAGGCTCCATGCCCAGGATGAAGCCTGATTCGGGGCTCCATCTCATGACCTGAGGTCATGACCTGAGCTAAAGTCAAGAGTTGGATGCCCAACTGAGTAAGCCACCCAGGCACTCCAAGAAATATTTCAATGTATAGAAGAAAAATATTTCTTTCTTTCTTTCTTTTTTTTTTTTTTAAGATTTCATTTATTTGACAGAGAGAAACACAGCCAGAGAGGGAACACAAGCAGGGGGAGTGAGAGGGAGAAGCAGGCTTCCCGCTGAGCAGGGAGCCTGATGTGGGAGTCTATCCAGGGACTCCGGGATCATGACCTGAGCTGAAGGCAAAGGCTTAACCACTGAGCTACCCAGGTGCCCCAGAAGAAAAATGTTTCTTAAGGATAAAAGCTAAGTAAGGATTCTTTTCAGATAAACTGAGAGAATTTGTTACCATTGGATAAGAACTATAAGAAATGGTTTGGGTTGGTTGGGTTGTTTTATTTTGTCTGTGACTAGGCTTCTCTTACACTATGGTGCAGGGTGGGCTGCACACACTGCATTCTGCTGGGGCCAGCCAGTTGCCATGTCAGCTGAAGAAGTAAGTGGAGGGCTTCACCTGCTTTGGGTCCATGGCATCTGTCTTAGGCACCAGCATCAGAGTGTCCTGTAGCTCACGGATCCACAAAGGCGATTTCAGTAAGGAAACTTAAACATGGATCTGTACAAAGGGACAAAGAGGATAAAAATGACAAATTTGTATGCCTTGAGCAGTGAAAGATATTATGACCAATGTTTAAAAAGTTTACTTGCATTGCTAAGGGCAGTTTTGTCTTTATAGCAGAAAATTTCTGAACTTACATTGAGATTGGTCACTTAATGGAATCCTCTTTAGCTCATTAACAAATTAAAATTAAAATGAAGCCATTTTAGTATGTTAATTTGGTAGTGAAGATGGATTATTATAGTAATATAGTTGTATATATTTACATTACATTTGGACACTGATATAGGGAGGAGAGTGCAGGTGACTCTTAGTAAAAAGCCAAGGGTCATGTAATTTAAATGCTTTAGAGGATAAACAAGAAACAAAGCAATGGGCTTTATAAAGAGAATCAGACCCACTGGCAAGTGAGTAACACCTAAACTCATTCAGATTCCACTTTTTAAAACAAGCTCCTAAACAAAAGTGTCTGAGGGCAGATAAGTTCAATATTTGTGATGTCATAAAATAACCCTTAAATTAGAAAGAAGAGTGTTCTCTTTAATTTTAACATGAATAATTTATATCTCGTTCTAAGTTTCTTGATGGATTTTACACTGTCATCTTTGTTTTCACTATTTAAGTTTTGTTTTATTAGGTGCTAATAGGGGTAATTGAATCTCAGGTCATTTCTTTAAACTGTTGTGAACTTTAAAATATTGTAATTTTCAATTTATCACCAATCTGAAGTAAAAGTTATTTTTTAGATTTTAGGAAAACTGAAGAAAAGAGGTATAGGAGAGTTAGAAAGCTTTTTTCCTTTGTTCCTCTAGGTGCAGTGGCTGGGGACCCTGCAAATTAAACTGACAAAACACAGAATAACAGGCAGAAAAAATAGATTTAATTACATGCATACACACTGGGAATTCATAAAGGAATGTGATTCTAGGAGACAGATATTTGAGGCTTATATACTATCTTAGGCTAGACAAAGGAAAAAGGGTTTGGGATTTCTGTAAGTGGGAGGTAAGTTATAGGAAGGGGAGTGGTAGGATTGTACTGGAAAACAAGGATTATTTAATGGTTTTTGTTTTGTTTTGTTTCAGATAGGAATTATCTGAGGTACTAAGAGTTGTCTCCAGAGTAGTTCTCTTCCTGGTAAGGGAGAAGGAAACACGATTACTGATGGAAACTTATGTCCTTCTTATAAATAGAAAGAGGAGAATGCACAGAGCTAATTGCATTCAGCTCAAAACAATCCTCAAGCCAAAGTGTCATAATTTGGGGTGGAATATTCTGGCCGCTTAAGAAGAAAGCTGACTACTAGTAACATTTTTAATTAATAATCTCCCTTGTTCTCTCATTTTAAAGAGTTTAGAAGAAAGATGGAATATAATTATATTTTCATTTAATCAATTATCAAGTATTAAATGCTTATGAATCTGGCAGATCTAAAAACAGCAGCTAGGAGATGCTGTTAATATCTGCTTTAAGAATTGGAAGATAGGGCCATATTTTCTCAGCTTTTTAAAGAAAAAAAAATGTTAAGGAAATAAAATTGATATGTTAGACTACAGGAAGACTAAAGATTTTAGAAGAGGTATGAGGGAATATAATAAGTATTTAAAGGTAGCTTCAGCCATGGCATGTCTAGCTCTATTTTTATGTTTATTCATTCTTAAAATTGCTCACATGCAAGTGCCTAATTGTCCATGGTGATCAAATACTGTAGTTCCCAGTGTCTTCCTGGGCTTCTATTTTTTCCCATAGATTCCTCTCCATTTAGCCCATTATTCTGTTAAGTCTATCCGAAGAAGCTGTGTTTATCTCCCCTCATTTGTTCTGTGACATTTTTTTTTTTTCCATTTTGTAAAACTGGTCACCGTAGGAAAGATAGCCAGTTACTTTAGAGAAAGTCTATTTTAAGTAGTAGCTACTTAGGGGGAAGGTTGAACACTTTAATCCTTCTTCTCCTTTTCTGTAACAATGCTAGCTGGTGGGTAGTCAGCAGGGAAAGTAGAAGAGGAGCTCTCCTAAAGAAAACATTCCCACTAGAAAGTAGTGACCCATTATGATGTTGAACAAAAGTAGTTCTAGAATCTTTTTTTTTCCACCTATGAATGCTTCTTATGCCACTTTGACTTTATTCAAAAAAAGGAGGAAGAGGAAGAAGAAAAACATAAAAAAAAATTAAAATTAAAAAAATACAATGTAAAAAATTGTATCCTAATTTTCCTTGATTCCTCATAATTAGTTGTTCTTGACTACTTTTGTTCATATTCACGAATTGAAACCAAGGCACTTAGTGTTAAATTTAATAAGTGATTATTATAGTTACTGTGTTCTATTACTAAGATGTTAAATGAAAGGGATAGAATGTTTCTAAAGACAATGAGAAGCCTCACCTTTTACCTCAGCTTCACCTTAACAGAGAAGGCTGTTACCCCCAAACAGCTGTTTAAACGTTGGTTTCTTTTAGTTAGTATTTGCGAAATTTCTACAGCACAGTTAGTTGTTGTGTTGCCTTTTTAAAAAATATTTTATTCATTTCACAAAAAGAGACAAACAGAGGGAACACAAGCAGAGGGAGTGGGAGAGGGAGAAGCCGGCTCCCCATAGGGCAGGGGGACCCTGAAGTGAGCAAGGACCCCAATGTGGGACTCTACCCCAGCACCCTGGGATCATGACCTGAGCCTACTGCAGACACCTAACAACTGAGCCATCCAGGTGCCCTGTTGTCTTGTTTTTGAGGCTATAGTTAAGAGGCTGAGGATCAGAAGACATTTTACCTTTCACCATGATTGACTAGGAGGTACTTGTAACATTATCAGAGGTGTTTTAGGTATTCTTTGATATGATGATGAAACTTCCTTTTTGAAGATCAGTCATATCAAGATGTTTTGATCAAATAAACTTCTCTCCAAGCTAATATCATTTAAGCATTCGCACTGCATTTTAAAAGGGTTAGAGAAATCATTCAATCACTTTGGTATTCCTATTAGAATTTGGTGTTCTAGGGTTTTAGCTGGAGATTTTTTCCAACCTCATTGCAGATTTTTAACATGTCCTGATATTCTCAAATTGGAAAGTCCACCATTCTATACTGTCTCAGGCAGTTAGCATATATCTTCCTTTAATGCTTTCCTCGGGGTTCCGGTTGAGAGTTTTGTCAGGGTTTGTGGAGTAGTTCTGTATAGATTAATCAAGTATTTGTGTGTGTGTGTACTTCATTTTATAGTTCCATGATAGTATTAAATATATATTGAAACTTACTATTTTCTCTTTTTCAAATGATACTTAGATGATGGTCATAGCTAGTCTTCCTATTATCAGTAGACTCACATGGATGAGGCTGAGATTGCTAATAAGAGTACATTGCTTTAATGTATGCTAGCATATAAACCAAAATTTCATGAGAGCCTCATAAAAGGTGTATAATTCACTATATACTATGATTACAAGCTCGTATTTAGTGTTATGTTATACAGTTCTCCCACAGTCTAGAAGAGTATTGTTCCCAGCAGCAAATTAGACTGCTTTGTAGCATCACTCCCACCTGACTTCCAACTTGGCACCTCCATGTGTCTGTTATTTTTAAATGAATCATTGTATATCTTAATTATGTGAAATAACCTATAAACCACCAGTAATTGTTAAGCAACTCTGTTGTTGTATGTGTGTGTGAGCATGTAATTTATATAGCTCCTTGGCTACTTCATTTAATAAGACTGTAGTAGAAAGAGCATGAAAATGACGATACTCTCTTTGTCATTATTACTTTTTTCCTTGTTAATAGATATGTTACTATTGAAATAAGTAGTTACTTTCTTTGTTCTCCATCAATACCAATTTTCTTAAGATTCTGCATGCAATTCTATGAAAAAAAACAAAACAAAAACAAAACAGAGTTAAAAGTTTAGTTATTTTTGCCCACCAGTCAATCCTAATACAAAGCACTGAGTATGCCTTATTTTTTATATATTTTTTTTTTTTTTTGGCCAGCTATATGTATATTCACAGGTATAGAAAAGTAAATGTGATTATGTATTCAACTATTTAGAATTTGCATCGCATTGCTTGGAAATGTCAGAGAAGCCTAAGTTCAATGAACTAGATGCTAATGGAAGGTTTCGAGTCAGTGGGATGGTGATGATAATGTATTGGTGTTATTGAGTAGGCTGTAGGACCAGTGAACATATGTGAACATGGAAATGGCATGACTATGTTTTAGGAAGATTGCTCTATCTGCTAGATGACTCTACAGTTACAGAAATGATGGATTAAAGGAAAGGGGAAATTCATTTAGGGAGTTTCTATCTTGGCAAGTGATGATAATGGACTTATCTAGAGAATATGGAAAGTTAAGGAGGTGAATTCCAATGACATTTAGGACATAGAATTGTTAGGATTTTGTGATTATTTGGGGAATGTGGGAGGATAGAGCTACGGATAAATCCTGAGTTTCTGTCTAGGGCAACTGGGTAGATGGACCTAGATCTGGAAGAGAGAATGCAGAATGTGTTCCGCTAGTATTCCTAAGCATCAGAAAATCTTATTCCTGTACAGTATATGCATTCTCCCTCTTAACTAGGTTAACTATTTCTTATAGGACTCAAAAATATTTAGCAGCTATAAGGATCAGACAATCCCAACTAGAAAGTCTTGGTGACACTCAAACAGAATTTAAGCTTCAACAAAAATCTTTAAACAAAAATGTGAAGTGATGAAATGCCTGGGTCTGAAGCCAAATGGCTCATTGCATCAAAGTGCAAAACTTCAAACTTCATCATTTTTACAGCTTTGACATCTTTATTTTAATCAAGAAAAATCTAAGAAAAGTAGGCTCATTTCAGAAAATTTTATGTCCTATCAGTTCCCAACACTGGAAAATATTTGTCAGATTTGGGGTTGTTTGACAGGATTGAGGATCAGTGTTATGCTGATGTTTAAGAACTACCATCATATTACTTGCCTGACATGGTGTTGAACATTTATTTAGTTTCTTACTTATTTATTTATTAGTAAGGTCTTTGCCCCATAATGTGGGGCTTGAACTCAAAAACGCAGAGATCAAGAGTTGCATGCTCTGTAGGCTGAGCCAGCCAGGATCCCACCATGCTGAGCATTTAAATATGATCTCATTTAATTCTTTCAGAATCCTGTTACTTAGTTTTACTTTATAGATGAAGAAAAATACTGAACAGCTTAAACATTGGAGTACAACTGTAATTAGGAACTAGTTTTACTTTATTCTAAAATGCATGAAATAAATACCACCAGTGTGTGTTCTGAGCATTTGTGGGAGGAAAAACCTTTTTCCTCTACCCTCCCAGTTTCACTCACTGCACCCTTGAGCAAATTGATAAAAGAGATTAGTGAAAAAGAGAGGGAGTGAGAGAGGAAAACAGTTGTAATTATGTAGATTTGCTTGAGAGTCTCACAAGGAAATGAGACTGAAGGAGCTAGGTGATTGAGATTTATATCATCTTAGACTAAACAATGGGAAGGGATTTGGGGCTTCTGGAGAGGGGAGGCAAGTTATAGGGAAGTGAGGGAAGAAAATGTATGGTAAGGAAGGGTTGTTTCTCAAGTGGTAAGAGTTTTCTCCAGGACTAGTTTTGTTCCTGTTAAGGAGAAACTTTTATAAATGGAAATTTCCTTTATACATGTAAATTGTCTTTACAAAAGAAGAAATTTATACTCTATTCTTAGCCAGTGAGGGAGGTAAAGAACTTTTCCTGTGTCTGCTGGTTCTCAAGACCCTTTAGGTCAAAATAATCTACATACTGGGTGCCTGAGTGGCTTAGTTAAGCATCTGACTCTTGATTTCAGCTCAAGTCATGATCTCAGGGTCATGAGATCCAGTCTTGTGTGGGGCTTCTTCTGGGCATAGGACCTACTTAAGATTCTCTCTCTCTCCCTCTCTTTAAGAAAAATAAAATCCATATACCAATCTGATTATTTTGGGGTTATATTTTGGCACTTTTCAAGCATCTCTACCTAATTCTTGAAACTGTAGTCACAAAAATTCGTTTGGGTTGCTGAAAATGGGAGTTCCTCCTCATAGTAGCTTCCTGGATTACAGTTTTAAGAGTTCTAATCCTTTTCTCTCTGGGAATATTTATGATTTTGACCAAATTATTTGTTCCCCCACACTTAGAGTTTTCATTGAGAAGTACCAGGTCTGTGAAATTATCAAATGTGTAACATTTTACATACCCAGGGCTCCATGCTTTATAAGACAGTGCCACCATTCAGAATTTTGAATAACCACTTAATATTTTTTTTTCAAATTTTCACATGTATCTTCCCTTGAAAAACAGAACTACATGATCACTTTAAAGCTACTTATGACGAGTTTAAATGTCAACATTGGTTTCTTCCTGTTTAATTTCTCTGTGGATCCCTCAAGCTGAATGATAAAGAATAAAATTTATAACCTTTTTCTGTGGCCACTCTCCTTGATGTTTGCTTTAGAAATAGAATGGTAGAAATACAGAAAGGTGATATGGTTGTGAATATTATTTTCTCCTAAGTCATCTAAGTTGTTTTAAAAATGTGCACTGTCTTAGAATACACATAGAGGACACAGTCACTTTCATCACTTTTTTTCCAATGTTTCAAAAATCTTGATAATTTTATGATTAGCATTCCTTTCACCATTCAGTAAAGCTATTGAGGTTAATGCTACCAGTGTGTGTGTGTGTGTGTGTGTGTGTGTGTGTGTGTGTGTTAAACTAATGCTGTCACTATGTATTTTTTTCTTTATTTCCCTTTCTTTTTTGAAAATTGTCATAAATGTCCTCATCTCTTATCCTTTTAGGTCTTAATTTATTTATTTACTCTTGCAGATAAACCTAATTAGTTACCCCCTCTTTTTTTCACTTTTGAAATTTAATTTGACACTTTCATCTCTGGAAAGATCTTTCATCATCTTCTTTGCTAGTCTGTGTCCTTTTGAGATCCTTTAATTCATCTTTTCTGATAATAATACATTTTTTTTTCATCTTTATAAAAACTGTTGAAAGCAGTTAGTATGTGGCAGGAACTACGCCACCTTGCACAGCATCAGGGATAGTGGTGGGCACAGAAGAGTTCTCTCACACAACAGCTCACAAGGACAGTACAAGCAGTACATACAGCACAATGTGATACGAGCCATGGTGAAAGGAGAAGCTCCAAGTTGTTGAGAGGTATCTGGGAACAAACAGAGGAAGCCTCAACCAAGATTAGGTTCAAGAGGAATACCTGCATGAGTTAGACAAAGACGAAGTGACGAAGGAAGAATTTTCCAGGCATATGAGGTGCACGAGAGAGAGTAAGTAACTGAGTGCATGGCACTTTCTGTGTTGAAGCTATTTCAGTATAACTGAGTGTATATTTATGTTACTTACTGGGCAATGACAAGCACTTTTGGAGTTTCTGGTGTTTTTATGTTTTTTCCCCTGCTCAGAAATAGGACTTCTCTATTCTACTTTCATTGTAACTTCCCACACTATATAATTCAGCTGGTAGATAATGGGTGTTTTAGAGTGGTTATTGACTAATTTTAGGTGCCTGGGACCAGTATGTAAATACATTTCCAAGTTGTCATAATGAGGGAGGATTGTTATGTGTGTTCCTCCTGTGGGGGGAAGTCCGAATGTAATGATTATAGTGTTCTATTGGCAAACATTCAATTTCAGGTTACATTTGGTACAGTATGTAGCATGGTATATATGTTGCATTATGCAATTGTACTAAGCAAAGACTATTCTGGAACAAACCACAACTTAGATTTTAAATCAGAGGTTTTGGTATTTATAATGAGAGAATGGGACTTAGACAGTAAATGTTCCAGATCAATTTATAGAGGAAGAAACAGACCTAGAAAGGTAATGAAAGAGAGAACTATAAGTTAACTGTGATGATGATTAAAAAATTTATTTATTTATTTATTTATTTATTTATTTATTTATTTGAGAGAGAGAGAAAGCATGCCCACAGTGGACAGGGGCAGAGAGAGAGAGAAACTCAAGCAGAATCCACACTGAGTGCAGAACCTGACTCTGGGCTTGATCTCATGACCCTGAGATCATGACCTCAGCCAAAAGCAAGAGTCAGTTGCTTAATTGCACCACCCAGGGGCCCTTGAGAGGAAGATTTTTTTTTTAATGTCACATTCATTTTTATTTCTAATATTTTTGAGGATAACTATTCTAGTTGTTTACCTTTTCTGTTTACATAACTTATATAATCAAACTTTTTTCATTAATGAGCTAACAAACATGGTATATAGATTCTTTCCAAATTGAGAATTAAAGAACCGTTAAAGGAGAAGTTGTGCAAACCTCGGATTTTTTTTAACCAGTCTGAACAAGGCTAAAATTTCAGGAATTCTAGAGGGAGCAAATAGAGATTGATTTTTATTCTGGATATCTTATGGGAGAAGAACTTAAATAAATTGATTTATTTTTGTGATCTACTTCCTCTCTCACTTTTACAAATGAATCAAATGAATAAAGATAAATCTCCAATTTGTTGCTTGTCTTTGCTAGAGATTATTTTTGTTTGAAGTACAATATTTTAAACTAATACTCATTATGTTCCTAGTAAAAAGGCAATGCAAATAGCACTATCCTTTTACAAATGAGGACCTTGAAGTGCTCTGAAATCAGTTTGGATCATTTGTCTAAGATCTCTCCATTAATAAGTAGGACAGGTGACATCAGGACATAGTGACAGCAGTGTCCTTCTTGGGCATATTTTACACTTGTCAGAGGGAGGAAGGACAAGAGGAGGCAAAGAAGGAAGGAGATGAATAGAAAAGGAAAAGGAGGGAGTAAAAAAAAATTCTACCTGTGCTGTGTTTATCATCTACCATTCACAGTGCTTAGCACAGACATGGCTGCTTTTCTTTCTTTTTTTTTTCTTTTTTTTTTTTTTTAACATTTTATTTATTTGACAGAGGGAAACACAGCCAGAGAGGGAACACAAGCAGGGTGAGTGAGAGAGGGAGAAGCAGGCCTCCCGCTGAGCAGGGAGCCCGATGTGGGACTCGATCTGGGTCTCCGGGATCATGACCTGAGCCGAAGGCAGTCGCTTAACCAACTGAGCCACCCAGGCGCCCCAGCATGGCTGCTTTTCATCTTCATTGATTCCCCATTTTACAGTTGAGGAAACTGAGACTCAGAGAAGGTAGAGCCCTCACTTACAGTTCCGCAGCTAGTACTGGAGGTATTCCAAGACTATCTTTCCGCCACTGCACAAAACTGATTCCGTGCTGTTCCTATGTCTCTGTATTTTTTTTAATGAACATTGCAGAATTAACTTTAAATTTATATATATATAAGAAAAGCAGATCGAGAGCACTAAAAAACAAAACTCTGGCTCTTCACCATGGTGTGTTGGTAGTACTGACACCTAGGGAAAATGTAAATATGTTTTAGACTAAAGTGAAAGTAGAGAATTAAAAGTTAATATCAAAACTGAAACAAAGCCATATTTTGTGAAACACACATTAAGAGCAGTACATGGGATCAAAGGATGTGATCTCATTTCACAGCAAAACAGGTCCTGCAAGCCCAGGTAATTCAGGAAGCAGAATGGTAATTATTCACAGAAGAAAGCAGGTAGTATACTGTTACAGTACCACAGTAGAAAGTCAGAAGGTCACAAAAGCTTGCAAGGTAACTGACACAACTTGAAACTGCTTGGCCCCCTTTAAAAAGAAATTACAAAATGGGAGAGAGTGAAGCAAGTTTACCTAACACATCTTTGCAAGGTAAGTGCCAACAGCCTCTGAAGTGTTTCCAGTCAGAAATTCAAGCAGTGGCTATTATGAAGGGGGTGTGTGTGTGTGTATGTATGTGTACGCACTCACATGCACCTGCGGGTGCCAGCGTGGGCATCTGCCCAGTTTCAAGGTGTGCTTAAGGGTGAGAAAAAGAGGTGGGGATTTTTCTTGTTTCCAGAGAAGCTGGCTGTCTCTTGGGCTCAACAACTCAACCAACACAGAAACCCAAATTTGGTGGAGAGTGGGGAAAGCCTTACTTTGCCCACCAGTGTAATGCTGGAGAAATGCTGTGACCAGCTTGTAGTGCAGATCTTTTCTAGTATTGACAGGTTACTCTTTTTTGTCTCTACTTGTGGAATTCTTACTCATAATCGAGTTTTGCCGTATCTGGGGTTTGCCAGCTAAGTTTCCTTGTATTGATAAAACCATTTTTCTAAAGGCAGACAACAGGATCTCAGGGGAGAGCAAAGCAGTTGGGGAGAGGGTTTTTTTGGTTTTTGGGTTTTGTTTTTTTACAGGTCTTACTGAGTCAGATACCTTTGTTCTTTCAAGGGATTGGCTTTGTTGACATTGGCTTGACTAAGCTTCTATGGTTAGGCTTATTGATTGAAACAATATAAGATTTCTCACACGTTTCACTTTTTTGAGTGAGAAAACTTCCTTCTTAAAAAAAATACAAAATTGACAGAATGCTTATTCGTTGCTATGATTGCTAGTAGTCTAATGTCTTATGCATTATTTATCGCGTTTACAAGAGACATTTTGATCAAGATATTTTTTAATCGACTTCTAATGACATTTTTATTTAATTATGTTCTTGTGGTGCTACCACCAAGAAAATCCCCAGTCCACCCAGTTTTTTATTTAGTGCATATAATCAAACATGTAACTACATCTGTGAAATATAATATATATATGAGGATAACAATAAGATGATACACAGACAATAAAATGATCACAGCATCCATTTTCTAAAGTTAAATTATCCTCCAGAATGCCTGCTTTTTTTCCTTTATTTCTTTAATCCTTTCTTCACTAAAGCTGCTTAAGAAACTCAGAATCTTATTTTATTTCTGTTTCCTAAAAACATTTTGTTAAATACTGCTTAAACTGCTTTTATTGGGGCACCTAGGTGGCTCAGTTGGTTAAGTGTCTGCCTTCTGCTTAGGTCATGATTTCAGGGTCCTGAGATTGAACCCCATGTCCCCTGCTCAGTGGGGAGCCTGTTTCTCCTTCTCCCTCTGCCCCTCCCTTCCTGCTCATGCTCTCCTCTCTCTCTCAAATAAATAAATAAAATCTTAAAAAATTAAAATGCTATTATCAAGCACTTTTAAAGATTAATAAAAAGTTTTGTGTATTCTATTGAAGAAAAAGCTGAAAGACTTATTGAGCTTCTATGAAATTATGCATTTATATGTGTTTTGTGGAGAAAATGATGTTATGTAGGTGCTTATGACATATAGTTTATTTGTCTCTATAATGTCTTTTCTTGGAAAGTATATGGGAAGTATTTAGGTTGTTAATATGGTTCATATAATGATGATTTTATATAAAATATATATAATTATTTGGCAACCACCTGAATAGCCTCTCATGGACTATGCAGGCCTATCACCAGTGTCTGTGTTCAGAGGTTATAATAAATTGAGGAGTAACCAGGCCTTATCTCTCTTTGTGTCAGGATCACGGGTAATATTTACTTCTTATTTTAGAGTCCTAGCATGTGTGCAGATTTTCTGTTTTGTTTTTCCTTTTTCTTTGGCAGCTTTATGTATGTTATGTTTCTGGTAATATGTTCCACTGTGAAAGGGTGACTACATATATACACACATACAATGACTTTCAGAATTAATAATTAGTATATAGCAGAAAAAAAACAAAGTTTTAAAAAGAGCTATGTGAATAATTTGAATGTTACGGTTTGAGTTAGAAAATCATGTGCTATATCTCTGTAAATCTTCTGTAGCTGAGGGATGCTTATGAGTTCAGTTCTGTCTCAAGGGGTTTTCCCTTGTGAGTTCTATGAACACTTTTCAGTGAGGACTGTGTTGTTCTGAGTTGGAATATACCCTTGGTGAGTCTACAAATAGTTCAGATCCGTCTTCTTGGAATATTGTGATGCATTCCAGTTGTACTTGCCTTAAAATTATTAAATGATCTTAGTAATCAGGGTAGAGTTAATGATAAGTGAGGGTACTTCAGTTGTTGGCTTTAAATTATTTCTGGATTTTTTTTTTAATTATAAAGGAAAATACTGTGGTGATAATTTGTAGCTTTATGTGGGTGGAGTTAGGATATTTGGTAAATTTAATAGCTTAGAAAACAAATCAAAATATCTTCTGGAATATTCATTTATGGAATGCTCAAACATTTTGTTTTCTGTGCAATACCCTGTCCTAAATCTCAGACTAAATTTAAAAATTATTGAAGTAAATGAAAAAAGCATTTTGAAATGTTTAATTTTGCCTTTAACTTAGCAATATTTATAAAAAGATTCTTACGTTCTCTGAAATAATACTAATTATTATCAGCTCATCTTAGAAATAAGCATGCTCTGACAGAAATGACTGTATTCGAATACTTTTATACATTAAACACATATGGATGGCTTAAAGTTTTTGGTTATGAAGATAGGAAGTGATAACAGATTATCATTAAAACTCTATCATGTGCTTTGAATAATTGTTTTCTAAAGCCATGTGTCTAGATTGTGACCATGTCTTGTCATAACTTGGAGGGCTATCCATAGACACTGTCAAAAGAGTGCTATTTCCTGTAGGTTTTAAATCCAGGAAGCAGTTGAGAGTACCCTAGTTAGTGGAGTCTATTAGCTATCAGGAGGTATGGTATTGGGAACCTATTTTTTCCCAAATGAAAGTGAAGTTGCTCCAAGGTTATCTTCAGCTAGCTGCATGGGAAAACATATCAGTTATCTTTTCAAACATAAAAAGCAATTTCTTCCTTTCAGTCCTAGTGAAAAGTAACTCTACAGAAAATAATGTAAAGATTTATATGAGAAGGCTCATAATATTCTTAGGATTCATAAAATAGAATTACCTAGGACAGGATCAAATACTAGATTTCTTTTCTCTTATTCTTGAAAATATAAATAAAATATCTAGTATAGCAATTGGAATGGGGCAAATGCTTTCTGAGGATTGTATTTACTAAGGAGAGGAAGCAGCATTTCCTTGCACAATCCTTGAAAACTTGCATGTACCGTAGAGTAGCACCTGGTCAGTCTGTGATAGCAGTGAAATGCTGTGACGGAAACAAAAGAAGGGTGGAAACTTTCTTCCAGGGAAGCAGCTCCCTGGAAAATTCCTAAGGTTAGGATTTTTCCAGAGGACCCTTACCTGTATTGCCTATCAGGAAGGACATGTATTTCCTATTGCAGGATTCTTAGTAACAGGCAGGGCAGACCCTAGCAGGGATTATAGGAAAGGGAAAGAAGCTATCACTACCCACTTAGGTCCCTCCCCTCACCCACTTGCTGAGGTAGGAGGGACCTCAGCAACTCAGTCCACCTGAGCTTTTTCCATTTTGTTTTTCTCTTCTTCCTTGGTAAGCATGTCCAAAACCATTTGCCTCTTTGGACAGGATATGGTATACAAATTCATCTTCAGAATGATTTCAACAAAAGGTGTTTCTGAGTTCAGTGCTGACATGACCTTGAGAGTGGTTGCTTTGAATGGGGTTCTCACACCACTGTCACTCAGGCCATCTACTTACAATTGCTCAGATGTTTTTGAGTATTTTTTTAATATTTTATTTATTTATTTGACAGAGAGAAACACAGCCAGAGAGGGTACACAAGCAGGGGGAGTGAGAGAGGGAGAAGCAGGCTTCCCGCTGAGCAGGGAGCCTGATGTGGGGCTCGATCCCGGGTCTCTGGGATCATGACCTGAGCGGAAGGCAGTCGCTTAACCAACTGAGCCACGCAGGTGCCCCTGTTTTTGAGTATTTCTAATTATAGCTCCCTTTCCTATGCCAGTTCTTCTTAGTTTTCTAGATCTAGGAAACCCCTTCTCTATAGGCTACAAAAGATACTAGAGCTCAGGGGGAAAAATGTCTCCAAGTACAGAAGAGTTGGTAGACCCTGTGGAATCTAAGGCTGGTTCTAAAGAGCAGTCAACAGAGAAGAGAGGAATTTTCAAGAAGCGACTGAAGGAGAATTTAGCTCTCAGAGTTAGGGGAGAAAACCTCTGTGGAATCTTAACATTTTCAAGGTATGAGGGAGCTTAAAGGGCCTCAAGTCTGATATTTTTCCTTTGTAAAATAGCAAACAGGGCCTATGAAAGTAAGAAAATTACCCTTGGTTTCTCAGAAGCAGTTGCCAGAATCCAGATCTCCACCCTAACTGCCCAGAGCCTGTAATTTTATAGAGGAATTTGGCACACTATTCTGGAGGCATTTACTTTCCTATTTCAAAAGGGAAGAATCAGGGTTATGAATGCTTTCAATATTGACACCTTTTAGTTGCTGTAGTTATGGCCTGGGAAAGGATTGTCCCGTATTCGGTTAAGCTACTATGGGACTGGTACATCCAGGCTTGGGACTTTTCTTGACTCCATAGAATTTACATTGACTTTTAAGACCTTTACTTGACTTTCATCACAGCCAGGAGGAATCAGCTTGAAAATCCAGACACACATGCATTGAGTACACATCATGTTTCTCATGGTACAGTTTTTGTTTTTGTTTTTTTTTAAGACATTATACTCATTCTGCTGGGCTATGGAAAGAACAAAATCTAGGCAGGAAGGTGCCTTAGTGTCTGTGCTTCTAAACTGCAGCCCGAGGGCAGCAGTACTGTATCCCCCAACCTGTCCTACTGGTTTGGTGTGCATGTTTATTTTCTGTGGTGGAAAAAGTATCTCTGCCTTCATCATCGTATACTGTGTCTGTGAGTGCCTTGAAATCTTTCTACAATTCCCCAAGAGGACTGACCAGTTTATGACTCTTCCTTTCCAGCCTATAGAACTTTAACAGCATTTGTAAGTAGAAGTGTAAGACGCTCTTGTTGAACCTATCCATGTTCCAGAAGAAAGGCTTCCACTAGCTTTAATGGATAGGTTGGAATACTTGAAGACCTGAGACATTTTGGAGTTGAAATTTACATATTAAGGCAACAGGGTGTTTTGGAGTTGGAACTTCCAGAAGCTCTGCTAAAAAGACCTTATTTTCTAAGGATAAATTCGAGCACATTTGGAGCAAGTAAAATTTCAGAAAATGTCAAGGCATGAAATCCCAGGTAAGTCTGATCTGAATGGGTTAGGCAAAGGTGCCTGTGAAGATGGCTGGGGGATTTTCCCCAGGTATCAGACAGAGAATCCCTGGAGTAGGCAATGAGATTAGGAGATGAACTCTGAAATAATGTATAAGAAGTAGTAAATGAAAGCAGTATAACTGAGCCAAGGACCCTCTTTTTCTTGCCTTTCTAAATGGAAATAGGATCTTATTAGAAATAAAGCAGCCATCAGTGTACTTGAATGGAACATGAGATGAAAGTGGTTAAAAATACGATACTCACTTAAAACTGGCTGCTGGGGAGGAGGGCAGTTCTCAAACACTTTGAAATTTAGAGTTTGTTCATAGACTTTTGAATGTTCTGAAAGCATGGTTTAATCCTCTTTGATTTAAATGATATTTTATGGCACCAAAATTATTTTAAAGGGAAACATTTTAAGTTTCAATTAAAGACACTATAAAATCTTGAAAAGAAGGTGATACATACCTACAGGATGACTTGATTGTTTGAACATTATGATTAATAATGTAATTAAAATTTTTCCATACATTTAAAAGGTTGGATCTGTCTTTGCATCTATTTCCATTCCTTAAAGAAATAAAACAAAGAGTGCGAGTAATGATCTGATGATTGTGCGTGTATAAACACCTTATAATTATTACATTGCCTATTCTCTAGTTTTGGAAAGAGTTTAAATAAATTTAGCTAATTGAGTAGGACAGCAAGCCAACTTTTTTTATATCACAGGTTTTGGTGGGAGGATTAACCAAGCACATACTTATTATTGCAAGCTATTATACTTGCTACGTAAGTGAAGGAAAAACGGGTGACTGACAAGATTGCAAAGAAAGTGTGATTATGGCAAAAACACTTTAAAGAGTATTGAGCTTCAGTTTGATCCCTTGAGCTTCTAATCTCTCTTCAGGAAAACTATGTGTAAATAGTTTTATTTGCCAGGGCTGTTTTGGTGCTTTGCTGATAGATGTTTAACCATCTCCATAGTTGAACACTTTGGGAGGTGCATTCATAAAAATGCCTTTAAAATTAATTGACATGCAATTCCCCTGTCCTCTTTAAAGCCCCTGGTCAGTGTAATGCAAGATGTGTATTATAGTTTTAAAAAAATGACTTAAAGAACAAAATCCTGTCTACTAAAGCCCCAAAGAGAAGTATTATGAAAAGTAAACTACTGAGCATAAGGCAGTTCATTTAAACATGCAGAAGTTGTGCACGTACACCTGTTAAGCAACACAGTGAACTTTGCTGTGTGACTTCAGACCTTGGTAAATGATTTATTTTCAAGAACTGACTAAACTCTTGAAACTATTCCATCTGTGTGATTCTTTTGTCTTCTCAAAAATAAGTTCCTTTTTCTTTTTTTTTTTTGGTTTAGTTGGTTTTTTTTTTAGATTTTATTTGACAGAGAGAGAGTGAGTAGGGGATGGGGGAGGGGCAGAGGGAGAAGCAGACTCCCTGCCAAGCAGAGAGCCTGACATGGGTCTCAATCCCAGGACTCGAGCCAGGCTCATGACCTGAGCCAAAGGCAGATGCTTAACCGACTGAGCCACCCAGGTGTCCCCAAAAAAGTTCCTTTGAAAAGAAGATGTGAGAAGCAGAGAAAGTTGAAGGATCACTATGCTTTATTTATGGACATTTAATGCAATCACAGACAAGTTCTATCTTCCCTTAAATTACTAATAAATCTTAGAAAAAGTCTTCATCACATCAACATTTTTTGGTGGTCAATTTCAGAGGTGGAAAAATATTCATTGCCACAAAAGGGGGAAGTTGCTTCTACTCTTGACAGTTCTTGGTACTGTTATAACCATAGTTAGTATCTAAGAATTTATAGCGAAACCTAGGAATTTATGGAGTTTCATGGAGGAGAGATAGTGTAAACTGGCTCTGTCACTTTGGGGAAGAAGAATAAGTGGCCAGAAGGAAGAAATAGCAGATACAAGGCATAGAAATTCTATCTGCCCATTTATTTACATGCTTTATTTTCATCTTATTGGCAACAAAAGGATTTTCTCAAAATTAATACTTTGAAATAGGCTATAAATAAGTGAACATAATAACAAAAAATAAGGTTAAAATAATAGTTGAAATGTTGTATATAAAATATGTGCCAGAATATTCTAAACAGCTATCAAACGAGTCACAAATTTGTTTTCAAGCTTCCTAGCAGGCAAAAGAAAGTAAGAAATTGGTTTTAAGACTTTTGCAGTTCAGATGATATCAGTTATTCTGGGGTTACATAGAGATTGTGACTGACATCAGAATTGCTGTAGATAGCCTAGCTAGAAGAGAGGAGTTTTATCAGGCAATATTGAGAAATAAAGCTAAGAGTTATAGAGACAAAGAAAATAGTATTATTTAACTAATTTTGGAATCATTCGATGGATGATTCTCTTTTGAGCTCCTCAAGCTGTTCCACTACCCTACCAGACAATGCTTGGAAAAAAAATTTATGCAGAAAATATTTCAAACATGTAATAAAATTTTGAAAAGAAAAAAAGGAAAAGAAAAAGAACAGTTAAGAAATATACTTATATCTAAATGTTTGCATGAAGTATTAACATTAAAATTTCAGAATATAAAAACTGCTCATTTTAAAAATTAGGTTGCTATATGTATTTTATAAGCATAGGGTATTACTCGAGTGTCTCTCTTGCAGTTTTTACTGGATTTTATATAGATGTTTTATGTTTATTTTGGTTAACTGTAGGGTTCTATACATTCACTATGTCAGATTTGGTTGGGGATTGAGGAGTGGTGCAGGGACAGAGAATAATAATAAAGAGGAGCACATTTGATAATATGTATGCTGCATTATAAACCTTCTTTAGAAACTTTAGAAGCCCAAGTGCACCAAGATTATGATATTACCCTAAGTTTCTATTTTTGATATGAGTAAATAGGAATTTGGGTGAAAAAATAAAAGAATAATAATAATGTTTTTATTTTTTTTTTAATTTTATTTCTTCAGTGTTCCAAGATTCATTGTTTATGCACCACATCCAGTGCTCCATGCAATATGTGCCCTCCTTAATACCCACCACCAGGCTCACCCATTCCCCTAATCCCCTCCACTCCAAAACCATCAGTTTGTTTCTCAGTGTCTACAGTCTGTCATGTTTTGTCTCCCCCTCCTATTTGCGCCAATTCACTCTTCCTTACCTTTGCCTAATGTCCTCCACATTACTCCTTATGCTCCACAAGTGAAACCATATGATACCCGACTTTCTCTGCTTCATTTATTTCACTCAGCATAATCTCCTTCAGTCCCTTCCATGTTGCTACAAAAGTTTATTCTTAAGCCTGAGTTCTCATCAGTGTTAGGTTCATATTTTACATTCTTTTCAGTTTACCATTTGCCTCCTGTGGATTTCTTTTAGTCATTATATTTCTTCTTGATTAGAAAACTTACAATATTGTTTATATTTCTAGGAATTAGTAATTACCAAATTATATTTATCAAAATACTCTTATATGACTTGATAATATAATCCACAATAACATTGTTATTTAATAAAATGTTCTGAAAAGGTACTCTTCACATGAAATTCGCATTCATTTATGTTGATTCGATAGTAAATAATTTGGCTTTATAATCACATACATATAAAAGGGGAATGAACTAAAATTTATTGGGAACTAAGTCAAAGCAGAAATTTACTAAGATTATTTGAATCTCACAACAATTTTGGCCTTTCTTTTACTCACAAACACTCCAAACTGAGATTTCAAACACCTGCCTATGTTTTGTTTCTTTCTATCATTCAGTTGTCAGATCAAATACCATCTCAGTGATACCTTCTCTGGGCTTTCAAACAAGACCAGCTATTCTATTTTAATGTCTGATTTTATTTCTTTTAATAGCTCGTCATGAGACTTTTTTTTTTCTGGTATTTTTGTGTATTGCCTATTTCCTGGCAATAAAATGTTGTCTCTGAGATGAGAGAGCATGGATGACTTGTTTATTTCTGTATTTCTAGTGCCGAGAACCACACTAACATATACTGTATTTTCAGTAAGTTTAATATGCTCAGAAAGACACACATAAAATCCATACTATCATTCCTGTGTGTCTATGTAATTTACATTTATTCTAACGTGAAATTAGTTGAGCATAAAGTAGCAGTCACTTAGCATGGTAAATATGAAAAAGACATTTTTCTAGAAGAATAATAATTGACACTGAACCTATTTTAGGAGATTGGAAGCAGTGTCCTGTCATTCAAAATTAGAGAATTTGTTCCTTTCTTATTTTCTCTAGTTGTGTAACTGGCTGGGGTTACCTAGATGAGCTCTCAGAGTTTAAATTGTGCCGATAGAGGAAGACATGTGTTAAGTGTATACTGTGTGCCAGGAGTGCTCCAAGTGTTCAAAATATTTAAGCTTCAGGTGGCACCTGGGTGGCTCAGTTGGTTAAGTGACTGCCTTCGGCTCAGGTCATGATCCCAGAGACCCGGGATTGAGCCCCACATCGGGCTCCCTGCTCAGCGGGAAGCCTGCTTCTCCCTCTCTCACTCCCCCTGCTTGTGTTTCCTCTCCAGCTGTATTTCTCTCCGTCAAAGAAATACAATCCTTAATATATATATAAATATATAATATATATATATATATTTAAGCTTCAAAACTAACCAGTGAGGGATATAAACTCAAATGCAAATAATTATATGACTATATCTTTGTTATTAGAAAGAAAGCCACCCTCCTGATCAATTTCAAATTCATCTTTATTATTGTCCCTGATGAATGACAGAGTAATGGAACACTTAGTTCATGTAATAATGGTGGGATTCAACAAAATTCAAATACAATAATTTTGAGTGATACTTGAGATCAAATTGGTATTTACTTGTATTGCGTGCACTAGAAGGAAGAACTTGTGCGACAGAGAAAATAGTCTTGTTAGCTGATTTAGGGGATGCAGGATGGGAAACAGTTTAGGAAGAGAAATAGGAAATTGTTCTAAAGAAAATGCCTTTGCTTAGACATTATTTATTTATTATATATTTATTTATTATGTATTTATTATATATTGATGAAAATGTCCAGGACTTAAATTGCAAAAGGATACTAGGCCTTGGGAGAGAATACTAGGATGGAATTAAAGAGCTTGAAATTATGAAAACTGAAGTCCTACATGCCACTGTGGGTGGGTTAGATTATAAAAAAATAGATGTTAAAGGAAGACAGGAACCGGTGATAGAAAACACTAACATCTGAAATGTGAGCAGAAATGAAAGAAATGGAGACAGCGTAAAGGGGGAAAAAGAAGATACAAATGACAGTGTTTGCAGGGCAATGCAGAGTGGGGGTTTCTCCAGAAAAGAGTGAAAAAGGTGAAACATCAGAATAGTCAAATAGGTAGGATCTGGTGATTCACAACCAGCATTAAGGTGGAGCATATGGAATAAAAAAAATTGAGAATTATCAACAATGAGAGGAAAGGCAAAGGCAAAGTTGTAAAGTCAGGCTATAAGAGCTGTTCAGTGATTGTGCTGTGGGAAATGGCCACAGGGGGAGAGTGGAAGACAGAAGAGTGAACAAAGGAGGTAGTTCCATCACTATTGTACTATGAGTAGATATAATTTTCACTTTGCACAAATGAGGAAGCAGTGTCAGGGGAGAAGAGGAAGGAGGTGTCTGATGAGGATGAGGACTTGGCCTCATTAGAGTAACATTTTTAAGAAGATTTTATTTATTTGAGAGAGAAAGCACCAAGTAAGAGCTGAGGCGAGGGAGAGAGGGAGAGGGAGAAGTAGACTCCCCACTAAGGAGGGAGCCTGACTATGTGAGGCTTCCTCCCAGGACCCTGAGATCATGACCTGAGCCACCCAGATATCCCTATTTATTTTTTGCTTTATCATCAGAGTAACCTTAAAGAGTAGGAGGGCAACTTTCTATAAAGACGAGTAGGAAGAGTGAATATAAGGACAGATTCCCTGAGTTACAGAGCAGAGTGGGTGATGGAGTTTATACCAAACGGACTGCGTCTTTGCAGGAAAGGACGAGTTGACAAGTTCATCCAGCCAAGAGTTAGGGTGGGGCTACATTGCAATGCTGATTCCATGAAAGAAAAATAAAAGATTTGGCCTGAAGCAGCCTCAGACAAGTTAGGGGATAGTGCCAATGCATTTGAGAAAGCAATAGGA
Organism: Spilogale gracilis; assembly: GCA_004023965.1. Lineage (NCBI taxonomy): Eukaryota > Metazoa > Chordata > Mammalia > Carnivora > Mephitidae > Spilogale > Spilogale gracilis. Next base: position 43,117 of record PITA01001109.1, read on the forward strand.
AAAAAAAGAAAATACTGGCCGATTATCAAGCCAGTTTTCATGGAGACGAGAGTGAGTGTGTCTTACTGACTTGTATGTAGAGTTCTGGAAGATTTACACTTTAACATGTAAACCACCCAGTAAGCCTAGTGTAGCTAGTTATCTTCAGAGTGCATGCCCCTAGACTATAGCAGAACTAGAAGAGGCAGTACATTTTATTATAAAATCATCCAACTTTTGAAAAATAATGGAACACCCAGTTTCACTGCCAATAAGCTTTTATAGTGCTATCTTCTCATCTATGTAGCATTTGAAAAGTGCCCATATATAACATTGGCCATATAGCATAACTGTGACAGACCTATGAGACTTTGGGATAATAGACAGCTACTTTCATTTGACTCTGAAGAAATCAAAATAAGTTTGGATCAGTTTTTATCTGCTCTAAATTTTGAGACCCTTCAATAGTGATTCATAATAGAATTTATATGGTTATGTTATTTTCACTGAGAATAATAAAAGGGGCAAGTAATAAAATTGGGCATTTAGCTAATACCAATGAGAGACAAAGCTATAATTTAAAGCTAGTATATATCTGACTTCATTGTTTCTTAATCACTACATTTCCCAGGTGTACCATTTGAAAAGAGCTACTTTTCAAACAAGCAAAAGCAAAAACACAGGACTGCCCAAAGAGTGTTTCAAATAGTTGCCATTTATATCCATATACAAAAATTAGCGACTGTTAATTTTTCTTATTTAAAAGAATATTTTATTGCCAGTCCATTCTATAGCTGATATATCTGCTTTTCTATAGATAACTGTATTTTACACAAACTCACATAATCTCATGTATACAAATACACATGTGTTTCCTGTTTGGATATATCCTGATTCCTCTTGTCCTACCTATCCACACATCCTTATGATATTTCCATCATACCTGCATTCTTAGGACTTTTATGGAAGGTAATAAAGCTCTGAAGAAGTAGTTTGAAGTAAATGGGTTCTACTAAATTCAAGAATGTTTTGACCATTAACCTTCAGTTTGAAGTTTTAGGTGACTGCAAACTGGTATAAAGGAATATAGATTTACCTCTACAAAATACACTTTAAAAAGGTTTTTAAACAATTGATGCTTTGCTGATGTAATGGATATTTCCTCTTCAGTGTTTTTAACTTAACAAATTACATGTAAAAGCCATAAACTCCTTTCTATTATCCATAAACATAATAAAAAAATGTTACACCACATAACTTTGACTTAGTCAATAATTCTAGGCTTAGCCTTAGGGTTTAAAGAGAAAATTATTCCTGTTACACATTTTAATTATGCTATAAACTTTGGGAAATAGCTATTGATCTTCAGCATCTGACATCTGAAAGTTGTTTTTTTCTTGTTTTGTAGCCAGTGAAAGTGTGACATACAAACTCAAAGTGAGAATTTCAGAGGAACCAAAGATAGTACATGCACAATAAAAGATGTTTTTGGTTGCATTTTTTACTTTAATGTTAGGAGATGTGAAGATGATCTCTAAACAACTTTCTGCTGAAATTTAGATCACACATTTGAGTTAAGAAATGTCTTACCTTGTTTTAAGAAAAAGTTATTCTCAAAAAAAGTTATTCTTTAATGATACTTTTGATTATTGCTAATATTTTAATACAGAAACAGGAGGACTTAATCAAGAACTTTAAAAGCATATACCTTTAAGATTTTTCTAAACTTATACAGAGTGATGAATATTGCAGTTACCATTTTAGAAGTAATTATCTCATAATTTTTCATCCCTGAATTGGTAAAATGAGTAAAGACGTCCATTCTGTTAACATTAAATAGACATCTAACATCAATGATGATGAAGAAGAAGAGGATAGTTACTATATGCTGAACTTTTACTAGAGGGTGGGCATTGATTATATACCAGACGTATTATTAGGAACTTTTGAAACTACATTTGATGAGTCATGGACACAGGAACTCATAGTCTACTGTGTGTGTGTGTGTGTATCACTATATTCATGTGTATGTTGATAAATATATTTATCTTATATAGATATATATCTTAGTATATGTGCTGCCGAAGCGAGCACTTATATAGATATATATCTTGCTTATGGAGTTTCAGAACTCTCTGATTACATTCTAGATTTACTCCATCTTGAACTTTGGAATTTAATTAAAGGTATAGTCATTTAACTTGGGTACTGTAATGCCTTGTGTGGTCAATTTGAAGACCTCAGTATCTATATAACACCAGTCATTAAAGATGCTATTTTGAGAGCGTCAGCAGGGAGTTTATATTGACTTTTCTTGCCACAGGGCACCCCCACCTGCTCACAGTAGGAAATAATGTGTAGTAATCTTCAACCATTTCTTCCTTACCCTCTTCTTCCTAACCCACAATGTAATTAAATCCCTTTAGGGATAAGTTATAGGCAGTTAATTGTTAGACATGTCAGGTATAAACAAAACTTTCAAACCCAGTTTATTTATTTTTTATTTTTTAAATTTTGAGAGAAAGGGAGAATGTGAGCAAGGGGAGGGGCACAGGGAGAGAGAGAATCTCAAGCAGATTCCACACTGAGTGTGGAGTCAGACATGGGGCTTGATCTCACAACTCTGAGATCATGACCTAAGCAAGTATCAAGAGTTGGGCACTTAACTGACTGAACCACTGAACCAGGCGCCCATTAAACCCCAACTTAATTTTTGTTTTTATCTTCAGCATTGAAGAGAAACCAGTGATGGTATAGATTGTCTTTCAAATGTATTATAACTTTCTTGAAGGATATACATTGAGAATTATGTGAAATGAAGTGCCTTAGGCAGGTTACTTCCTCTGAAGAATTGTTAGTCATGGGATTTAGGAATTTTAATGTTTATGTTTATAAAAGAAGATATAGGAAGGCTACTATATGCAAAGTACTAATCCTGGGGATGTTTTTTAAGTTACCTGATTTTATTCCCACAATAGTATCTAAAACAATTATTAAGTTACCATGTGCACAAATATTCTTGCCTGAAAGAAAATAGAGAGGGAAAAGTTTAAGCATAAATATGATATTTGTTTTCTTCTTAAATGAAGAGTTCCCCAGTCAAATAAATTGACCATTTACTTCAGGTATAAGAAATCATTTGTACAAAGGCATTGTAGTATGACTAGTGTCTTTGAAAAATTTCAATTATTAGTTCCTATTATGCATCCAGTAAACATCAGCTGCTGGGGTGCTGACTTTGTTTCTCTCAACTGGCATAAAACATGTTTACAATCTACTAGTTAGAGTTTTAAGGCTAGCTAATTTTTAAACAGTGGATGGTTGTATGCTGTTTTTACTTCATCTTAGAACATTTATGCCTCTATAATCTCAGCTTGTGCCCATTCATCAGATTGCACATCAGGTTGGGAGCGCATGTCAAAGATGTTAACCACAGTTTAGATGAGCTGCTTTTGTAGCAAGCACCAGATTTTCTTGACAAATACAAGAACAGAATATCAATGCCTTTTGACTCCAGTCTCCCATACCATTCCTTAATGTGCCAAGTCAAAATACTTGCGTAGTGGGCAAGAAGGCAGCATGGGGATTTCCTGGCCCTCTTTCCTGCCAAATTGACAGGTTGCATTGCAGCAGGTGCACAGCAAAGCGATTAAGAATGTACAGGTTGACAAAACATGTGTGATATGACTGCGGTTTATGTGAATGACATGTCATGGCAAATATTGGCCTCAAGAGATTACACGGAGGATTCTGGGATATAAGGACAATCTATATGCATATAAAAGCATCACTGAGTTGGTGAGTGCTCAAGGTAAAAATGGCTGGGAGTCTACGTCAATGAAGTACATTGCAATTCAAGGTATACTTTTTGCTACATAAATATTTTACAAATGTCCTATTTATATGAGACGATGCAATAAGCATCTGTCTTGGGAGATATGATTTTTTTTGACTGCTGAACAACTTACTCAGCTGCCAGGAGGACAGAGAGCCTGGTTTGTTAAAATTCATGATTGGGAAAAAAAAAAAAAATCCAGCATCATCCAACTCACTTTAAGAACACATTGAGCCCTAGGTGTCAGTCTCTCATACAAATGTTGTCTTGCTCACTAATTTTCAGAAATATTCAAAAACCAGGAGTCAAAAAGTAGATTTTGATGACAAAATAAACATTCACTGTGTGTGTGCACAAACATTTGTGTAGAAATTTCCACAGAGATATGGACTTCTCAAAATCTTTCTGTGGACCACCAGTTGAGAGACCCCCAGAGTAAGGATTTTTGTGTTCATATACATTTTTTAAGAGGGAAATAGATTTTATGAAAGGAATTCATAATCCAGATAACATTTAAGATGATTTCAGAAGTCTTCTCTCTATCAAAAATTGTGTAATTCACTTGATGTCTTAATACATTCATGTTAAGATTGTTATTAGCTTTTCCCCAGTGGGGAAAAAAAAATCAATATCCTAAGAAAAAAATTTTCTGTGGGTCCCTTAATTGTGACTAAAATAACTCTAACTTACAGTATAAAAATGTAATGCAAAGAAGATTTTCTGTACTTTTTGATCAGCACTTAAAAGCATTCTTAAAATAAAGTAACATATTGTCAGTGTGGATTAGGGTAGAGTGTTATTTGCCTATTCCTTATTTCACATGGACCATTAAAACTAAATGTAAAATGCTATCTATAGATATAAATACTTAGATGAAATAAAAATTCCCCTTTATAGGGTTATATTAATATTTTAATGTTTTGACTTTTGGTTACTAGTCCACTTACAAGTGGATTAAAGGGAAATCCTATAATCTTTTGGAAAAAAAAGTGTTATATTTTGAGGCTTATATAAACATCTAATATTTCAACCAGATATATTTCTATCACATTGTTGTAGTACATGCCATATATTCATTTTACTATATTAATATATTAATGGCACACACAATCTTAGACTTCAGCAGAATGATACATTTTACACAAAAGTTTAAGAATCTCCTGTCTTCATTATGGCACATGCAGAGGTAGGGGAAGATACGGAATGGGATTTGAGTTCTTATTTGAGGACTCCATCAGAGCAAAACAACGAAAGAGGCAAGACCAATGTAAACAGTTGTAGAGTAATTGAAGCGTTTGTTTTTGTTTTTACTCTTCAGCTTATTTGCTACATTTCCTTTGTGATATGGCTAATCATCCTAAAGCCTCTTTCCACTCTGTCCCTCCCTTCATATAACCCTCTTATGAATCTTTGACTTCAAATGATCCAATAAAATTTTTCACAGTAAAATGTTATATTTTTATGGTCGAAAATTGCAAGCGTAAGTTTTTGTGAGCTAATATCTGTTCTATACCCTTCAAAAATACAACATAGATGACATCTGTTGAGATTTAAGGTTAAGGTCTTAATTTTACTGGCCTCCTTAATTTTTCCTCATTCACTGGGTCATACCTAGATTACCTGGCCTGAAAATCTTTATAGCAAGATGAATTCTATTTACTATGTTACTGATTTTTTTTTTTTTAATCTTCCTCTGTTTTATTGCATTTTAGCAGTCATGTTTTGTAGGATGGCCTGAAGAGAGGCATTTTTGACTGGGGTCTTAGTTGTGTATTGTCTTAGCTCAGCTTGCCATAAAGAAATAGTATAGGCTTGGTGCTTTAAATCCCAGACAGTTGTTTCTCACAGTTCCAGAGACTGGGAAGGCCAAGGTCAAGGCATCTGCAGATTCCTCTTCTGGTGAGAATCCTTTTCCAGGCTTGCAGATGGCTGCCTTCCCTTATGTCTTCCCATGGCAGAGGAGAGATCAATCCGGTCTTCCTTTTCCTATAAGGACACTCATCAAATCATGGGGCCCTATCTTCATGACCTCAAATAAACTTCATTACCTCTCAAAGGTCTCACTCTGAATGCCATCATATTGGGGGTTTGGGTATTGGCAGATGAGTTTTTTGGAGGGCACAAACATTCACTCCACAACTTGTGCGGTTCCAACAAACGACTTAGACTCTTTGACTTCTTTTTTCATAGATTTTGCATCTATGCAAATACTCCCTTCCCTCCTTTCTCTATCAAATTTTGTATCTTGGTGATTCAGTACAACAGCAAATTTATGAAGTTTATCAATGGATTCTTAGAGCTAAATTAAATTGCTCTCCAGTTATCTCGAATAGGAGCCTCCTTTCATAAATCAGCATCTTGAGTAGAGATTTTCTTTGTCTGTGCTCAGTTTTCAATTCTGACAATATTAGACATCCAGAAAAAGCCCCCACACCTCACTCCCTCACGCACAAAAAAACAAAAAATAACAAACCCAACAACAAAATAAAGATACCATTTTGAGGGGCACCTGGGAGGCTCAGTCCTTAAGTGTCTGCCTTCGGCTTAGGTCGTGATCTCTGAGTCCCAGGGTGGAGCCTCGCATCCAGCTCCCTTCTCGGCGGGAAGTCTGCTTCTCCCTCTCTCACTCCCCCTGCTTATGTTCTCTCTCTATCTCTGTTTCTCTGTGTCAAATAAATAAAATCTTTAAAAAAAAAAGCTACATGAAAGTGAAACAAGAAGAGTTTTATATACATATACTTATATATATATAAGAAGAGTTTATACATATACATATATATGTGTGTGTATATATATATAGTGTGTATATATATATTGTATATATATATATTGTATAGGGGATAATACATTCAATATAGAAAATGACAAAAATGCAACAATGGCAACACATAGCAAAATTCCTTCTGAGATCATTCTTTTAAGTCTTTTATAACCTTAAACATTAAAATGTAGAAAAATGACTGCAAAGAAGTAAAATATAGGAACAAAGTTAATATCACTTTTTTAAAAAATAAAATAGAGGAGATCAAGTAAAGTGAGATAAAGGTATAACTGCTTCAAATTCTCACTTAGAACTGAACTTGTCAAAGAAGTACCACAGAAACATGAAATGTATCATGTCTTTAAATACAATACAAAACAAATTTTTGTGGGGCACCGGGGAGGTACGCAGTCAGTTCAGTGTCAGACTCTTAGTTTGGGATCTGGTCATGATCTCAGGGTCATGAGATTGAGTTGTGTGTGGGGCTCCCTGCTTAGCACAGTCTGCTTTGGTTTCTGTCTCCCTCTCCCTCTGCTGCTCCCCTACCCCTCTCTCTCTTTCAATCGTTAGAAAAAAAAAATTTGTGTGACCATGCAATTAGATTGTTAATGCTGATAAAAATAAATTTTATCAGAGTCATAAAAACATTGTTTAGAGGCTTTGAACTTTAATACAAGCTTCTTGAAGGAAATGTTCATACCTGATTTACTTTCGCAGTGTATATAACACATGATAAGTGCTCAAGTATTTGAGGGATTGAATGAAAATCCATTATAATAACCATTTGAATTTATTTTAATGTGCTTCTTTACAAAGGTGAGTCTATAATCTGAGAGACATCACATTTAAATTCATTTAAAAGTGACTTGGTTATGCATTTGTTCAGGGTACATATCCACTAAAGAAAAAAAATAGCTAATTCTATGCTACATTTATAGACCATTAGTTATATTTATTGAATGCTTACCAAGTGATAGCCCAAGTGCTAAGGGCTAAATCTCAATGAGTGGTACATACAAAAGCAGGTCATTGTGCTTTCCAACATGTTACATTTCAAACTACAAATATGACAAACTTTTTTGAGGAGGAAAAAAAAAAAACTGCCCCTTTTTTCCTATCCTCCACATAAAGCCAGAGTGATCTTTTCAAAAACATGAATCAGCTCATGTCACTGCCTTACTTTTTAAACCTTCTAATGACTTCCCATTATACTTGGGATCTAATCCAAACTTCTAAGGCTGCAAAACCCTCTATTACCCGGCCACTGCCTACTCTTTCACCTCTCATGGCCTTTTTGTTCTTGTTCACAACATTCCAGACTCCTTGATATTCTTTTTCTTCCGGAGAAACTTTCAGAGTCTTAACTCTTGCAATTTTCTTTTCTAGGGACACTTTTTCCTGTGTTCTTCACATTGCCAGCTTCTTTCCATCACTTAGGGTTCAGATCAAATATTACGTCCTCTAAGAGGGCCACCCTGACAATCCTCTCTAAAGATCCCTTTCTGATCCATGACCCCATTATATTTCCTTAATACTGATCTCCCGCTGATATAATCTCATGCTTGTGTAGTTTTATTTGTTAATTGTCTATCTCCCTTCTGTTATATTCCATTAAAATGCAAGCTCCATGTGAGACATTATATGTATTGCTCACCACTGTGCCCACATCTACAACAAGGAAAGGCGCTCAAAATATATTGGAAAAGATAAATGTGGAAATTTTTCTGCTCTTTTAACTTAAGCCCGGGAAATAAATGGCAAGGGTAATTTGAGGAATGTCTATCGTAGCCTATTAATAAAGATATTAACCAGTCTATATAACAATAATCATGGATGCTCAGGAAACAACCTTTTAGTATTTAGTTAAATGTTTATGACACTGATCAGAAGATTAACCAAGATCTAAATCAAGTTTAATTAATTAGACACTTATAGTGTTCAGTGTTGTTGAGCTGCCAGACAGAAAAATGTTTGAAGCAAACTTTTAGTCTTAAAATTAGTGACCTTTCCCATGGCATTGCCAAAATACTATTAGCAGTGAAAATCAGACCGCTTAGGGCTTAGGCAAAGAGCAGATTTGTAACTGGAAGCTCTTTATATAAGCTACGGGATCAGGGTTTTGGAACTGAAGACAGAGGTATAGTTGAGTAATTACAGTAGAGGTCTAGTTCAAAATAATTCCTATATTTATCTATTATCTATTTGGTTGGTGGGTTTATGTGTTAGTTTACCTGTAAAAGGAAGGGAAAGGAAATAGAGAACTTTTTAAAGACTCAACAAAAATGAAACGATAATATAAAAGGGGAAATGAATAGGTGAAATTCAGTGTCAGCTAGGGTCCAACTGAGATTTACATTTGAAATACAGTCAACTTTTTATCAATTTGATTTATTATCAACAGTTAGAAGAACTCATCTTTTAACAGTCTTCTAGATGCACAGCAAAAAATTAAAATGGCTTTTACTTTTGCATGTGTAGTTCAAATCATTAAGGTAGGCTCTGGCATCAGGAGATTATGGCTATTCTACTGTAAAGAATGAAAAAATCAGTCACTTTCAATTGTTACCTTAGGTCTTTACCAAATATTTACAATATATACAGATATCCCATAGCAAGTTAATTCTTGTGTGTGTGGGCATGCTTAAATAATTGTTTCATGGACATCCTGTTAAAGAAAAGGAAAAGGGGGAAAGAAAAGAAAGGAAAAGAGAAAAGAAAAGAAAAAAATCTAACCTACCTGTAAGCACTGATTAAAACCTATTTTAAAAGTTCTCTAGGGGCCCCTAGGTGGCTCAGTCAGTTAGGTGTCCAACTCTTGGTTTTGTCTCAGGGTCATAAGGTAAGACCTCAGCTCAGGCTCCATGCTAAGTGTAGATGCTTAGGATGCTCTCTCTCCCTCTTTCTCTGCCGGCTTGCTCTCTCTCTCTCTCTCTTCCCCTACAAAAAAAAAAAAAAAAAAAAAAAAAAAAAAAAAAAAAAAAAAAAAAAAAAAAAAAATGAAGTTCTCTACAGTGTTTGAATACTCTTGCAGTTTTATTAAGAATTCTCCTACAAAGACACAGAGAAAGAAAGAAATAGTATTGATTATGAAAGTCAGTAGCAAATAAGGAATTTGAGATTCAGATGTCTAACGTATAGAGGGAGTATCATGTATCTTGTTATCACCCTAAATCCAAGAATACCAGAGTTTCCTGAATTATTTCCCAAAAGCTATTAAACCTGGGTAAAAAAGAACTAAATATTGTTCTCATGCCTAAAAGTTATCACTATAATTTAATAAGTACAGCTGTTTATATAATTCTATTACTTAATTCACAAATGTTTATTCACTGAATCTGGCATATCTACAATGAGATTATAACAGCAAATCCAAAAGGTAGGTTACACATTTTCCCTTCTATCTCTTTTGAAGTCTTTCTTTTTTTCTTCCCCCTTCTTGTTTCCTCAGACCCTAATTTCTAGAGAAACATTTCTGAAGCAATATTAGGAGATATTCAAATATTTATTAAGTACCTACCATATGCTAATGATTATTATAAGAGCTTGGGATACATCAGGAGTGAAACAGACAAAGACACTGTCCTCATGCAGTACCAGTTGGATAGATGGAAGACAAATGACAACATAATGAACAAGTAAATAAAGAAAAAGATGCCAAGTTTTCTTTAAGCTTGGCACAAACTAATCAAGGAATAAAATTTGACCTGAACTGATGTAAGATTATATATATATATACTTTATCTCATCATGTAAATGGCCATGTATTTCCCTGCAGAAACATTAATATGTTTAATAATGGTGTGATGTCCAAAACCCTAAGGCTAGTATATTATATATAGTATGTACAATATAGTCTTCCTAAAATGCAAAAAAAAAAAAAAAAAAAAAAAAAAAAAAAAAAAAAAAAAAAAAAAAAAAAAAAAAAAAAAAAAAAAAGGGCCTAAATATCAAAACACATCTAGTCCCAAAGATCTTGCATAAGAGATTGCTGACTTAATGTAAAAAGTTTAATGGGGGATAGAGATTACAATTTGTAAACAAATGGTCAGGACAGGCCATGTGAGGTGGGTTGAATGATGTTTCCCTTTCCCCTAACCATATGTCCACCTGGAACATATGATGGTGACCTTATTTGGAAATAGGATCTTTTCAGAAGTAATTAAGTTATGGATCTTGAGATAAGATCATCCTGGATTTAGGGTGGACACTGAATCCAACTGATAGATGACCTTATAAGAGAAAGGGAGAGGGAGAGATGGGGAAGAGTCACACAAAAATAAAGACCATATGAAGATGGTAGCAGAGATGGAAGGTATGCAGCTATAAGCCAAGGAGTGACACCAGAATCTGGAAGAGAGGCATGAAATGGATTCTCCCTTAGAGCCTTCAGAAGGAACTGACCAACTCTATTGCTACAGAACGAATATTTGTGTCTCTCCCTACCGCCTTCTCCCCCCCCCAGGTCCTCACCAAAATTCATTCCTTGAAGCCTAATCCCCAGTGTGATGGTATTTGGAAGTGGGTCATGAGATTAGGTCATGAGGGTGGAGCCTCATGAATGGGATTAGTACCCTTATAAAGGAGATTCCAGAGAACTCCCTTCCCCTTCTGCCCTATGAGGCCACAGTAAGAAGATAATAGTGTTCTATGAATCAGAAAGCAGGTGCTCACCAAATAAGGAATCTGCCCATGCCTGATCTCAGACTTTGCAGCCTCCAGAACTGAGAAAAATAAATTTCTTTTGTTTATAAACAAGCTATGCTATGGTATTTTGTTATGGCAGCCTATACAGACTAAAACATCTATCAACACATTGATTTCAGATTTCTGACTTTCAGAAATGAGAGAATAAATTTCTGTTGTGCTAAGCCCCTCCCTCAGTTTGTACTAACTTGTTACAGCATCCCTAAGAAAATAATACACATGATTAAGAAGGTAACATTTAAGCAAAAGCAAAAGAGGTGAAGGAAGGAAGCCAAGTGGCTTCCTGTGAGAAAAACAATTTAGAGAGGCCCCAAAGTAAGAGCACATTGGGCGTATTCTAGGATGGCTACTATGACTATGTTGATGATAAGTTGTAAGGAGACCAAGGATAGAAGCAGAAAACCAATATGACACTAGTGAAATACTCCAAAGGATGATGGCAATTGAGTGGTGTTAGCAAAAGTAAGGAGAAGAAGTCAAATCCTGGATGTATTCTTAGGCATAAACATTATCATTTCCCAATGGATTAAATGTAGGCTATAAAAAAAAGAGTTTTGTGGTTATTGGTTGTTTAATGCTTTTTTTTTTTTTTTTAAGGCTAGGCAACTGGGAGAATGGAGTTCGTTCCTACCAAAATTGGTGTGCCATAGCAGATTTGGGGGAGACTATAAGATGTATAGCATGGTTTGAGATGTGCATTAAACATCCACATAGGGATGTTGAGTACATAATTGGCCATATAAGTCTAGGATTCAGAAGAATGGTCATAAGTGGCAAGGGAGAGCTGAACACTGTTAACATACAGCTGATAATTAGACCACTAAAGAGGAAGGGAAAACAGAGAGGGCCAAGGACTGACTTCCAGATACTCCAACTTTTAAAGACTGGGTCTAAGAGGATCAACTGCAAAGGAGATTGCCAAGGAGTGGCTAGTAAAGGGGAAATCAAGAAACTGTGATACTCTAAGGCTACAAATGGAAGAAGGAAACAGTAATCAATACTGTCAAATGCTGCTCATAGATCAAGTAGGATAGGGATTAAGAATTTACTAATGGATTTAGAGATGAAAGTAATTGGTGACTTAGATAAAAGTACTTTTGGTAAATGGTCTGAGCAAATGCATGACAAGAATGTACTTAAAGTAGGAGGGAAAAATAGGAAGCAGCAACCAGGGGCAATTATTTAAAGAAGCCTTGCTAGAAGGAAATAAGAAAAATGGAGTTGGAGCTGGTGGGATGAGAAGTAAGGACAAAAAAAAAAAAAAAAGAAAAAAAGAAGAGAAAAAGAAAAAGAAAATGGTGAACCTATTATTCACTTGAATTTAAAAATACAGTTTTTTAAAATTCCTTTGAAGCAAGCTATCATACAGAGTATATTGATAGGCATATAAAAACTTAATACACAGAAATTTAATAATACTATGGAAAGGAAAATAATTTGTATTTCAAAACTGTTAATGCAGTGTTACCTCAAGGTGAAAAAAAAATACAGAAATACAGGAACTAAAACAAACCAAAAAACATGTTATGAGACTGTAACCAGAGCCATTTAAGTATACATATGTTAAAAGCAAGGTCACTGAAAATAAGATCTTAATTCTTTCAGTGTTTAGACTGAAGACTATATGGCGTTGATTGATAACTTTGACAAGGTTAAGAAGGAGTAAAATTGGGTTTCTTTTTTATCTTTGCAATTAAAGATATAGTCTATATATAGTTAAGGTGTTCCTTAGTAAAACAGACATATTTTACCCATTCTGTAAGCCTCATTAACAAAGAAGAATAAAGTATAGAAGGATATGTGTTTAGTGCATATAACAGTAAATTCAGAAGGCCATATATAAAATACTTTGGAAGTTCTAACTGTGTGGTAGAAGGTCATTCGTGTTTTCACAAACTCAAAAAAAAAAAAAAAATCAATACTATTTTTGCTTATCCTGCACTGGAAAAACTAAAAATCTTTCTTATACCTAATTACATAAAATAACTTACTAAGTATGCTTATTGAGATGGAAGAACCACAGTAATACTAAAGGCAACAAAAGGCCTGCAGGAAAGTGTGACATTGCACACTGAATTCTCTTCTTTATGCATTCTTTTAATAAAGAAAAACAAACACATGGCTCCTCTTTCATCTACCTGGCCATTTTCTATCCTATGTCTCTTCTAAGGCATACTAATTATGAGAAAGAGAGACAGGTATCGGATAGGACTCTTTAATGAATAACAGGAGAGTGAGGGTAAGGGTAAGGTGAGAAAATCCGGAATGAAACTTTCATTCGCAAGGACAGGAGGAAGAGAACATGCTGAGCTTATTGCCAGAGAGAAAAAGCCTGGAGTCATTTTGTCCTTATGAATGGAGTAAGCAATCATCACAGACAATAGATGTAGAGTAACATGAGATGCTTAATCCCAGGAGTCAAGACCTATAAATTAAGGGGCTTTAAACACTTAATCCAGAAATGTAGGTTTTTGCAATATAGTTATTTCACAGGAACATGTTCTTTAATGCAGTTTTAGGACATTTTTGTTGCCTAGGCCATAAATTTTCCTAGAGGACAACAATTCAACAGTTTGGTCCAATTCCATTAAGATGTAAGTAATAAAATCAAGATTTACTTGGAAAAAAGTTTTTCATTAATATGTCAAAGTCTTTTATCTGGGTTCTCATTTACCAATCAATAATTCACTACATGCTCAGTTCAAGTATTATGCTTAATCATTTAAATACTGTTTTTCATCAAAATATCTTATAAATTTTATTCCTGAAGATCTTATTATATTGTGCCTACATATTTATCACTTTTTTATATATTCAGAGTTAATTGCAAAGTCATTTCAAAGTCAAATGCTAAGTAACCAAATTTGCAAGTTCTTTTATATCACTTCGTATATTTTTCTAAGATGACTTTCTGTCAAATGTATATATAAGTGCTAACATTTCAGTGAACACTCCAGGTTTCAGAAGTACCCTAAAATCATTATATGTAAACCCCTGAATCTTTTCTATACCCTTCTAATTAGTAATAATTCAACATAATGCTGAGCTCTGTTTATAAGGAATTCACTGTCTTATGACAGTAAATTTCTGTTTTTCTTAGAAAACTCATGTCATCTTTCAACTATATAAAAGTCCTTTACATTTAGCTAAACGTCTTATCTTGTAGCTACTATTTATTGGTTCTCGAACATCTCCCTTGGAATTCTACTTAACATTTGTAATCTGTATTCAACATTACATATCTTCAAACACTTAGATAGCTATAGACACTAAAAGCTATGGCTCTTTAACCTAAGGAAAATGTATTTATAATAAAAGAATCCCCAAAACCAAAGCTGAAAGGTAATAAAATGAAACCTGGAAGTAAATATATTTAAAGATTTTATTTATTTATTTGACATAGAGAAACATAGCTAGAGCAGGAACACAAGCAGGGGGAGTGAGAGAGGGAGAAGCAGGCTTCCTGCTGAGTAGGGAGCTGGATGGGGGACTTGACCCCAGGACTCCAGGACCATGACCTGAGCAGAAGGCAGATACCCTGTCTTTTTTTTTTTTTTTTTTTTTTTTTTTAAGATATATGCATTTGTGAAAGAGTGAGAGAGCACAGGGGGCAGGGACAGAAGGAGGAGAGTTTTAAGTAGACTCCAGGCTGAGTGCAGTGCCCGATAACATGGGGCTCAGTTTCAGGTCTCTGAGATCACAACCTGAGTTGAAACCAAGAGTTGGAGACTCAACTGCCTGTGCTACCCTGGTGCCCCTCATTCATGTAATGTTGATTACTAAATTTGTTTTACTTTATTGAATGATTATTTTTCATATTCATATCTATTTTTGAAGACTAATTTTTGAGATTTGCATAGTGTTTATTTATAACTAAAAATATTTACATTTTGTTCTGTTGTTTCAACATAAAGTAATATATACTTTCATATTATGATGGTGATTTTGTTTTATTATTTTATCTCCCAAGTAGTTAGAGGATAATTTTAATTACACTGTATAGAATGTATTTAATATACCTTGCATATATTACAAATGTACTCTGTTGCCTTCTCACACAAATACTTTTGACTGGGTAATGAACATTTTCCCCCCCAAATCTTTAAAGACCATGCTTAAGTGGTTTGTAGTATTTAGTAACACACAAGAAGAATTTGAGGTAAACCTGCTTTTTGTTTCTAGCATAGATAATTGGAGGGGTTTTTCTTCTGTTTTGAAATTTGTAAGATTACAGTGATGGTGCTACTCTCAATTGTTTCATTTTAGGGGGACCTTGAGCATTTAAATCTATAATCAGGTCCTGAAATTTGGAGAGACGTGATTTCCCCCTTTTTATGGTTCTCCTTGAACTTCTATTAAAAGTAAGTTTGATCTTCTTATACCCCTTCTGGGACTTTGATAATGAACCCTTTACATCATTGTTTACTGTTGTTTTTCCTATGAGTTCTGGGAGAATGTCTTGAGTTTGGCTTGAGCTTGTCTTCTGGCTTACCTCTTTGGTTTTCTGTAGTATCCAATCTGCTAATCATTGTATCCATTATGATTTTAAATTTGAAAAACATTATTTTTATTCCAAACAATTATTTCTTATCATATATTGTTACATCCCTAGTACTCCTTGCAGGAGCGCCTGCATGGCTTGGTCCTTAAGCGTCTTCCTTCGTCTCAGGTCATGATTCTGGAGTCCCAGGATCGAGGTCCACATCAGGCTCCCTGCTTAGCAGGAAGCCTGCTTCTCCCTCCCTCACTCTCCTGCTTGTGTTCCCTCTCTCGCTGTCTTTCTCTCTGTCATATAAATAAGTAAGGTCTTAAAAAAAAAAAAGAGAAAGAAAGAAAGAAAGAAAGAAAGAAAAAAGTTTAGTACTGCTTGCTATAATTTCTATGATGCAGTATTCTATTAAATCTTATTTTATCTGTGAATGAAAATGTATTTTTTATCTCTCGATATAAATGCTTCATATACATCCCATAGCTCTGACCCAGGAGACTATCCCTTTGCAGTTTCTTACATTTCAAACTCTTTTCAAACACCTGACTTTTGTCAGTAAGTTTTGTCAAAGATTGGACCTACTTACATTGTACTCTATTATTTCCAAAAATATGGAAGATAGGTACAGAATTAGTACTCAGAAATGGAATTTTTTCCTTCTAGATTGTCTGTACACTGCCAGACTGGCTGTGATGTTTATAATATGATGAATATCCCATACCACAGACAAGATACTACAGTGCCTGTTGTTTCTGTCATACTGCCAATGGCATTTGACTGCATGTTGCCAACCCCCTGCCAGGTTTTGCCTTGCTCTAGCCACTGGCATTTGAAATGGTCTTTGGTACTTCCTTGAATAAATGCTTCTAAGTAGAGCCAGTGAGCGACAGTGAAAAATAATCCATCTGTGTGGAGTCTGGTGGGTTCATGTTCTGTCTATTCTCATCTCTAGCCTCTTTGAGTGAACAGATTTTTGTGGAAATCAACCAAAGCCTACTCCACTCATTTCTCAGGCAAAATAACTTTACTCAGAAGTGGCTCAGAAGATTGACCCACAGTGTCTTCTTTAGCCTCGTTCTTCTACTCTTGAAAATCTTTGTTGTTTCTGGCTTAGGAATGGCACCATTTCTTGGTTTTGGGCCCATATGTATGGTTTCCTTTATTATATACCAGTATTCATTTTTAATGGGCATATGGAACAGAGGAGAGTAGACACCTGTGCACATATATAAACATCTGGAAGTCTCAATTTGAATTAATTTTAGCAATATAAACACTCATTTTCAAATTTAAAAATCTGGCAAGTGACACAGCAATCCAATATGATATGTTTGCATTAAAATTACTGTAGAATCCAATTAAGATATTAAAATAATATGGTAAAGTGTAGGAAATATTGCCTCTTAATACTCAGATATAGTTCCATGAAGCCTAGCAGCATTATACTATATTTCTCTTCTGGACTGGCAGTATGCTGATATTTAAATGGCACCAAATGCAAAGCAAATAGTGATGTTTATGAATGTATTGATTGTATGTAACCTCCTGTTCTTCAAAGTATAATTTCAGGCGAGAGTCAGTGATGTTGTAGGCACAGTAAAGGAGGACTACACATTAACAGAGCTTGGTGGTAAGGAGAGTGCATCCAAAATGAATTGTTTAGGAATTTGGCTGATTTCATTTTATCTATCAGGACTTTATACTGTTGGCTGAATTATTAAAATAGTAGTAGGAGGTTTTTCCTTTTATGGGTTATGATTAAGAATATATTTTAGCTCTTTTTTTTCACAGAACCAAGTTTGTTTTTTATTGTTATTTTATTGTTAAATCAGGTCACTGGATTTCAATTCAAAAGCATGATATGAAATAATATCAATCATATTGATAACTGAAGGACCAGTTGAGGCTAGGCCAAAAAAAAAAAAAAGTAGTAGAAGGATAAAATAGGAAATTGTTCAATTATTATAGTAAAGTAGTCTACTATTATCAGTGTGTCAGTCTTTAGTTCAAATAGCAGACTCACTTCATTCCTTGTTGATTAAATATTTTCCCTCTTCGCTAACCTTAGTGTTGCTTATCTGTACTTTTTATTATACCAAAGTTGTCAATTTACATTAAGAGAAAAGAATGGACTTGCTTCTTTTCAAATGTGATCCTAAGAGAAAATCTGACATTTGAAAAATCTGAATTAGTGACCTGTATCATTTGTGACATTTTTTTATTGAGTTTACCAACCTTGCCCTGAACATTTGTATTCTGTGCTTATGTTCTATTGTCTACCAGTAACTAGCATAAATATGTGATTATATGGTTTGTTTTATTGTAATAGATTTCAAAATACTCTAATATTATGATGCTGTTTGAATTGTGTTTACTATAGCAACCTAAACATATAAATTAAGTTAAATTATTTGCTTGGTTAACTGCAAACCACAAGTTATTACAGTGTTACCAGTTTCAGAATGTTGCATGACAATAAAAGCATATGATTCCCTTTGTTTAGACTTGAGCCTCAAAAACTTTGTAATTATTTCCTATAACATATTAGGCACAACTTTGGGAGAAGCAGTAGACATATACTGTAGCACCATGCAAGAGCCTCACATAACTATTTCAGCAGCTTTATAATTCCCACAGTAGCTTGTGGCTTATTTGTAATTTCTGTTAAATTCCAGTTATTTTTTTCCTTCACCTAAACCTCCGACTTGTTCAACATTCACAAAAACAGCTGGAAAATTTCAGGTATTTTTACTTGAAAAAATTAGCATTCCTCGTGATGCTTCTCTACTTTGAGTTTTCATTAGATAATGGAATAATACTTTAAACTGCTCTTAGTCTGTTAGGCAACTAAACTGTTTATAAACCTTGCTATTTTATAATCCTTTTTTTAACGGCTTCTCCTCAGGGTTTTAAATAAAGACAAATTAAAGGATGTGGGATTTATCTAGTTTCCTTAGCCATCTGATTCTACCACCTGCCTTTAGTTTCCTGCTGACCACCATTGTCTGCCCTGCATGTGCCTTTCTCTTCATTCCCCATCTTTGCTTCTCTGCCTCTAGTGAATGAAAAGGGCAAATTTAAATTCAGATCCAACATTCAGAGCCAGAAAACAGAGAATATTTCATTTTATAATCCATGCATTAAATAAACATTGCATTAATAATTGACAAGACATGACTGAATTACCTTGCATTTCCATGAAAGAAGAAAAGAACACTCCCACAAATTCAATTTATTATTTTAATTTTTTTCCTGATTTTATAATTCTCTTCTTCTTGTATACCTGTATTTAACTAAGAACAACATCCGTGTGATTATGTGAGAAATCTCTGTCAATTGGGTAAAAGGACATTCTTCTTAAGGCTAAAGCAACTGTGAAAGAAGTCTATTCTCAGTTTATTGCAAATGCAAAAGCAAGTCTCTCTGGGGACTGGCAGCTCCTGTGTGGGTGTGTGATATTTTCCCGTTAGCATTTCTGAAAAGAAATGAATAGGGAGAAGTTTACGAGAGCATTCTCCGAATGATCCCAGGCCATGATTCCATACTGCACTTGAGATAGAGATCTTAAATGTCCTTAAGATGTTATATCTTGACTTTTTATAACATGGACTATAACAACTAAGACAATAATGCTAACATTCTACTATAGTACAGTAAAACAGAAGATGAATATAGGAACAAAGGAAAATATTTTTTCTTTTATATTAGACATTCTTTAGTTGAAATTCTAATCCATTTATAATGTGGGGCAGGGTAAATTTATAATGAAGAATTTCATATATCATTCATTCATTGAGTAGTAGTAGTTAATGAGCTCCTATTACGTCACTCCAGGGGATACCAAAATAAATGGATACACTTATCATCCTAGATAAGTCCAAAATCTGGTGTCAAAGACATGTAAATGAAATTAGCATGAAAGTAGCTATATAAAATTAATATTTTCATTGGGGAAGCTGAAGAAGTAACTATTAAAGTAGAACTTTAAGATTAAAAAGTGCAGTTTTACATAGAAAGAATGTTTCAGAATCAAGACATGAAGTGAATAAAAGCAGAAAAATGTGGAGGAGTACAGTGGTTAAGGGAATGATGAAATGCCCACTATGGCTGTATGTGATTTGTCTGGGAAGCAGTGGCTAAGAAAAGACCAAACCAAAGAGGTGAAGACCAAATTCTTTATATGCCACCACATCCTTGCTAGAATGTACCTAATATCAGATGGTATTTGTTTATGTATCATACACAGTTTATAGGTAGTTATATATTAACTAACTCCTGCTTTATCTTGATTCTGTAAACAACAATTACTAAGTAAATATAAGAGAACCAAAGATGGATATATTTAATATTTTTATATATAGATATCAATCGCTTGGGGAATTTAGTTATTCAAAAAGTATATTCTTCATCCTTTGACTTGCATGGCTGCGTGCTCTAAGACCAGTGCCCAGCCAAGTCATGCCCCCTGGATCAGGCCATGGGCTTCCTCCTGGCCATTTTCCATAAGTACTCGCAGGCAGGGAAGGCGACAAGAACAGGCTGAGCAAGAAGGAGCTGAAGGCAGTGCTCCAGGAAAACTCACCATTGACCGAAGGCTGCAGGATGCTGATGTTTAAAAGCTGATGGAAGACCTGGACAGGAGGAAGGACCAGGTGATAAACTTCCAAAAATATGTCGCCTTCCCTGAGGGCTTTGGCTTTAATCTATAGTGATGCCCTCTCAGGGCTGAAAATAAATCAGGAAGGTGGAGACACCCAGTATTTGGCCTGCCTAAGTCAAATCCAGTGGTGAGTAATTGTTCAATAAATAGCTTTTCTTCATCAAAAAGTATTTTCTGACCATTGGTTTATTGATACTTATCTCTTAGAGATTATTTTTCTATTAGGAAAATAAGAATTTTTTTTTCTGTTATCATAAGTGAATGTCTCATTTAAATATTAAATTGCTGGGCAATACCAGTATGTGGAAACTAGAAATATTATAATGAATATTATGAATTCTATGATATGACTAATCAAGAGTTCTACCCAGAAATGCAAAGGTAGCTTCAATATAAATTAATCTCATAATGTAATATTTCACTTATTGGAATAAAAATTTGGTAATATTAATAGTCATTCCTAATAAAATTGAGAGTAGTAAAATACTTTTGGCATATTAAGATGCACACTAAAGCTATAAAGATATTAAATACAAAGGGCAAGAACTAAACTAAAATGCCTGTTAGACTATTAATAAAAAATGTTTTATAAATATTGAAATAAAATATGAAAGAGAAATAAATAATATATATAGGAATAGAGGTGATAAAAGTATGATTATGTGTATGTAACATAATTTTTTCCTACTAAGTCCCAAGGCATATATGTAGGTGGCTCAAAAAGAACATCAGCAGAATGAAAATTCAAAACCATTGCTATGTTCCTGCATCTTTATGTTAAAAAAAAATTCTAGGGTGCCTGGGTAGCTCTGAGGGTTAAGCCTCTGCCTTTGGCTCAGGTCATGATCTCAGGGTCCTGGGATCGAGTTCCACATCGGGCTGTCTGCTCAGTGGGGAGCCTGCTTCCCCCTCTTTCTCTGCCTCTCTGCCTATTTGTGATCTCTCTCTGTGTCAAATACAGAAATAAAATCTTAAAAAAAAAAGTCTATTATGTCCAATATAAATATTGGTACTTTAGTTTTCTTTTTCCTCCATTTGCATGATACATGTTTCTCCATCTTGTCACTTTTAGTCTGCATGGGTCTTTAGGTTTGAAATGAGTCTTTTTTAGACAGCATATAGATGGGTCTTGTGAGGTTTTTTGCTTGTTTTTTCTTTGTTTTTTATTCTTTCTGCCACCATATGTCTTTTGATTGGAACATTTTGTTCATTTATATTCAAAGAAGTTATTGATTCTTTGTCTTTATTGCCATTTTTTACTTGTTTTATGTTTTTGTAATTCTTCCCTGTTGCTTTCTTTTCTTGTTCTCTTATGATTAGTTTTCTTTAGCAAAATACTTAGATTACTTACTCTTCATTTTTTGCATATCTGTCACTGTTTTTTGAGTAGTGTTTGCCATTTAATTTATGTATGACATCTTCTGCATGTAGTAACATCTATTAAGTTGGTGGTTGGTTAATTTTGAAACCATTCTTTACTGCTTTCCCTTCCATATTTCAGATATTTGGTATCATATTTTCCTTTCTTTTATTTTATGCTTCTCTCCACTTTTCTTTTTGATATACGTAATTTTCTTTCTTTTCAAATTCTTATTTTTATTACTCTCCCCCCCACCCCCATATAGTACCCCTTATATTTCTTGTAGGGATGGTTTAGCAGTCATGATTTTTTTTTTAAGATTATGTATTTGTTAGAGAGAGAGAGAGCATGCATACAAGCAGGTGCAGCAGCAGGCAGAGGGAGAAGCAGGCTCTCCACTGAGCAAGGAGCTGGATGTGGGATTTGATCCCTGTACCTTGGGATCATGACCTGAGCCAAAGGCAGATGCTTAATCAGCTGAGTCACTCAGGCATCACTGATCATGAATTCTTTTAACTTTTGTTTGTCTAGGAAACTTTTGATCTCTCCTTCTACGCTGAATGATAGCCTTGCTGGATAGAGCATTCTTGGCTGCAGATTTTTCCCTTTTAGCACTTTGAATATGTCATGCCACTCTCTTCTGGCCTGTAAAGTTTCTGCTGAAAAATCAGCTGATAGCCTAATGGGGTTTCCTTTGTATGTAAGTGTCTTTTTTTTCCCTCATGCACCCTTTAAAATTCTTTATCACTATTTATTGCTATTTTAATTACTGTGTGTCTTGGTATGGACCTCCTTTGTTTGAATTTGTTGGGGGGATCTCTGTGCCTCCTAAACCTGGATCTCTGATTCCCTCCCCAGAATGTTTTTGGCTATTATTTCTTCAAAGACATCCCCCCCCACCCCGAAATACACACACCTTCTATCTCTTTTCCTTATGGTATTCCTATAATGCAGATGTTATTATGCTTGTTGGGGTTTTTGAGTTCTCTAAGTCTTGTTTCATGCAGTATTCATCTCTAACCTATTCAGCCTCTTTGCCTTCCATAACACAATCCTCCAGATCACACTGACACATTCCTTTGCTTACTGTAGCCTACTATTTTTCCATCTATTATATTTTTAATTTTATTTATCGAATTTTTCATCTTCACTATGTTATGTTTTATCTCTTTGTTAAGGGTCTTGACTGATGTCCTCCACTCTTTTTCTCAAGTCCATTGAATATCTTTATGATCATCACTTTAAATTCTTTATCAGGCATATTATTTCTGTTTTGCTTATATCTCCTGCTATGATTTTGTTCTTTTCTTTCACTTGAGACATATACCTCTGTCTCATTTTGCTATCTTTCTGTCTGTTTCTGTGCATTAGGAAAGGCATCTACATTTTCTGCTCTTGGCTTTATAAAAAAGAGATTCTATAATGCCCTATAGTGCAATATCACCTGTTCACCAGAATCACAACTTCAGGTAGTCTCCACTGTGTGTTACTTGCATGCTGTTGTGTCTGAATTGCTTTTCTTTTCAATCTAGTCTGCTGCAGTGACTCTTTGCCTATTGAGCTCTGTGCTTGCTCTCTATAATATTAGTGGGACCCAGACAGACCAGCTCTGAGGGGGCTTACCTGAAGGGAACTTGGGGACAGGGCAGCAGTTTTAGCAAAATTTGCACAGAGCTGCTGGTTTTAGGCCAGATTCCCCAAATCAGGCACATAGTGGAACTAGGGGTATGGTATGTTTGTGCTGAGCTCAGGGCTCAGGCTAGCAGACTTGGAGACAGTGAGTCCTTAGGAGAACTTATTGGCATGGTGCAGTACTTGCAGGTTATGTTTCAGCTGTCTGTGCTGCACTGCCTCCCACATGTGGCCCTGTATTCATGCTGCAGGACAGGGGAGGAAAATGGCATCTGCCAACTCCTTTATTCCCAGAGAAGTCCCCCAGTATGCTCCAGAATCCTTAAAAGATCTCTCTTCTGTTTCCTCAAGCATTGTGCAAACTGTCACTTCTATGTTTTCTCAGGGTGGGTTGCTTTCTCTTTAAGGGCAGGAATGCAGCTATCACTTACCCTCCAGGCTTGCTTAATGCTGAACCAGCTGACTTTTAAAGCTCCAGCTTCCAAGTCCACCTGGTTATACAAACTCATAGAATTCAGCCCCTCTGGTTTTCAAAGCCAAACATTATAGGGATTTATCTTCCCCGTCTGGGCTCTATGGTATGAGGGACCATTTCTCTCTTCTTTGCACCTGCAGCTTCCTCCATACCTTGGGGAGCTCCCTACCACGTTTTCTGCCCTTCCTAACCTCCAATGTACCTTCTCTACATTTAGTTGTAGTTTTCTCTGCTGGTCTTCAGATCACTCTCCAGTTTATTTACTTAGATGTAGTGATATCTAGGTGTAAATATGAGATAGTGTGAGTTTAGGGTCTTCATACTCTGTCATCTTTCCAAGCTCCTGTTCATTTATCATATTTTTTAAGAGAACAAGAAATTATAAAACCTAATACTGGCAAGAGTATGTGGGCATGTTTTGCTGATGATATAAACCAGAATAATCTTTTCCTAGAAGTTTATAAATCATAACTTTTAGTCATGTTGATGACTTAAAAATCTTGTATTTTTTGTCTCAATTCTGGAGATCTTAATATAATATTCCTAAGGCATTGTGAAATTTTATGAATATATGGTCATTATTATGTTAGAAAAAATAAAGGTAATGGATAATTAGGTTGGAATTCATTCACTTTTTACTTGCTGGAATACTATTTAATTATTAAATTGGCCAGGAAATAAACACACACACACACACACACACACACACACACACACACACACACACACACACACAAAGTAGGCAAACAAATAATCACATATACATATATATGATTATGTAAGTGTAAACATCAGGATTCAAGTAGGGTATGTACTCTGTGCTTAATTTACATGAAACATTTATGTGAAGAAAAGACTAGGAGGAGATAGATTAGGAAGTATTACTTCTTAGGTGTTCAATATGCAGTTGGAGGGTATTTCTAATTTTTTTGTTTTTCCTGAAATTTTGTAGTCAGGTTATATTCTAATTTTTAGATAAATTTAATAAAGAATAAAGGGAGAGAGACAAGGAGGGAGGAAGAAAGAATTATGTTTTATTTGAGTAAACATGATTTTTTATTGGAGTAAGCATATTTAAGCTATTATACTAATGAATAGTTTGAAGAGGGCAGAGGGCTGTCTGTGATTGTTGACTTTGCTTTAAAAAGCAAGATTAAAATTATTCCTTTTATTTTCTCATGAAAAAGGATAGTTCTGCTTCTATGTATTTTTCTCCTTTGTATTTCTAATAAACGTGTGTAGCAGCAGAGGTCTAACATTAAAAATATGCAAAAACATCAGGGGTATCAAAGAACTATATGAAAAAAATATATAATGACTTAGATATTATTCCAAATTATCTGTTTCCTTTAGTTTGTGGCATTTTCTGGAATTGGTAGGTCTAGTACTCTACCCTAGCTTTTCACTTCTAAGTGTATCTTCTCAAATGAATTTAGCTTTTATGATAGCTCCCCAAATCTATGAATTTGAATTCATATGAATTAGCACTAGAAGTGTGTTTATAATTTTGGAATAAAAAGATTATTCAAAGTTTAATATAAGGATTTTTCACTTATTAGTATCCTTTAGTTTCTTAACACATGGGCACAAACCAAGATGGCATCTGAAAATTGTTTTGTGAGTTTTAAGGAGGGAAGTAGATTTTGTGATATCTAGAAGGGAAATAGTCCCACACAATTAGGGTTAACATTTTAAAAAGTTCATCAAATTTCAAAAAAGTCTTTTGAAAGTACACAAATACATTTTATAAATTAGTATTATTTGTTCAGTAAACACTTAGGGTGTTTCCTGACTGATCTCTCTATATATATTTATCTGTTGATGACTCTGGATAAATAATTCTCATCCATAAATTGGAAATAATATTATGTAGCTATATTTTATTAAGGTTATTTTATAAGATAATACACATAAAATGCTTAGAAGAGCTTCTGGCAAATAAAAGGGCTATATAAATATTCACTGATGTCATCATTATTACTTTTGATTGCCAGAATATGTTGCTTTTTTAGTAAATCTTATACTTTAGAAGTTTTTTGTATAATGGCCAAAGCACTTTTTGGATAGACTAATACATTTCAATGTAAATTATACCTTATATTTTAATAAAAAATAATGTTTTATTATTTCATTTTATTCTCATAGATATTAAATCAGAAAAATAATCAATTACTCATGGTTATATAGTTAGTAATGGCATATCTGGGACTTAAGTTCTAATTTTAGCATTTCTTTCCAGATACTACATTGTGACTTTTTTGTCTGAATTTTCTCTTTAATTAATAATTTAAATATATAAGTTTACAAAAATAAAATTCTAAATAATTCTGGAAGCAGAGGACTCAGAAGCAGCTGAATGTTTTTACTTGAAATCAGTATATCCAACTGTGTTATGATGTGAAACCAATTTAATAATTTTGTTTATTTGAGTCTATTAGCTTGTGCTTGTTACAATGGCCAGGAGTTAAAAGTATTAGTTGTGAAAATGTAATTATCAAAGTATATTTTAGAAGTGATGGTGTTCAGACTTACCAATCATGTGACAATAAGTATCAGGGACTATAATTTCAGATAATTTGGAGAATTTTTCAACCATTCCCAAACTATATGTGTGATGAATTATCTGCTTGATAGAGCTTCTCAGAAATACATGAACCCTGTTTTTATAGTATCCTAGTAGCAATGGGAGAATGTGGTTAGGATGCCTAAAACTCACCCTCTAACTAAAGGACACAGAGGGGACCAGCCATCAGGTGGGCTTTGGAATATAAGTTTTATTAATGGCTGTGTTCCTAGTAATCTTTTCTGAAATACAGACACACTGTCTTCAGATAAACTGCTTTGGAAAATATAGCTTTGATATAAAACCAAATGGCATCACCTATTCCAAGTTCAATTTTAGGCCGTAGGATCTCTTGGGGAAGAAAATCTGAGTATCATTTAGATCTTGAAGGGTTACCTGGCTATATACCAAGTCCAGCCATGCCTGGCTTTCACAGTTCCAGGCAAGTCAGAAAGGCAAAATGCTAGAGGATGATGTGGGTGGTGAGAATAAGTGATTTGATATACTTAGATCTGTAATAGTCCTTATGGGAATGGGCCAGTGAGTACACACAGATCTAAGAAGATAAGGCATTTTGGTACACCTAAGCATGGACTGTATACTGGGACCTATATATAACCATATGTAGACCAGAACAAAAACTAGAGACTAGAAAACTAGAGAACAGGAGACTAGAAATGTTTACTCAAATGATCCTCTATTCTGGTGTTATCTGAGAGGATGGTGATACGGGTTGTCTCTAAAACATTGCCTTTCAAACCACAATATAGTCATGACTCACTTGGAATCTAGTTTAAATGTGGATTCTGATCAGTAGGTCTTGGGATTCTGCCTAGGTGATGCTAATGCTTTTAGCGTGTGGACCACTCTTTATCTAGCATGACTGTAAGAGAAATGTCTAAACCACATTTGGACCCTCTTTCAAATATTTTTTAGAAAAGTAAATGTTAGATAGCAAAAGAGATATATAGAATAATCCTGTATCTATGTGTGCCTTTGGTCTATATAATTTTACTCATTGAGCTTCCATTTAATCATCTTTAAAACAAATAATAATTCTTACCTTGTTTTGTTATAGAGTAGATTAGAGAAAACGTATCCATAAAACACCCAGAATGGATCCTGGCTTGTTGTAAGTGTTCCCCACCTAGTAGTAGCTACTAATGTAATTATTATATAGAAGAAAAGGGGAGTTCAACTAAAGTATGTTGATACTCATCATTGGAATTCAGATCTAAAAATGACAAAAGTGAAAGAATCTCATGACTAAAGATACACATAAAAGGGTAGCAGGGCATATGGGGATCAAGTGAATATAATGTTAGGTTTCATTAATGCATGTTGAATATCTATATTAAGGAAAATGCTAGAGACATGTCTGGACTTTTTAAGTAGTCACTGTAAATTTAAAAGATACTTACCTGTCGGTTAATAATTTGGATTTGGAATACTGTGGTGAACTTCAAGCTTATTCTTCTTATTCTGGTATGTTGATGGATGGAGTTTGCCCAGAGAGGGGCAACATTTGTGGAAATTCAATTGCAAAGATATGTGAGGTGAAAAATGTTAAACAAAAGCAACATATCAAAAACTTGCATGGAAATAAGAAAGTTGGAGAGCAGGTGGATGGGATAGAATAGAGAACCCTATCAAATGAATAAAGAAATAGTCTTACCTCTATCCTACTTCTTATAGCAAAACTGAAACCAATAGAAATTATAGGTTGGCAAGTTTTTACATAATATAAAAGCTATTTCTCATTGCTTGTGTTTCCCAAAAAGAAATCCATTTACTCAAAAGGTAAATCCCTGTTGTAGAATGTGAAAGCAGATGCTTCATACTCTCTCTGCAAGGATGCTTTAGACTAGCCTTCTGCTAAAACTGCACAGTTGGGCTAGGCCCTTCATCCTTGTTCTAATTCTAAATTCTAATATTCTAGTAGATATTAGCCAAAAGATAGTCAAGAAATACTTCCTAATTTGTTTGATAGGCATAACAAAAATGATTGTTTTCTTAAACTTCTTTAAGAATTTAATAGTAAGGGGTGCCTGGGTGTCTCAGTCATTAAGCATCTGCCTTCAGCTCAGGTCATCATCCTGGAGTCTGGGGATTGAGCCCCGCATCGGGCTCCCTGCCCAATGGGAAGCCTGCTTCTTTCTCTTTTACTCCCACTTGCTTGTGTTCCCTCTAGCTGTGTTTCTCTCTACAAATCAATAAAATCTTTTCTTTAAAAAAAGAATTTAATAGTAATAAGAACTCAAAGGGCGCCTGGGTGGCTCAGTTGGTTAAGCGACTGCCTTCGGCTCAGGTCATGATCCGGGAGACCCGGGATCGAGCCCCACATCGGGCTCCCTGCTTGCAGGAAGCTTGCTTCTCCCTCTCTCACTCCCCCTGCTTGTGTTCCCTCTCTTGCTGTGTTTCTCTCTGTCAAATAAATAAATAAAATCTTAAAAAAAAAACACAACTCAATAATCTGTAGTGTTCTAAAATTTTTTAAGTACTTATTTACATATTATCTCACTTAATCTACCTTTTGAAATTAGCTAATTTCAATTTTCATTTCCAAAATTTCTTTTCTACTTCTTCCAATGTACCTATTTACAGCTGTACCAGAGTTTGAGATGAAAATAGACAGTGTTCACATTTGGACATTGATTTTAGAATCTTGCTGACATTTTGACAGATTTTTCTTTTCCTAAACTATAGTGGAAGCTCTTTTATTCAATTTTTTTACTGCTGGCATTTTTTTTTATTTATTGAAAAAGTCATTTTAAGTGACAAATCTTCAAAATGATGCATGTATATCTAAATATCTATCTATATGAATCAGTGCACATTTATATACTAATATTTGGGGTCCATTGATTGGATTTCCACATATCCTATCTTTCCTGCATTCATCACATTCAAATGATTTGAAGTTTTGTTAATTTCATAGTGAGATGTAACTCAAGAAAATTATGAAGTAATCAGAATGAAAAATGCTTCTGGATTCCCCTCCCTGTTTTTCTTAATTACTACTGGATATCAGTTAGCAATGCTTCAATTACAAATAGCCAAACAACTCTTCCTATGGCTTACATAAATTTCTTCCTCCTCTCTTCCTTCCCTTTATCCTTCTTTCTTTTCTTTCCTACATTCATTCCTTCTTTCTTTTGTCTTATTAAAGAAGAAGTCTGGAGAAGTGACTGGTGACTTTAGGATGGTCACATTCTCTCTTCTCCTGGCCTTTCCCTTATAATCAGTCAGAAATGGCTATCACAGGTCCCGACATTAGGATTGTGTTCTAGAGACATCTGCCCTCTTTATGAGGAAAGCAAATTTTTCTCATTTGCCACCAATTTATGAATGTATATGTCTCATTGGCCAGAATGGTGCCAGATGACTACATCACTTTGCTAGTATTTTAGCTGACTCCAATCCTCTGAAGTCTCATAATGAAGAATGGTCTGGGAATGGGTGCTGGGTTAGCAAAGCAGCAATATCTGTCAATCCTATCTTTTACTAACTTTCTTTTCTGAGCTTTTCTAAAGGTCTTGACCCAATTTTCATAGAGTAGACTATTTCTTTTTATACTCATCTTTTATTAATATTTGTAGAAATTAAGTTGCACAGTTATAATATCATATACAGTGGCAAATAAGTGTTTTGAGAATAAATACGAATTGATTCTGACAAACATACAACTTACTGATAAGATCAGAAGTACATGAATATATTACAAAATCACTACTAGCTGGAAGAGGGTGGTGTTGCCTGAAAATCAGTTGAATATATTTTAGAGGGATATTTATAGCAAATCTAGGAATGGGATTATGGGGTATCTGGCTAAAAAAGTTAAAATAATCATTGCTAGATTAATTTTTCATCATCATCAACATCACATAATTATTTATATTTATATATGCTTATATATATAATATGTTTAATATGTACATATAGAGAGGCTTAATACCCTTTTGAACCTACAGGGAATATAATATAAACTTTTTTAAAATATATATTTTACAATCCCTAATTTAAATCCAGTCTTTCAGAGCCATGCAAAATAGGTAATTCTACTTATCTAAGAGCTTTTCAAGACTCTGGCCTGTATCTTATTTAAGTTGTATCTCTATTAGGCAACAGGTATCCAGTACATGAAAATGTCTCACTACAAGTTGCACTGAATGATAACGATGATGATGATGATGATGATGATGATGACGACGTTAGAATACCATATTGGGTTATATGGTACCAACTTAGTAAGAATCTCAAATAACTTATTCTTATCAATTTCAAATTATAAGTTCTCTATATG
Organism: Spilogale gracilis; assembly: GCA_004023965.1. NCBI lineage: Eukaryota > Metazoa > Chordata > Mammalia > Carnivora > Mephitidae > Spilogale > Spilogale gracilis. Next base: position 73,878 of record PITA01001109.1, read on the forward strand.
GTTTGAGTGAAGCAGTTACCACTCTCATATGTCAGATGAGAAGTCTGGTTTGGTTTGGCATTCTAGGATTTGGTATTGTTTACTAGGCAAGTAAATGCTAGCTAAAACCCACCCATTTCCTATGTAATCAAACTTTCCTACACATTACTAACAATCCTAGATTGTTTGGCTAATTGCAGAGAAGGAGTACTAATGTCAAAGCCAACAAGAAGATACTCTTAATCGAATACATAATAGTAAAAGTAATAGACTGTAAATATTTAAGTAGAAGAAAATGCTGCATGTTTTTTTTTGTTGTTGTTGGAGAGGAGAAAACTTGTGCTATTTCCTTTTACAAATGAAAGAGCTTCCTATTTCTGTTAACAGCTGGAGCTGCTGTTACTTTTATTTTGTTGTTCCCATACTCTTTATAGCTTGAGGCAATAATTCACTCAATGTATGTGAAACACTTGCATCACCAGTTTTGCCCTCTCTATATATTCATGGGGCTTGGTAAAGTTCTAATTATTAAGGATTTTTTCCCCTACCTTATGTGGAATAAAGATAGTTTTAGTTTTAAATTGTCTAAATTCAGAGTAAGTCACATAAGTAACATTAAATCTTTTGTCCATGTTCCTTATAGGATTGCTGTGTGGACATTTTTAAAGCTTTCAAAATTAGTCATTTTGTAACAATTTTCTTATTTTGTAAAGAAAGAATTTATAACTAGTCCAGAGGTAAAATTTTATATATCTAATAGATATCAATAATTATAAATGTCATAGATTTACTGTGTTTTCACTTTTAGTTCTTCCAGAAAGCCATCTTCAATGGTTACCCAGATGCTCTATCATTTAACTTAGTGCTAAAATGCTGGTTGCTCTGGGCAATAGTACAACCAATCAATTGTAAATTGTTTATCTTAGAATAGAATTTTCTTTCTTTCTTTTTTTTTTTTTTTAAGATTTTATTCATTTATTTGATGGAGAGAAACACAGCTAGAGAGGGAACACAAGCCAAGCAGGGGGAGTGAGAGAGGGAGAAGCAGGCTTCCCGCCAAGCAGGGAGCCCGATGTGGGGCTGGATCCCGGGTGTCCGAGATCATGACCTGAGCCGAAGGCAGTCGCTTAACCAACTGAGCCAACCAGGCCCCCCCCCCTTTTTTTTAAGATTTTATTTATTTGACAGAGAAACACAGCGAGAGAGGGAACACAAGCAGGGGGAGTAAGTGGGAGAAACAGGCCTCCTGCTGAGCAGGGAGCCTGATGCAGGGCTCAATCCTGGGACTCCAGGATCATGACCTGAGCCAAAGGCAAACGCCTAAGGACTGAGCCACCCGGGAGCCCCTAGAATAGAATTTTCTTTTAGATCATCAATTTTCTGGACAGCTCCATGCCTAGAAACATTATAGCCAATTAAGAATTTTGAGAAATTTGAGAATATTTTATAATTCACGTGTTTTCTACTATATATTCCTGAAGTTAATTGGTAGCAATATAATGAGATGGCAACAAGTATCAAAGAGACTGAATATGTGAATAAACCTTTTCATAGATACAAAAAAAATGGACATAATAAGTAAAACTTTAAAAATAAAACATGAGGGGCGCCTGGGTGGCTCAGTTGGTTAAGCAACTGCCTTCGGCTCAGGTCATGATCCCGGAGACCTGGTATCGAGTCCCATATCGGGCTCCCTGCTAGGCAGGAATCCTGCTTCTCCCTCTCTCACTCCTCCTGCTTGTGTTCCCTCTCTGGCTGTGTTTCTCTCTGTCAAATAAATAAAATCTTTAAAAAAAATAAAAAATAAAAATAAATAAAACATGAAATTCAAATATATAACTCTGTAATTCCTCTTAATTTCTTTAGTTCTGTCAGTTAAAAGAGCAAACCATTTATTCCAGTCTTTTACATTCTGATTTTTTTGTTTTGTCTGATATTGATTTGGGAATTTTCAGTAGCTTGACCAGAACATCTGCATCTAGGAAAGCATAAGAAATTGACTGAAATGTCTGATACAGAGCCAGAATGGATCTCTCTCATATTATATCCCAAGAATATAGAAGAGGCAGTTGATAGTTGAGACAGACCATATAAGGAAGTGTCCCTTAAAATGTGGTTTCTGGAGCTGATGGATCAGCGTTTCCTGGCGTTTTTATTATAAAGCAAAAAATTTGTGTCTGCCCCAGAGATTTAATTTAGTATAACTGAGGTGTATCTGCATATTTACCGTTGTGCATACTTTGATCATAAGCATACTAAAAGTTTGAAAAACAGATCAATTCTCCATTTCCCAGCATTTATCATATTAAATACCGTGGAAGTAGTAGCATTAGATTTGTCCCCATTGAAATATCCTTATTCATAGATTAAAACTACGATATGGTCATGAAGGATACTTCTGAACATTGTACAAAGGGAGTGTTCAGCACATTATATATCACTCAATGCTCTTTGCATACACATTACATATAAGAAGTTATTTTAGAACTACTGACATGGGGGTGCCTGGGTGGCTCAGTTGGTTAAGTTTCTGCCTTTGGCTCTGGTCATGATCCCAGGGTCCTGGGATCAAGCCCATGTTGGGCTCTCTGCTCAGCAGGGAATGTGCTTCTCCCTCTCCCTCTACTACTGCTCCCCCTGCTTGTGCTGCCCCCAAACCCCAGTCAAAAAATAAATAAAATCTTAAAAAAACAAAAACAAAAACAATACTGCTGACATGAAGATTTTCATTAAGGATCAGTAATTATCATTTATCATGTAAAAACTGTGCAATCAGTATCTGTATATCTTTTTGCTTTGACTCTACAGAACTGTGTTAGGTAGATGGTCTCCAAAGATGGCTGCCTCTTGGCAGTCACACCATTTTTAATACCCTTCCCTCAGAAGCACTGGATTTACTGACTTGCATCTAACTATTAGAAGATACAGCATGAGTAGTGGCATGTCATTTCTGGTATTGGGTTATAAAGTAACTGTGGCTTTTGTTTTGGATGCTCTCTCTCCCTCTCATTCTGAGGCAAGTCAAAAGCCATGTTGTAATATGCCTTGTTGAGAAGCCCATGGCAAGGAATTGAAGGAGGTTTCTAATCAACAGCTAGTGAGGAACTGAGGTTCTTATCCAACTGCCCACAAAGAGCTGAATATTGCCAAGAAGCATGTGAGTAGGCTTTGGAGCAGAACCAACCCCAGTCATGTTTCAAATAAGACCACACTCCTGAACAACACCCTGACTGCATTATCATGAACAACCTTGAGCCAGAAGTCCCAGCTAAGCCGTGCTCTGATTTTTAGCCCCCCAGGAAGTATGAAACAACATATACTTGATGTTTTAAGTTCCTTGGTTTTGGGGTAATTTTTTTTGCAATAATAGAAAACAATTTAGAAGCTAACAGATTCATTAATTACCTCATTCCCACTTCTATTATCATGATTTCTTTGCTTTCTATGTGATCTCTGATTTTTTTTTTAATAAATACTTTATTTCATTATCAGAAATGAGTTTCTAAACTGCTTGGTCCTTTTTAAAAAGTAAGAGTTTTACTGATTAAAAAAATGCATTAATAACTCATAATTATTTGTGCCTAGCAAGTATAGCCCTTGTCCAATTTCTATCACTCAATATGAATCATAATTACAAATTAATTTGTTTAATATTTGATTTGAGAGAGAGAATACATAAGCTGGGGGGAAGGGCAGTGGAATTATTAGACAAATAAATGTGAGGCAGTCAGGGATTTCTCCCCCATTGTGATGCACCATCAAAAACATTACTCTCATTTCTTGTTTAAATAAACTTCTCCCAACCTCCCAGGCAGGCCTAAATTAAATCAAAGTAATTTTGGAACTCAAGGATGGAATAAGTCACTACAGGAAAGTGGGACAAAGGAAATCAGGGACACCAGATGGAAAGTTCAGACTGGCCAGTATCTTTAAAATACCAGTGCTATATAAAAAGGTTTTGTAAGTCATCAGTCACCCATGGCTCTAGAAACAGGCGGGTGGCTATAGACATTAGTCTTTTTATCACTAAGCCTTCAAAAATTGTGTTCAAAGTAGGTTGTATTTGAGACCACTTATGGTAAATCTAAGGAAATGAGAGAAAGATGGAGGAGGAATTTCTAGTAATCTCCTAGTAGTTAATGGAAAAGTAACCCTTGTTTTTTCTTAATAGTAGGGTCAAATTAAACAAAAATCCCTATGTTTATTTTACTTTTATGTTGAAATTTGCCTTATTTACTAAAACAGGCAGGATTTAAATCTGACTTTCTTATATTTTTACACTTTTGAAACAAGAATTAAAAATTAATGTTTCTCAGTGGTGCCTGGGTGGCTCAGTTGGCTAAGCAACTGCCTTCAGCTCAGGTCATGATCCCGGAGACCCAGGATCGAGCCCCAGATCGGGCTCCCTGCTCAGCGGGAAGCCTGTTTCTCCCTTTCTCACTCCCCCTGCTTATGTTTCCTCTCTAGCTGTGTTTCTCTCTGTCAAATAAATAAAATCTTAAAAAAAAAAAAATTAATGCTTCTCTTTTGATCATGATAACCAGTTCATAATCCTAGCAGTGTACATTCATTTCAAAATCAAAACAAAACCAATGGTTTTGAAGAGAAGAGGAATCTCAAGAAGAAATGGTTATAGAAAGTGGTATAGGAAAGCTTTGCAAAGAAGCCTAGAGTAGGTTTAAAGAGAGAGAGACAGAGAGAGGGAGAGAGAAAGAATACGTGAGGGGGTAGGGGCAGAGGGTAAGAATCCCCAGAACAGACTCCCTGCTGAGCCAGGAGCCTGAGGACATGGGGTTCCATCTCACAACCCTGAGATCATGACCTGAGCCTAAACCAAGAGGTACCCCAGATTATAATAACATTTTATTAAATAGGGCCAATCAGGGGAGATTTTCATGAAGAAATAGAGGAGATAGATTTTTTTTTATGATTAGTTTTAGGAATAACTTTATATATAAAACATGCTAATTGTCAAAAATCTTAGAAAATGAAAAAAAAAAGTATTAAGACCAAAGTGAAATCATCCATAAGTTGGCAACTCAGATTTATAAAATACCTATTAATATTTTGGCATACTGTCTTTTGGTCTGTGTGTATAACATGCATTTAAAATAATATTTGAACATTACTTGTATAGAGATTTATCATTTTCCCCAGCAACAGTATTTTATAAAATTATTTTCCAGGTTATTAAATCTGGGTCTTCTGAGTAGACTAGAGAAAAACAGCATTTCTTAGCTTTTGGGTGGGGACTGAAGGATAGGCAGTAGAGGTGAGAAAATAGCAAAGAGCAAATGAGTTTTATTCAGTGAAGGATGGGGTAATTTATTTGGTTTTAAAACAGCAGGACATAAAATTCCACATTTGGAGGGGAGAGCTATTACCTAGCCCTACAGGCCAGGCAGGATGACACTCAGGTGTAGTGATAAGGGGAATGGAGAGTATATGAGAGGCCTCTCTGTTCACACCACATTCATACTATTTGACACTTCAGCAGCTTCAGGTTTGCTCCATCCTAGTCACTTGGCTTGATACTCCCTTTACTTGGTTTCTTTGTGTTTAAAATGAGACCTCTGAAAGATGGGTCCAAAATCAGTAATGTACCATTCGAAGAAAAATCTATCCCAGAGCTCTTGTGTACCTGGGAGGAGGTAGAGTCCATGAATATTTTCACAAAACTGAAAAGTGTTGTGCAAAGGACACACTCTGGAATGTGAGCTGTCAAGGCCATGCTCACATCTTTTCATCTTGTTCCCTGTAGCCACATCAGTAGACCAACAGACACACAGAATATGTTTTGGAAATGCTTGAGATAGTAAACAACAGATAAGTTTGGAATGGAATTGGCATCCTTCCAAAGTTTTGTTTTTTTCTTTTTTTGTTTTTTTTTTTAAGATAAGAATGTGTTTTCTGAACTGGATGCTGATAGCTATTAGTTTTGGTCCTCTAGCAAATAGTTTTGGTCCTTCCCACCCACCTCCTCCCCCCCCCCCCGAATCTGGCAATAGAACAAATAGATCTGCAGGTTTAGATATGTGACTTGGTTCCTGCTCATCACATTGTCCTCTTTGGACATAGCGACCGTCCATGAGTGAGAATAGAGTGCAAGCATAGGAAATTAATCAGATATCTTTGTGAAACTAAATGTTGTGGGAGACAAAAAGACCTTTGCTCTCATAAAGATAGAATAGCGGGGACTGGCAGTACCTTCCTATTTTACTGTTTGAAACAAACAAATGTACATAACATATGAGTGAGAACCCTCAAGACATTGGACATCAGGCAGTGAAGGAAAGCCATCCCTGAAAAACAGAAAACAAAAGAAGGGTCTGATGAGATTGCCCACCTCACTGCCTAGAGAAAGATTCTGGTCTGCTGTGCTAGGAGGGGACTCAGGCAGAACAGAGGTGCCTCCCAGCCTTGAGGACTTGGAGTTGCTGGCCTGGAAAAGTCTAGATTTAAGAGTTTTTATTCCTTTTTATTGTTAAGCTACTTCAATTTAGGTTTCAGTCATTTTAAGGAAAAGAGACATAATACCCCTTTTTATATTTCATTTTCCTGTCCATTTCCCTTATTCCTGAGTTTTATATATTTATTTATTTATTTATTTACTTACTTACTTACTTATTTTTTAAGGGTTAAAGCCAATTCTGTCCACTGAGTTCCTTTTCAAAGTTCATCATACCTCAGACATTGCTGAAGTCCCATGTTAAGGTCTGACAAGTGCCCTTTTCTATGTAGCTTAAGTATGTAGCTGTAAGAACCACAGCTTTTAGAGTGATTTTTCAAATTAAATTGTTAAAATGTGTTTTTAACGTAGTACTTTCTGAAAAATCTATTCTTCTGCAGACAGGCTTACAGCTCTCTTCTATTAGGGCTGGAAATTGACTTTCTAGCCACTGACACTTGGCAGGATGTTTATTTCCCGTTATAACAATGGCCAATTGTCCACCAATTTCTCTTCTCACAGAAATAACGAAGGTCAACTGTGATGAACTACACTCTTTGGAGCATCTCTCTTACAATTTCTTAATATACATATTTGATATTGGTAATTCATTTCCCAAAAAAGAAAAAAAAATGAAGACAGTCAGTGCAAAATTCTGTCAAGGGTTGGGCAGTAAGAAGATAACAGTGTTTGCATGCTATTCTCAACCTGACTATGAGAGCCGTCACCCAGCAAGGATGGGATGTCAGCACAGATGCATTTTTTTTTTTTAATTTTAAAAAAGCTCTGCAGCTTCAAGATAAAATGTAACCTTGCAGTTGCTAAGGTAACTAGGATTTCCACCCCCCTCAGGAATAGCTGAACAAATTAGGTGAGGAACACTTCTGTAAATTGGCAATACATGGATGCCCTAGGGCTGCTGTAGATAAATGATTCCTTGGAATCCTAGGTAACCAACGGTGGGGGTGGGGGTTGGGGAGGGCACGGAGGGCAAATCACCCAAAAGATTTATCTGGTGCTGATCTGATTAGTGTCTTGAGCAATTTAATACAAATGGGTAAAATCATAGTTACCCCTCCTTTTTTAGTTTTGACAACCTTTCTTCCCTTCGTTAATGTTATGCAACTTAATGGCTGTCAGGGGTCCTAAGATTGAGGCCCCGACAGACAATTTTTAGATACAGTAAAATATGACAAGGTTAATTGTTGGCAATGGTCTACTTTATAAAATAAGTACATAATTAGAATTCTATATTGATATTTCCCTGTTGTTGCTATTCCCTGGGGCTTCCTTATGGTGTGGCATCATTAATCGCTCATCATTCTGCTGGCAGGATTATTTGTGAAAATGTTTTGAAATTAGAGAGTAATGGTTTTTACATGAGAATCCATTTGTTATGTTTACTTTCAAAGTATCCCAATGTATTTTGACATTAAAACACACTGATAATATCTATGATATTTCATGGTTTCTAAGATGCACATTTTCGCACATTTTAGTAGCCCTGAAATTAAGATGCATGTTCCAATTGATGGTACCTGACAATTGCCACTTATTCAAGTATCTTATAGTACATATAATAAACAATGATGTTATATGCCAGATGAGCTATATAGTATTATGACTTACTGGTTTGAAAAATATTTGGTTAAAACTTGTGCCATAACTGTTTTCACTTTATCTTACCAAATAGTACATTAACAAAACATGATTTTCTAGGCTCATCTTTAAGGTAACTAGCTATCACAGCAGTGTTGCTGATGTAAATGTTTTTACCTGCAAGTGTTCCATGGATTATGCGGATGTTACATGATCATCTGTCACTAACTTCCTGTGCATACAAAGCTTTAAAACAAACCGGTTAACAAGAATGTGTTCATTCTGAATATAGTAAGGAGGAAAAGCTGTGTTTACTAGTAAGTCATGTTTCACTGATGTCACCTCTGTCCTGTGGCTAGGTATCTGATTAACTAGTGATAGGCATTCATAGGGTATCTGCCCTGGGCCAGAAGCTTTACTCTCTGGTGCGCTTTGGAGATAGTTGCCTCCAAATCAATTCATTCACTAGCTATGTCACATGGAAAGTCAGTTTATCTCCCTCAAACTGGGATTCTCATCTGAAAAAAAAAATTAATAGATTTGATTATTGTTCAAGGATTAAAGCAAATATATTGTACCATAACTGGTACTCAATAAATGATCTTTTTCTTTTTCCTTTTTTTCCTCTATACCTCCCAGTTGAGTTGACTTTTCTGTTGTACCAAATTAATGAGCAAAATGGAAATTATTACTATTCTTAGTATTTTAAAATGTGATAGAAAGTTATAACTAGGAAGTGTTAGTCTTATCTTAGTTGGAAGGTTTGCAGAACTATAGCAGTTGACTCATGAAATCCAAACTGAGGAAAGTAAAATTCTAGAATTTATCTTCAAAATAATTTTATAACCTCTATAAGCAAGATATTACATACTTCTTATGCAGAAAGATAAGTTTTTCTGTTTTTATGTTTTATTGCATTAAAAACCATATTAGAGAATGCTAGCTGGTGACATATGGAGTACAAAGGGAGTGGATTTGGTAGGTAGATAGATCTGCATCTGTAGTATCAGTTTGAATGTAGCTAGCCATGAGACTTGTATAAGTTACTTCACTTTTTTGAGCCCCTGTTTCCTATATGTGTTATTAGTCTAATACTCTTGTTGGGAGAATAAAAGATAGATAATGTAGATAAAGTGTTAAACATAATCCATGAGTTTGAATAGGTAGTAAATAAGTATACCTTCAATATCACAAAAATTTCTTTAGAATGGAAAATTTTCTCATATAGGTAAAATTCAGTTATAATAAACTTCAGGGGACATTTTTATTTTTTTAAACATTTTATTTATTTAGTGAGAGAGAGCAAGCACACGCAAGAGAGCACAGAGGGAGAGTGAGGGGGAGAAGCAGACTCACCACTGAGAAGAGAGCCTGATGCGAGGCACAGTCCCAGGACCCTGAAATCATCACTTGAGCCAAAGGCAGATGCTTAACCAACCGAGCCATCTGGGCACCCGAGAGGACACTTTGAAATGCCATCGTACTAAATATGAATACACTGGAGGACCAATTCCCAGTCTGCAGGAGTTTGGGAACAAAATGAATGCCCAAGTCTTTGTAACTGACTGTCAGGGACTTTTAATTTAGTGAGGGACTAAAAGTCCATGACCATGCACACATACTACAACCTTACAATTCAGTTTTAGATGTTTTGTGAATGAGTTTTGATGAAAAGTCTGGGGTTTAATGGAGTTTTACTTGTTTCTTGGAATGTTTGAGATGGGAAAACATACAGGGAATTAAGCTTAATTGCTACTCAATAGACTTAAATAAATAAAAATAACTCTCCTGTAGATTATACATTATCTAAACTAATTGTAGACAAGTTCTAAGCATTCCAGAAAGTAAGGCAATATTAGAAACATGATACTCAATTGCCTACTTATTGAAATTGAAATGGTTTAAATATAAAGCTTAGAAAATTTTAAAGCAGTGAGTTAGTGTATTTGCTGTGTGAGTGGAGTCTATTTTGACGGTTGACCCCACAGGAGGTGTAATGTTGTCTTCTGTGTTGTCTTGGTGATAAAGCTCTTCCAGGTAATTTTTTCGATTACCATTTAAAAGCATAAGGGCTTAGTGATTAAGAGCCAGGCTCTGGAATCACATGGAGGTTCCTCTCTCACCTTGGTTAATTGACACAGTTTGGCATTGGAATATTAGGAAGCTTCCTAAACCTTAGTCCTCCCAACTTTAGAATAAGGACAACTTCATAGAACTGTTGTGAGTGGTCGAGTCTGATTTGGAACCCAAGCAGTGTTCCAAGACACATGCCATTGACTCTATTTTGTTTTAAAAGATTCCACTCAGATCATTTTAGTAAGGGAATGGAAAGGAAAACAAAAATAGGTCAATAATTTTAACTGATAAAAAATTAAATTGTTTCATATAATACTTCAACAATTTTAGAAAGAAAAAAATGTAATTAACTTTTGACCCAATCAACCTTTAAATTTTATGGTTTGTATTATGTTTTAGATGTTATAGTTCATTAAATCAGATGGGTTGAAAATGCAAAATAATATCTATAGTCTAATACATAGTGTTTAGTATATGTAACTATATTCAATGTTATATGTGATATTCTTTAGTACTTTTTCTGCATTATCACCATTCCTGGTTTATGTATGGTGGTAAAGTGTTCCAGGCAATAGTTCTCATTTGAAACTTTTATTTATGACATGCTGAGACCACTTTTAAAATTAAAAATTTGATTTAATTTTGTTTTAGAAATTACTTTGTTTTCCAAATGTAAATAAATATCAGTCCATAAGTTGAGCAGAAAAAATTGAATTTTTACATAGCCCATTTTTTTTGTTACTTATGTAATCTTCAAATGATTCTTAATTTTTTTTTTTAAGATTTTATTTATTTATTTGACAGAGAGAAACACAGCTAGAGTGTTTCCCTAACACAAGGAGGAAGGGTGAGAGAGGCAGAAGCAGGCTTCCCGCCCAGCAGGGAGCTCGATGCAGGGCTCGATGTGGGCCTCGATGCAGGGACTCCAGGATCATGACCTGAGCCGAAGGCAGTCGCTTAACCAACTGAGCCACCCAGGCGCCCCAAATTTTTCTTAATTTTTAACTGGCTATGAATTAAAAATCCAAGAACTTGTTATGAAAAGGAATATAATATCAATGACAGAGTATTTGCATTATGCTTACTGTGTTAAATCATACTATATATTTAGAGGCAAAATAGTAAATTAGAATGCTTGATCACAACTTTCATTTTGTGACTTTGAACAAAGATCTGAAACTGAATATAAATATAGTGTAACTATAGCTTTGATTGTTCAAGATGTTCTTTAATTGTGGTAACATGTGGCCTCAAAAATATCCCATGGGTTTTATTTTAGTCACTGCAAAATACTATTAGTTTAGTTGACTACTTCCATCACAATGAAACCTTGCTTAGAGATAGTGTGTAACTGTCTCGTCCACTGCAAGTTGTTTTATTAAGTTCTTGGAAAGTCTTTTCTAAACCAAATGGGATTGACTATTTGGAACTTGTACTTTATGGTTTAATTAAAAGAAAGTTGCAGTTCAGTCTTCCATTTGTTTTAGATCTATTCCTTTGTCTTTTTTGAACCATCAACTTTAGGGAATTAAAAATAAAGAAAAGCATCCATTGGAACCCGGCTCCAAAGATATTTATAAGTAACACTGTTGAAATAAAGATCCTACAGGGTCTTCATCACAATTTTCTGAGCTCAACTGATAATTTATTTTGAATAAAGTTGAAAATAAAAATTGAGTGTCAAATGTCTTTAAGAATGTTTATGTAATTATACTTATACTGTAAAATCCATATTAAATACTTGTAATAAAAATAAAATATGCTATTTAACAAGTAAATACAAAGAGACATATTTTGAAAGTATTCATTGTGACACTTAATCATTGTTACCATGTAGCATATTTGATGTCACGCTAAAAAAAGATGTATGTTTATGAAAGCATATCAAGTATAATAAATGTCTCCTTAATCAGAACAATATTGTAGCATGTGCTTATTCAGAAAAGATTAATCACTTGTAATCCAATCTAATAACTTTATAACTCAAGGATAGGGATGGTACTTAGAGAAATAATGAAAATGAGAACACACTATATTTTGGGAGATAGTACTACAAAATGAAAAACATTTTGGAGTCAGACAGATGTGGGATTGTAACTCTTGGTGCAATCTTGATAACTTTTCTGTATCTTGTTTTCCTTTTGTGCACAATGTAAACAAAAGATAGCCATTGCATCGGTTAGCTATTGCTATGTAAGTAGGCATCACAATACTTTTGTGACTTGAAATAGTAAGGACTTACTACCACTCGCTAGGTTCAGCTTAGCCATGTTCACTTGTGCATCTGTGGTCAAATGTGTGGATCAGGTAGGTAATTTTCCAGAACTAGGGTCTGGTGGTTGTCTGACTGAAGTTTGGTCTAAGGTGGCTTCACCTGGGACAACTGGCCTCTCTTTCATGTGATGGTACCTCATTCCAGCAGTTGTAGCTTTTGCTTGTACTCACAGCACAGAGGAGGTCCAAGAGAGTGAGAGGAGGCATACAAGGTGGCTTAGAGCTGGCACCCTGTCATTCTGCTGTTTGGTCAAAGCAAGTTACACAACCAGGCGTGGTGCAAGGAGTGTGGAGCAGACTCCACTTCTTTTTTTTTTTTTTTTTTAAGATTTTATTTATTTATTTGACAGAGAAAGATCACAAGTAGGCAGAGAGGCAGGCAGAGAGAGAGGAGGAAGCAGGCTCCCTGCCGAGCAGGGAGCCTGACCCAGGCCTCGATTCCAGGACCCTGAGATCATGACCTGAGCCAAAGGCAGAGGCTTTAACCCACTCAGCCGCCCAGGCGCCCCAGACTCCGCTTCTTAATGGGAGTAGCTATAGAGTTTCATTGCCAAATGTGTGTGGGGCAAGGAAGGAGCAAAGAGTTATGGCCATTTTTGTAATGTACCATAGTCCCCATTTAGCGATTTAATACTGTCTTTGGAAGAGTATTTGGCAAAAAATGTGTGCCCAGTAAACTAATTTAATTTTTAGAATGAAGCTACTTAAATTCTTAGAATATTTTTTTTCTTCTTTTTTTAATGAGGCTTGTAATGATTAATCATTTAATTTTTTGCAAGTCTAACTTCTAAAACAATAAATATAAAAGAATCAAATATGGCAAAATTTTATAAGAATTCATGGGACATATTACTTTTAGAAATATGTTTTCAGAATTTTAGAGGTCAAAGCATATATTTGGTAGGAAAATACTTTCACTTGGAATGCTCAGGTATGGATAGGAGCTTTCCATTGTGCCATTTGTTTATTGCTATCTGTTCCATCCTTCATTTTTGGTGAAAGTATGTTATGAAATATAAGTAGTGTTATTAATAAGACAAATTATCTTTGCTTATTTAAAAGGAAAAAAATAAAAGCTTTTTATTTTGAAATAATTTTAGACTTGCTAAAAAGTGACAAAAATAGGACTCTGTTCCCATTTATCTTCCAGCCCGATTTCTTTTCATATTAACAATGTATATAGCCACGGTGCATCTTTCACAATACTTGGAAATTAACATTGGTGCAACACTATTAACTATAAATCTTATTTGAATTTTATCAGTTTCTTCCCCTAATGCTTTCTTTTCTTCTGTTCCGGGATCCTATCTAAGATTCCACATTGAGTTTAGTTGTTACTTCTCCCTAGCCCCTTCACTTTGTTGAAGTTCCTCAGTTTTTCCTTTTCCTTCATGAACTAGACTCTTTTGAGGAGTGCTGAGGAGTTGTTTTGTAGAAAGTCCCTCAATTTGGGTTTGATTTTTCTCATGATTGGAATAAAGTAATGATTGGAATTTTACAGTAAAACTACTGAAATGATGCAATATTATCAGCTCACCAAATCAAGAAGGTTTATGATGTCAGTATGTCTCCTTAGTGGTGATATTAATCCGATCATTTGGTAAATCAGATATCTGCAAGTTTTCTGTATTATTAAGTTACTATCTTTCCCTTTTTAGTAAATATCTTCAGGGAAATACTTTGAGAAGTGCAAATCCCAGGCCCTAGTTTCTGAACATTCTGCAATAAAAGGAACATTTCTCCTTGGAAAAATGGTTGATTACATTTGGGCAGGGTAAATATAAGAGGAACCTGGACTATCTTGTGGTAGGAGAGTCTAAAAAGTGCTCAAAAAAGATGGAGCTTGTTGAAAAAACATGGATGACTGAGGCTAAAACAATTTGAACAAGAAAATAAATGCTAGTTTTGAATATTAACCCATGGAATTAAATATACTCCATGAGTCCGTACTGATATAAATATATAATTGAGTAAATATTCAAGGTAGATATCTTAGCTTGGGATGCTGTAACAAAATGCCATACACTGGTTGGCTTAAGTAACAGGTATTTATTTGTCTCAGTTCTGGCAGCTGCAAAGGTGAAGGTCAGGGTGCTGGTATGGTTGAGTTCTGATGAGAACCCTCTTGGCTTACAGACAGATGCCTTCTTTCAATATCCTCACATGGTGCTCACCTCTCCCTTCCTCCTCTTCTAAGGTCACTATTTCTCTCATGAGGTCACCACTCTCATGACCTTATCATAACCTAACTGCCTTCGAAATTTCCAACCTCCACATACCATCATGTTGGAGGTTAGGACTTAAAAACAAAAAAAAAAATGAATGTGGGGTGGAATCAAACATACAGTCCATAGCAGTGAAGATGGGACAGGTATTCCATTCAGTAGAATTTTGACTAATAAAAATAGAAAGATGGGTGGGGGGTGCCTGGGTGGCTCAGCTGGTTAAGCCACTGCCCTTGGCTCAGGTCATGATCCGAGAGTCCCAGGATTAATGCCTGCATCAGGCTCCCTGCTTGGCAGGAAGCCTGCTTCTCCCTTTCTCACCCCCCATGCTTGTGCTCCCTCTCTAGCCAAATTTCTTTCTGTCAAATAAATAAATAAAATCTTAAAAAAAAATAGAAGGGTGGGGAAAATAAGCAATTACCATTAGGCAAACAACATAGTAATGATTGTTGTCCTTCAGTGGATCTTAGAATTAGCAAAAAATTGAGGAGAAACAGGATTTGCATAGTAGCTTTCATTTTTTAAACTGATAAAAACAATTTTCTAAAACATACCAATGTTTCATTCTCTATACAGTTTTCTTACCATATATCTAAATGCTGTCATTTTTCAATGTCTTATTCTTAAATAATGAGAGAAAATTACTCATTAAAAAAATAAAATAGCCTCTGGTTAGGCACAGAGGTATAGAGCAATAACAATAAAAAATCAGGTTCCTTGGTGCTTTTCAACATCTTCCATAATTTTGTTAGATTGGCATTGCAGGTATAAAATAAAGAACTTCAATTCCTGCTATATTTTGGAAGTTCACCAGTTCAAAAAGGCCTATACCCTGACCTCTGGCAGAGTGATTATTAGACAAACACATGCTATAATGACATTCATAAGTCTAACCAGCTGTGCATGGAATTGAGGCATGGGGTTAGATTTGTAAAAAAGCAGTATAAAATGGATAAAAAAAATCAATAGTAACTTTGTTGTTCCAGACACTCTATTCTTTGTTACGTTTTTGTATAGAGGATGTAGAAATATTTTAAGACTTAAAAGTAGATAGGTATAGCTATCGTTGTAATTTTCCATGAATTGTTTCCTTTATTTTTATAGGATTAAGGGGATGTAAATGCAATTGAAGAGGAAAAGTCTGAAATTTAAATTAAATTTTTGAATCATGAAATATAAGAGCTTGAAGGAGGATAGAAGTGATTCAGTTTAACATATTAATTTAACAGATGTAAAAATTATAAAACGGAGCTTAAAAAACCTAAAAGATTTGTTGTAGACTCACTCTTTGAAGTTTGTAGTGATCTAATCATGATTAAAAAAGCTGTACTTGCTTAAAAGGGGTGTACAGCTTTGTTTTTAGAATTAGTTATTAACAAATAGACATTTACAGCAAGCTAATGATAACTTTATAATAGTTTTAATATTTAGCTTATCAAATTATAAAACATAGTTAAATTATAATACTCATAGATTAGTATAAAATTATAATAATAAAAGGCATTCAAAATAAGTAGCTGTGGGAAAATATATATTTCACTGCTTAATATAATTTGGGATAATAATGCTTAAATCCCAATATTACTGTCTTTGATATTCCTTTATTCATGATTGATTCATCAATTAGTTCACATGTACAATGGAAAATAAAACTCAGAAAGTCCCTTGTTCATATAGAACTTATAGTCAAGTGGAGAAAAATGAAATAAGTAGATAATGATTTAATTTTCATTTTTAAAAACTTATATGGGAGACATGCATCTTTTATGAGATGACACTGAAGCTAGATTGACTGGAAAAATAAAGGAGCCAGTCATGGGAAGGTGGAGGCATAGCCTTCCAAGGAGGGAAGTAACTTGTACTGAGGTGAGGTACAAAGGCTAGAAAACAGGCAATGCTTATGAACATGGGGAGCAGAGGAGAAAGTTTGTGGTATGTCAAGTTAAAGAGTTTGGATTTTATTTCAAGCAAAATAGAAAATCATTGAAGGATTTTAGTGAGGGGAGTTTTATGTTTTTAAGGAATTATTGTCACTGCTCTATCAGAGGAATGGTGAATGATACAGCTAATAAAAGTGCCCTAATATGTTCTTCACCTCTTCACCTTTTTTATCATCATTTTCTACCTCTTCAAAAAATTGTATAATTATGCTTATAGAATTATGACTGAAGAATTGTATAGCTTTAGATAATCTCTTAAAGTGTTATGTGTTAATAAGTATATAAGTATGTTTTGAGTATATACACATACATGACAGTATGATTATATGAATATATATGATAGATTATATGAATATATATGACACATTGTCTAAAAAATAAAGTAATTCTATTTTTGCTATGATTTGATTGGGAAAAATACCTTTGTGTATATGAGTTGAAGGCTCCCTTTCAATAATTCTTTCAATTAACGCCACTGGATTATTTATGGGTGTGGAATTACTGTCCCTGAATCTTTTTATTTTTCCTTTAAAATATTTTAAACTATTTTTATGTAGGCAAATGAGCAGGCCAATCTAAATTGTAGGCATGTCCCTGTTTGCTTACTAGTTGTGTAACCTTGGTCAAATTAATTAACATTTCTTTTTTTGAGATTCTTTAGTCTTTTCAATAAAGTGGTACCTATCCCAATAGATTTTTATAAAAAATAAATTACATAATGAATATGAAGAATTAAACATTAGGCCTAGCATACAGTATATATTCAATAATATTGATGTTTATTAAACATTAAAATAATGTTATTTTAAAATTTGTTATAGATTGATATAGCAAAATATTTTAATCTTCTCTGTTCTGTCTTTGCTCTAATAAAAGCCAGCAGTGTTTCTCTCTTAGTGTACCTTGCACTTTGCATAGATCCTTTATGCTTATCTTTTTTTGCCTACTGATAGAAGTCTACACATGGTATCCAGCAAGGACAAAAAGGAGGGGAGAAGGAAATCAAATAAATAACATTACCTGTGTTGCTTAGTTTTAAAAGTAAACAATTCAGAAACTCAAGGGCAAGATCAATTGTGACATCTTATAAAACCATACGAAGAATTGATACAGTGGGTGCATTTTTGTAGATTTTACTTCCTTGAGTTAAAAATTTATATATTTATTCATTTGTAGAGTATATACCTCATATAGGGTTTTTTTTTTGATGCTACATACATCAGCTGTAACTGAGTTATTTTGAGTAATTCTTTCCAGAAAAGATAGAGGTGATTATTCTTATTTCTGTTATTTTCATTACTTGGCTCTTCATCAAATCTCATCATTAATATGTCTTGGAGATAGTCTTAAAGCTTTCTATAGAACTTTAACCAAAATAGATAAATTGAAATATGGTATGAATAGATTTGAATAATTATACCATATAGTATACTTTATATACTAAGTGGAATAATTATTTGAGGTCTCTTTTATGATGAATATTTTTAAATGTTCTTTGCATATATTGCAGTTATGAGCAAATTAAGTAGAATAACTTTTAATATAATGAAATACCTGACATGCTGTTGGGTTCTTAATGAAAGTTCTTTCCTCATACTTTTAAGGGGACATAGTTTTACACAAGTCAAATATGTTACTTCTATTAAATAGATATTTTGAGGACTCAACCAATTACAATACATTTGTTGACTATAAGGCTCTGCCTGTGTACCACGGAAATCATGTAATGATCAACGAATCATCAGTGCCCGGACCACAGTCTGAGAAATAATATAGTTGGTAAAATTATAATTCACATAAAATAACATATGATGCAATGTAGAATAGAGCTTAAAATTAAACTGCATGGGTTTGATTCCTAGTTCTAACAACTCAGGAGCTTTGTGATCCATGGGAGGTCACACAGCACTTCTAATTTCTAAGTTGTCCATCCATAAAATAAGGATACTATATCATGAGGTTATTATGAGGATTAAATGAATTGAATTGTGTAAAGTGATTAGTTTCTGCTACTAAGATAAAGGTCGGGTAGCATTTACCATTATTATGACGGGCATTTGTTTTTGTCAGATGAAAGTAAAGAATGGTTTATTATCAGAATTCAGGGGAAAGAAATATACCAGGGGACATCCTTATCACAGCACTAGAATGCTAACTGCCTCTTCAAGGATAGACGAGATTATTAAAGTTTGGTCATAACAAAGCTGTGGGGGTGGGAAATTAGAAAGTGTTCAAGACATAATGAGATTGCTGATTTAAATAGAGTGGAAGCTTCTCGCAACTGCATTGTGAAAGAAGAGGTAGGAACACCAGGTTGGCTTGACCCTATGTTGTGAGGAATTGAGGCCTGAGCAAATCGCTAGCCTGTGAAATAAGGTGACTTCTGCATGATGATTTGTTATCTGTTTTCACCTTGACTTTTGTAAGTTGAAAGTTAGGGCTTATTTTATCAGGTAGAAATGATTGAGGAAACCAAATAACTTCAACAATTTTTATGTGTTTTTAACAGATGAGATCAATCCAGTGGTAGCAGAGTTGGGTGTTGAGATGAGTTTTTCTTCTGGTGATATTTTAAACATGTTCACCAATGTCAAAGATTCACAAGTTATTGGAAACTTTAAAGACATAAAATTATTTTTGTAATTTCAGCCCCTGTTGGAGGCGTGCAGCGCAGCTTACTGTGTCTCTTTCACCAGAACTGTAGAGTATAACGTTTCATTGCTTTCTCCCCAGGAGTAGCTGCATTACCAGTTAGGACACATCTAACAGCATATCATTAACAGGCACCATCAGATCATCAAAACAAAGAAACTGCTGAAGCTGAATTAGATGTTCTCACTCTAATAACGGATGTAGTGACACTGTACAAAATCGAGATACTAGCAACAGCCCAGACAGCCCAGGCTGATTTCTTATATTTCCAAACATTAGATTATTAACTGTTTTGTGCATCCTGACTTAATTTTTCTGTATCTTTCCAAGATCAAAACCCCTGGCTGAGAAACATATGAGTAGAGGGGATTGGAATAGAAATTAAATCTACTGAAATTTAATGGTGTCAAAATGAACAGTCACTAAGCATATTACTTCAGTACTGATTGAAGAATTACTGGGTTCTTCTTAGCTTCCCACATTCTTAGTAAACCCTGCTGGATCCTGGAGTTCCTTCTGTGAGCTCCATCGACATGGCTAGTAAGGAATAGAATACTTTATTGCTCTGTTTTTGGTGGATTTTGCATGAACTTTGGCACTGCTTAAAATTCCCAAGATTTAATTTTGTGACTGTGACTTACAGCAGTATATTCAAGATCATGTTAACTGTACCGTATTATTTGGAAAGCATCACTTCAAAACATACAATAGGAAAGATAATGCGCCTGTTGGCTTTGATGAATCTTGGTGCCTTTTTGCCCTTCTAATCAAGCGTACTTTTGTTAAATAGTAAAGTAGTTTCTCTTCGAAGAGAGAATTATTTGAAACTTTAGTTTTCTAAAATCAGCTTTTTTTCCCCATGGTGTAGACACACTTTCCTTTTCAAATCCTTGATAATGGAGTTGTATCTTTTCTACTTTGAGCTCCTCTTTCTCTCATGAGTTCCTGTTACAAATTGGTCTTCCAATTTCTCCTGGGAATCTCTTTATGATCTTGTGAGCATTCAAATATTATTATTTTTTATTTTTTTGTGAGCATTCAATTATTAAACTGCACCAGGTTTTTGAGAATCATGTCTCCTCATTGTAGATCTTGACAGTTAAATATTATAGGGTTTAGAACAACTATGCTGTTCTTTTCCAAAGCTTCATCATAAATTTTTTTGGGGGGGCAAAATAATCTGTATAATGGTGCCTTAGCCTGTGTGTATGTATCCATTAGAATAGTTCAGTTAAATTTTCGATTATTTGCCATGCATCTTCTCTGAAAAGATAATCATTTTGCCCTGTGAATTAGAATAATTCATGTTGTTCAAATATATTTGCTCTAGGGTATCTAGACATATTTACTCTGGATTATCTTTAATTTTTAGAGAGAAATGAATTTCCAAATTCTATGAATAGATTTTTCTTTTAGTGATAAATACACCAAATTGATATGGTACCCATATTCTGATCTATACTTTATTTTTTTTTAATTTTTTTTAAGATTTTATTTATTGGACAGAGAGAAACACAGCCAGAGAGGGAACACAAGCAGGGGGAGTGAGAGAGGGAGAAGCAGGCCTTCTGCCAAGCAGGGAGCCCGATGTGGGACTCGATCCTGGGTCTCTGGGATCATGACCTGAGCCGAAGGCAGTCGCTTAACCAACTGAGCCACCCAGGCTCCCCTGATCTATACTTTAGAATACAGCATATGGGCTTGGGAGCCAGATAGAATTGGGTGCTAGCATTTAAAAGGTTTTTTTAGCCTTGGCTGTATACGTAACCTCTTTAAGAGGAAACTTGCAAACCTGGGTAATTTTTTCTTTTTTTTAATTAATTGTTTTTAAATCTCAATTCCAGTATTCTTAACATACACTGTTATATTAATTTCAGATGTACAATATAGTGATTTAACAGTTCTGTGTACATTATTCAGTATATCATAAGCACTGAGTATGATCCTTAATTCCTATCATTTATTTCACCCATCCCCCTACCCACCTCCCTTCTGGTAACCATCAGATTGTCCTCCGTAGTAAAAGTCTATTTCTTGGGGCGCCTGGGTGGCTCAGTTGGTTAAGCGGCTACCTTTGGCTCAGGTCATTATCCCGGAGACCTGGGATCGAGTCCCACATCAAGGCTCCCTGCTCAGCGGGAAGCCTGCTTCTCCCTCTCACACTCGCCCTGCTTGTGTTCCCTCTCTGGCTCTGTTTCTCTCTGTCAAATAAATAAAATCTTTAAAAAAATAAAACAAATAAAAAAAATAAAAAATAAAAGTCAATTTCTTGGTTTCTCTCCCTCTTTCTCTGTCTCTTTTTGTTTTGTTTCTTAAATTCCACATATGATTGGAATCATATGGTATTTGTTTTTCTGACTTATTTACCTTAGCATTATACTCTCAAACTCCATCAGTGTTATCGCAAATGGCAAGATTTCATTCTTTTTTATGCTGAATAATATTCCATTATAGGTATATATCACTTCTTTATCCATTTATCTATGGATGGACACTTGGGCTGCTTCTATAATTTGGTTATTGTAAGTAATGTTGCAATGAACAAAGGGGTAATTGTATCCACATGAATTAATATTTTTGTGTTTTAATCATTGTTAATCTCAGTCTCCTGTTACTTGAAATTGTGATAAATGTATAAAATTGTGATAAAACATATGTTATAGATGAAATAGAGACTGAGATATTATTTTAACTAAATGTGTTGTAAACTTTTGAGCATTGTGTCTGACACATAAACTTACAACAATCAATTTATCCACTCCATTTATTCCATAGATATTTAGTTATACTACTACTTCTATTCCTAACACTAGTACTGTTGACAACAATCTGCCTCCTATTTTTAACACCTACAGTAGGATTTCTCAACCTTTGTGTGCAAGTGAACCCTCTGGGAGGTTTTTTGTTTTATTTTGTTTTGTTTTAAAGAAAAAAAAATATATATATATTTAGAGATACACACACACACAGATAATGAGGACAATTCATAACCAAGTGATTCAGATTGATTATGTACAAAATGGGTAACATAGTATCCATGTTTAGCTATGAATCTAGACTACTTTATAATGGTAGCCCTCAAATATCACTTTGGGAAACTCTCAATCTACACTAATGAATGAATACTTAAAGTTTCAGTTTCTTATCTACCAACAACATCACAAAGCTTTAAGTATAATTTAGTTGGCTTTAGGATATATTGAGTTGAGTCACCCAAAAGTATTAAATACCAACTACTTGACACTCATTGTGTTAGGCACTATGGGACTCTAGGTTTCACCCACTATCTGAAAGGGAAGTGTTCTTACAAAAGCTTTTGTAAGCTGAAATGGCATAAAGCAAAAAAGAATTAGTTACTGTTAATACATATAGAAACATTTTTTAGTGTTCCCACACCTAAAAAAATTACCTCTCATAGGCTTTCCTGATACCTTAGGCTACATTATCTTAGGATGCTAATGGGATACACAGATGCTCCCAGACACAGGCGCAAGCTATGGTGGCTTGGTGCTGAGATGGGGAGTGTATTTCCTGGGGAAGGAGCTTGGTGGGCCACTCTTGCTGCTGGGGGTACATGCTGTAATGGTTCTGCAAAAAAATGCTGAACACTATTTTCACATTTTACCTTTTTTCATAAAATCAAAACTCCTTTTCAGATTTCTTTCCTTTACCAAAAGTATGTAATAGTGTGGGTCTTTTGTAAAAAGCAAAGTGATGTTACTGGAACTTTTGAAAAGCAAGGAATACCTATGGTGCTTAAAAAGAAAAACATCACACTTGTCCCAAGGAACACACGATCTAGTGAAAAACACAACTAAAAAGTAATGAAAAATAAGGTTTGAAGGATATTATGATAAAGAAGTGCAGGGTATTGTTTTATGATCTTCAGTCTTTTACCTGCAGTCCCTTTTGGGAGAGCATTGATACGTTTATGAAAAGGCATGCCCACCTAAAGTCATGTAATCTATGCACTGTTCAAGAACACTGACATATATACTTTTTAAATGAGCACTGAAAATGCATTGTCCTGCCTAGCATAAGATTAAGGTCTTGTTTTTCCATTTCTAGGGTATTAGCGTATTCAACTTCAGACATTTCTAAACTAAAAGGATCCACACATTCACAGGGTTTTCTTCAAAGTTGATTTGATATGATTGTTCACATAGAGCTTGAAAAATCAGCTATAGATGTTCACTTTCATGTATAGTATTATTCTAATTAAACAAGCATTTGTCCAACGTTTGGCTGTAAAATGTTATTAATAAGGGTCTATCTTGTAGTTGCTTCAGTGTTCTTTTTTTTTTTTAAGATTTTATTTATTTGACAGAGAGAAACACAGCCAGAGAGGGAACACAAGCAGGGGGAGTGAGAGAGGGAGAAGCAGGCTTCCCGCTGAGCAGGGAGCCTTGATGTGGGACTTGATCCTGGGCCTCCGGGATCATGCCCTGAGCCGAAGGCAGTCGCTTAACCAACTGAGCCACCCAGGCGCCCCTGCTTCAGTGTTCTTTATGAAAATTGGAAACTTATGGCAGATGCATCAAACTCTCACATTCGTATCGAATGAAAATATGGTTCATAATAAAAATTCTATTTCAGATATCTTTGACATAAACTATTAGCAATTAAGAATAAAAACAAAGCTTCAGAGATATACTAGTCATATCATCTTCTATGAAATACTTTGATCTTTTACCTTTTTAATACCCTCTTTCAAAGTATGCAGTTGATTGGCAGTGATGGGGTGATATGGGGCACTAGGCTGGGAAAATTTTAACGTTTATTGTATATACACACAGATTCATACACATGGGCACACACATTAGTTTGAAAACTTTTGAGTAACAGCAAATATAAAATTTCTAGTTGCATACCTTTGAATAACACAGATGTTAGGTTCTTTTACGCTTGCTTCTCTAAAGTGTACCCTATATAATATATTTCTTCTTATGTACAAACTAGCTAGCGGGAACTCCTCCTGCACTCTCGGGGGATGGTGAGGCAGGTGACCAATTGAACCTCAAGTTTTATAATCACTTCTAATTATATTTTTCTTAAAATTATAAGATTAATAGGGAACCAGAAAGTGTGATAGGTCTAAAAAATTTTAAATATTAGAAATAGAATATTTTGGATCCTTGCCATGTTATTTCTGCTTTTTATTTTTTATTTGTTTTTTTCTGTAAGTAGGACCATAGTAGCTGTTAGTCATTTTGCAAAAACAGTATATAGAAAAGCAATACTGCATAACCCGATGTTGTGATTAATGAATTGTATTCTTTTTTTTTTAAATATTTTATTTATTTATTTGACAGAGAGAGAGATCACAGGCAGGCAGAGAGGCAGAGAGGCAGGCAGAGAGAGAGGAGGAAGCAGGCTCCCCGCTGAGCAGAGAGCCTGATCTGGGCCTGGATCCCAGGACCCTGAGATCATGTCCTGAGCCGAAGGCAGAGACTTTAACCCACTGAGCCACTCAGGCGCCCAATGAAATGTATTCTTAAGAAAACAGTGCGCTAGTGCTTGGAAAGCTAATTATACTTTGGTAACTCAGATTACCTTTAAACCTAAGTTGAGTGTTCACTATTCAGAATTTCATAATATTTGGTGGAATCGTTCTTTCTGTAACTATCTTGATCTGTTTTAGAATCCAAAATACCCACCTCTGGACACTGACTATTTTGTTATAAAATGCCCATGACTTGTTTCCTTCATGTAAAGTCATATATTTAATGTAGCTAATTTAAAAAGTATATATTTTATTTATTTATTTGACAGAGAGAAGCACAGTTAGAGAGGGAACACAAGCAGGGGAAGTGAGAGAAGGAGAAGCAGGCTTCCTGCCAAGCAGAACTCCGGGATCATGACCTGAGCCGAAGGCAGACGCTTAACTTAACACCTGAGCTACCCAGGCGCCCAAATTTTTATTTTTTTAATGACTTTTAGAGGTTTTATTTATTAGAGAGAGCATGAGCAGCTGGGAGGGGTAGAAGGAGAGGGAGAAGCAGGCTCCCTGCTGAGCTATAAGCCTGACATGGGGCTCAGTCCTAGGACCTGGACATCATGACCTGAGCTGAAGACAGACACTTTAACCCACTGAGCCATCCCGGTGCTCCTATAGCTAATTTTTAAATGAAAGTTAAATTTATTTATCTACTTTTTTTTAAATTTTATTAGCCAATCATAAGTGCTAATTACGTGCTATTATTACAACAGATCCCTTGATAAAGTTAAACCCAAACTAAGGTTCTGAAGCAAAGGCCATCTCAAAACAAAAGATAAGCTACTATTAAGATTGCTGTGGCAATACTTTAATTAGGTTCCATATGATTTGAGACCAAAAATCTGGTAGTTTTTGATCCTTTTTTTTTTGTTTTTAATTCACTTTACAGTACAGTGCTTTTCAGAGTCAGTGGGATGACTCTCTAGAGGATGGGGTCAACACAGGCCAGGTCCATTCTGATGTCTGGTTTTATAAATTTTTATTGGGACAGAGTTACACCTATTTGCTATTTTATTGTCATGGAGCTAGAAAAAGGGATAGCTTGCAAAGGGGCACAAGGAAACGTGGGGGTAACAGAAGTGTTTATCTTCATTGTGATGATTTCATGGGCACCTAAACATGCCAAAACTGATCAAACTGTGATTTGAAACTTGTGCTGTCTAGTGTCCTTCATGAGATCTCCAAAAGTTGAATTTTTTTAAAAAAGAGGTATAGAGATAAAGATCCAGGTTAAAAAAATAAAACATATAGAATGCGCACCCAAACATTTTATCATTAAGTTCAACAGACATAAAATTATTCAATCAAAGTGCCATAAAAATTTTTAACAGTTTCAACCTCTATACCTATTTTGCTGGGAATTAGTAACAACCCTTTGTTACTAATGAGCATTCCACAAAGCACTCTCTGAGTAACACTTCTCGGAGATAGAAAAGAAAGCTGATGGTATCCCTGTACCTCATGGATTTTAAAATTTGTATAAAAAAAAAAAATGAAACAGTTACATAACTGTAAGACAGGCTATAGTATAGTTCCAAAGACAGTGATTTAGGGCTCATCAACAGGCAATAGAATGAAAAACAACAAGGTCTTTGAAAGCCATCAGGCTAGGATTCAAACTCGATTTCTTTCATTTTCTTTGTCCTAGAGTGTAGGTGAGTTATGAAACTGCTTAGCATTGGTTTGTCATAGGAGAAAATGATAAAAATAATATACTCTTCATGAGGCTCTTTTTATCTCTCCTTGGCAACATACATGTAGTAAGTATTCAATAAATATTTGTTAGCTGAATTAAGACCCTAAAAATTTGCAGTTCCAGAGTTGCTAAGCAACTTGCCAGAATTTAGTAGTTACTGACTATTGCTTATCTCCTGCTGCTTTGTGATTCTTGTCTGAAGGCTGATTTTAAAACATTTTCTTATATGTCAGTCATTTGATTAAAAAAGCTAAGTATTTTAGGCAATATTTGCAAAATTTAGAGGTAATTTCTCTGTACAACTATTTTAATTTCTAGGTTATGTACATGCCAGAGAGAAATATTTGTTTTGTAGATAAATATTTATCTTTCAGTAGAATATAAAAATATTTCTTTAAAAAGTGTATATATACCTTAACAATTAATTGCTATACTAAGTTTACTGAGTATGTATAAAGTGTAATTTCCATGGTAATATACTGTATAAAGTAAAAACATATCATCTAATTTTGGGGGATTTGGTATTTCCTTAAAACAGGGATCTAATGGGCACCTGGGTGGCTCAGTTGGTTAAGCAACTGCTTTCAGCTCAGGTCATGATCCTGGAGACCCAGGATCGAGCCCCACATCAGGCTTCCTGCTCAGCAGGAGGCCTGCTTCTCCCTCTCTCGGTCCCTCTGCTTGTGTTCCCTCTCTAGCTGTGTTTCTCTCTGTCAAATAAATAAATAAAATTAAATTAAAAAAGCAGGGATCTGAAAAAATCATGGAAAACTTACCAATATTAGGTATAAAGGTCTCAATTTCTTCATTTGTAAACAGGCAATAATAGGAATTCTTCATATACTTGGTTCTGGGTCATGCTTTCTTTCTGACATAATCTCATTTAATCCTCATAAGTAACCTACAAAGTTAATACTGGTATTGTCGTATTACAGAGAAAGAAACAGGCTTACAAAGGACCTCTTACATGGGGGATGGTAAACAGAGAAGCAGAGATTTTCACTGAGATCCGTTTGCCATATTTTTTTGTTCTTCCATACTATAATGCCAATTATCTGAGGTTCTTCCCATATTCCCGTTTGTCTCCTGAATCTCTGAGAAAAAAATTAGATAGCAGAATGAGTTACAACTTTTGTAAAGTAGGAGTCTGAGCTGCCTCAATTCCCTGGATTCACTGAGATTTTCCAAAGATATTCTTTAATAGAAGTCTCAAACTTTTGGAGTACTTGCTTCCCTAGACATTCAAGACTGAATAAATGGGAATTGAGCATGACTTGGTTTTGTAAGTTAAAATTCCTGAAATTTATGACCAGTGAGGATTTTTTGATTAGTTACAAGAATGGAGTTGGAGAAGCCCCCTGAGGACTTCCTGCTTCCTCTCCACATATTCTTCAGAATGGGATAGAAAATACGAGGTGCAACTCCACAGATACTCTCTGGAACAGTTCTCCATGCATTTCTTGGATTCTTTTCCAGGTGTCTAGAGCCTTCTAAGAATTTGGGACCCGTGGTACTTCCTTTTGTATTTTAGTGTTTATCAATTGAATGCCATTTTATAAAAAAATAGTTAATTCCTATATGTTCGGCCTACTGTAAACAGAATCTTTGACAAAAAGTCCATAATAGAACCTATGATAGAGAGCAGATTTTGGAGTCATACTGCCTAGATTTGGATCCTCTTTTCCTGATTCCTGTTTGTGTAACTGTGGGCAGATTAACCTTAGTATGCCTCAATTTTCTTTTTTTTTTTTTTTAAAGGTTTTATTTATTTATTTGACAAAGACAGAGATCACAAGTAGGCAGAGAGGCAGGCAGAGAGAGAGGAGGAGGAAGCAGGCTCCCTGCGGAGCAGAGAGCACAATACCGGCCTGGATCCCAGGACTCTGCGACCATGACCTGAGCCAAAAGCAGAGGTTTTAATCCACTGAGCCACTCAGGAGCCCTATGCCTCAATTTTCTCATTTGTTAAATAGAGGTAACACTGACACCAATCTTCTAGGGTTGTTCTCAGGATTAATTGAGGCAATATTTTTAAAACACTCAAGACAGTACATGTACAGTATATTAAGTTCTGAATGTATTACTTTCATTAATTAGTTTTATTTATACAGATCTGGACTATTTTTTGTGATTTTGCTTTTTCATCTTTGTTGAACAAAACAATAAAATAAAGAAGAAGGACATGTATCAGGAAAGGAGGGAAAGAGAAAGAGAAGACGATGGAAGTGGGAAGGCAGATATAGATGGGAAATTGGTCAATTAGGAGCACACTGAAGTCTCTTCTAGTCTAACATGTTTTGACATTCAATGAGAACTGTATATCTTGCAATTTTGTATTCATTTATATTTGATTATGTAGATATTTCTTAAGACAAGTTATTTGCCACTGAATCTTGTGGACTTAATAAAGGAAACTGCAACTCACTAATAAATATAAACATTTAAAAGTTGGGAAACTAGAACTGTCACATAATGCTTTACGTTGACTCACAACCATATGAAATCCTTTCTGTATAACTGCTTAAATAAGATAATTGCCTTGTGCACAGTTAGAGCATCATAACTTATCTCCAGTACATTTATCTCTAGAGGGTCAAATATATAATTTCTCTACCACATAATGCTGATTTTTCTATATTATAGTTATTTTGGCCAGGTTGTAGGTTAAAAGCAATGCTGAACATTTCCTTCTTTCAAATGCAACATTAATGCTTTCTTTGCACATGATTATGTGTTAAGTTAGCACAGTCCTTATAAGGAAAAATTTACAAGGCTTCCCAGAAAAGCAGAGTTGAAGACTGCTATTTTATGATTTCACTTTGATCAAATTTATAGGCATAATCTGAAGATGACCTTTTTCTAAGATTAACAATTCCTTAACTGCTGACCATGGTAAGGAATAGTAGTGTTATAATTTAAATTTTTAAAAATTTCCTGGGTGATGCTGTTCTTTTCCAGGACAGATATAAGCAAAATGTAGAATGAAATAGAATGAAAATGGAATTTGGGAAATGGAATTTAGGAATGATGCTAATGGTTTTTCTCTACAACTTTACTGCTTTTATTTAAAAAGTCACAATGCGAGGGTCCTGGGTGGCTCAGTTGGTTGAGTGACCGCCTTTGGCTCAGGTCATGATCCCGGAGGTCCGGGATCGAGCCCCACATCAGGCACCCTGCTCGGCGGGAAGCCTGCTTCTCCCTCTTTCACTCCCTCTGCTTGTGTTCCCTCTCTGGCTGTGTTTCTCTCTGTTAAATAAATAAAATCTTAAAAAAAAAAAATTCACAGTGCTATGCCATATATACTACTGTGTATGCATGCATTTCCTGCTACCAGGTGTCTCAGTCGTAATCATAAACTTTGTTTTCTAATAACAAATTTATTTGGGTAAATTGCCATTTTTGTGACTAATATTCAGTTTTCTCATATGTCTGTATAGGTATAAAATATCTATATTTTATGTATTTATATTTAAAAAGCTATCTGACACCTTTGACATGTAAGAATTTATATATTACTAATTTTTACCCACTAAACCCTCAACTAAATATAATCCTTTGAAAAACAAAATATGGATTATTTTAGGGTTTCCTAAGATATCTTTGGAGTATGAACACACACATCCATGCTTATGGATGCCTGTGTAGAATTCTAATTGTTTTTAATAATTGTTAGATTTATCAAAGTCACTGGGAATAACATTGAATAATGTCTGTTTCTTTTGCTTTTCTAGTTACCATTGCTACTTAAAAATTATCCCCAAACTGAGTGCCTTAAAAAAACAAAAATAATGTTATTATTTCTCATGGTTTCTGTAATTAGGAATTTGGACAGGGAATGTAGAAATGACTTTTCTTCTTTCCATGATGCCAGAGGTTTCCACTGGGGAGACACAGCTGGGATGACTCAATATCTGGAGGTCAGGATCATCTAGAGGCATCTTCACTGGCATGTTTGGCAGTTGGTGGTGGCTATATGTTGAGTCCAGACCTGGGATATCAATTTTAATATGTACCTGTGGCCCCTACATGTAGGCTTCCAGAAGCATGTTCCCCAGAGAGCCAGCTAGAAGCTTTCTTGCCTTTTATGACATAGCTTATAAGTCATACAATGCCATTCCTGCCATTGTTACAAGCCTGCCCAGTTTCACTGGCACAACCTCTCAACAGGAGGAGAGTCAAAATCACATTCTTAAGAAAAACATGTACAGTGGGAGATATTGTTGTAGCCATTACTGAAAATGCAATCTTCTGTACTGGTATTAAAGAGAACAAAGTCCATCATCAGCCATTATTAGCTCTTTTTTTTTTTTTTTTTTTTCATTATTAGCTCTTCTTAATGTGCTTTTTAGTTCACTGACTTTAATTCTATCAGTAAGCTCAGAATTTGGACTAGGAAACACATCTTATTTGAACCATGGTGTCAACATGTAACATCATTGTACTGTGCCTTTTACAATGCATGTTAGTATGACCTTAACATTCGTCGTAGACAATGAAGTGTTCTCTCCCTTCGGACTGGGCCAGAGAAAACAAACAAAACCACCCTTAGCTACAGTAGCTGTACAGCCAACAGAAGAATATGCCTTTATTACTACCTGGATGGAGAAGTGTAATGCAACAGTAAGATTGATTTATACCCAGTAATAGCTTATTAGGTAGCCACACCAGTCATAGGCTTCCTGGGCTCCTCCTTGTGCACTGGTCTCAAGTAGCAATCCTCATCACTTGCGTCAAACTCGAGAGTGGGGGTTAGGAAACTACAGCCAATAGGCTAAATCTGGCCTAGAGCTTGTATGGCTGTTTGTGAAGAATGTTATTTACATTTTTAAAGACACAAATAGAACAAAAATGATATAAAGCAAAAAGAAAAATATGTGACAGAGATCATCAAAGCATAAAATATCACTACCTAACCCTGTAAAGAGAGTTTGTTGGCTCAGTATTCTAGCATACTTGGTAAAAATGCACATTCCTCAGTTTTACCACTGATTTACTGAATCTGAATTAGGAATAGAAAGTCAATTTTGAGAACCTGCATCTTTGAAAAGTTCCCCAAATGATTTTTTTTTAATGTCTACTAGAGTTTGAGAACCACTAATTTTGGTTGTCTACAAATAATTGGAAACATGCTTGGTTTGACTAATTTGACCAACTTAGTGGTTTTTGTTATTAGAGATTGCTGTGTAAAATATAGACAGGATTTCACTCATTAGAGTGGATATTGTTGTAGCATAGCCAGGAAACATTACTGAATTTAAAATTAGGTAAGCACTCTTTCCTGAAAGCAAAGAATTTTTTTTATATGAACCTTGACTTTTTTTTTTTTTTTTTTTTTTAAGATTTATTTCTTTTTTAGAGAGAGCACTGGGAGGGGCATGAGGAGAGGGAGAGAATCTTAAGCAGACTCCCCGCCAAGTGTAGAGCCTGACATGAGGCTTGATCTTACACTCAGGACCTGAGCCCAAATCAAGTCAGACACTTAACTGAGCCACTCAGGCACTCCTGTAACTTGACATTTTTTACATTTTCTTCAGGTATTTGTAGTGTTCTTGAAGACTCTACAAAGCCCTTTCTTAGTTGACAGTAAATTGTAGACATCATTCATCTAAAATCTTAAGGTACCCAACTTTGTTTCTTTCAACAATGAAATAATGCTAATATGCCACTATGAAAGATTCAATTATAGCATACTTATAGTATGGTATATTTCAGTCACTAGTATTGTGGAAAAATTATTAATGAAATTGAAGGATGGGAATAGTGAGAGTAAAATTTAAGCTATAAAACCACATATAGCATAATTCCATTTGCATCAAATAGCTAAATATATCTATATGTCCATATCATCTATGTATCTGTCCATCTACCTATTTAGCTACCTTCCTCTCTATCTGTCTCTTTAGGTGAAGAATAGAAGGATAGAGAAAAGAATATTAAGAGGAAGGGCAGAAGGATATACCAAAATGTTAATAGCAAATTTGCTAATTTGTACTTTTTCATTTTTCTACTCTGTAATAATAAAGTTGCATAAAAAAGAAAGCAGTACTTAAAATTTCAAATTACATAATTTCCTGAATTGACCTATAAGCCTCTTCTTTTGGTAGAAAGTATTTAAAATGGGTAAAAATTATGTGCATAAGTCACTTTCTGTTGAGGTGTGAATGTGCTTTTCAGGAGGCAAGACTAAAACAACTCGATTAAACTAGTAACAGTTACCTTTTCTAGTTAGAACAGCAAACAAGGGACAGCCTTCTAAATGCTATCGTAAGAATCAACATCCAAGCTCACATTATGAAAGGTTAAAGTAACAGTATGATCCAACAGAGTTGACTAAAACAAAACAAAAACAAAAACAAAGGCTGACTATAATTATTACCTCAAAGGGTGTGGAGGGAGATTATATTTAAAAGAAGATATTTCATGCTGATACTAATAAAACCTGTGTTTTCCTCTAAATATTTTTTTAACAGTTGATGACAAGGCTGAATATCTTTAGATAAAATTTATGTAAAGAGTTCAGGTAATAGAACAAGTAACACTTAAGTAGCTTTTATTTTTCTTTGTACTTTTTTGGTACAAAGGTATCTTCAACTTCCAAATGCTGTAATCAAACTTGTGTTACAACATTCTTGCCTCAAAGTACTTTTATAAATACCTGTTGGTTAATTATCTTGCTATTATCACATTTCCTTCCTTGCTACCATAGTTTCTTCTTTCTTAAAAACCACTACTGATGTCTAATATCATTTAAGTCTGGTTCACAGCCTTGTCTGTTACGATTTCCTGCTTCAAACCTTTTGTCCCAGGCATATCAAACTATTCTAACTTTTTTGAATCTAAGATAACTTTCATAATTTTTAATTCATAAAATGAATTCATAATTCATAATTTTTATGTCTTTTACCATGCTTTTTCTCTTGAATTCCCTTCCCTTACCTAATTCATTTGCCAAAGTCATATTCATTCTTAGAGCTAAAGAGACATTTCCTCTGTAAAATTTTCTTTTTAGTTTCCAAATGCCCCCTTTTTTTTTTTTTGTATCACAAATCCTTCAGATCCTAGTTGGTAGTAACTGTTGTAATCTGTTCCTTTCTCCAACATGATACTTACCACATTACATTGCACTAATTTTTGTTATAACATTTGGAGAAGGTTCTTACCTTCAAATTTTAGTCACTAGCACTCGGAACCTACTAAGCACACAGTAAATATTTGTCTCACAAATGAATCAACATTCCCCTTCATAACTCTTTTAACATTAAGTATTCTGACTTGATTACACAATTCTCAGACTGCAATTCAAGCCAATTGCTTTACTCACACATTTTACACAGAAAATGCATGTGACAGCATTTTCCCTATCATCTCAGAGATAACTGAATAAAGAGTAAGGCCAGAGGTGTTTGCTCCTGAATGCTGAGCTTGGTGTGCTCATTCATTGTGACTGCTTCTACTCTGAACCACACATTACTAGAAATGATCAGCCCTGCCCTCAATCTAGTGAGGAAGGCAGACATGCACAGGTAATAGAGGGGACTATTTGATTGAAACATGGTAATGGGAAGACACTTAGGAGGTTGCTTAGGTGGTTGTATATGAAACCCACAGGATTTTACATTCTAAATCGGAGCCTATGGTGTTGCTTGTAAAAATGATAACGCCATAGTCTGTGCTAAATTATCTAGG
The DNA here is from genome assembly GCA_004023965.1 of Spilogale gracilis. Taxonomy (NCBI): domain Eukaryota; kingdom Metazoa; phylum Chordata; class Mammalia; order Carnivora; family Mephitidae; genus Spilogale; species Spilogale gracilis. The sequence continues at coordinate 107,950 of PITA01001109.1, forward strand.
TCTGGGTATAAGGATATCAGGTTTGGCCAGTGAGCAAGGGAACCATATATTACTGATTGCTTGGTACTTAGTTTACACATAGAGGTCAACTAATAAATTTTAATCACTTTAGTGCCTTCCCTTTTCACTTTCAAAAGTGTCTTAGTGAGAATAATAAATAATATATCATATTAGAGATGAGCCATCTCCATAGTGGGAGATTAATAATATAAGATCATAATATTAGGAGGTAATAATATTAATTTGGGATGCTGAATATATTTTTCACGTTTAATCCTGACTACAGCTGTGTGGGGGAGTTAGTATTATTTAAGATCCCAGTTTTACAGAAGAGGAAACTAAGGCACAGAAAAGTTCAGAAATGTGCCCAAATCTATGGCAAATAAGTAGAAAGATTTAAATGAGTTCTATCTTCAGAATTTACAACCTCAAATATTATTCCACACTGCATTCTGATTAAAGCCATTTTATTTAGGGGTGCCTGGGTGGCTCAGTTGGTTTGGGCTCATGTCATGATCTCATGGGTGCTGAGATGGAACTGGGACTAAGTTTCATGATCAGCAGGAGGTCTGCTCCTCCCCCTGCTCATGCATACATGTGTGCGCACTCTTTCTCTCAAATAAATCTTAACAAAACAAAACAAAACAAAACAAAAAAACATTTATTTAGATAGCAAAAGTATATGGAGAATTAGGATTTTAGGAACCAGATATATCCTCCCTCCCTCCCTCCCTCCCTTCCTTCCTTCCTTCCTTCCTTCCTTCCTTCCTTCCTTCCATAATTGTTTATTGATTATCTATTATGTGCCAGACAGTGTCCTAGGCAATAGGAACACATCAGTAAACAAAATCTCTACTCTGATGCAATTCGCACAAATTTCAGGAGTTGAATTGTTTATATTTTATTGGCATCACTTGCAGATATTTTGATGAAAGTCAATGTTGCCTCCTATGGAAAATGCAAAACCATCAACAAAAACAAGTTTGACTGTGAATAGGATGGGACGATCCAGCCATGAATATATTGCCTATAGATGATGAATAGTGTACTTTCCCCTGGACTTTGGCACTGGATAGTAATTTAATTTAGGAAACATTTATCGAGTATACACCATGTGCCAGATCCTGTGATAAGCTTTCCTCTACAGCAGACTACCATGTTATTCTCAGAACAAGAAGAGATATACATCTCTACTCTGTTATTTGTAAGTGGAATTAATCACCTTTTAATTAGCTTTTTTTAAAAAAATATAAACACCAAATGCACACAGAAACAAAGAAACACATACTCTGTCCCCAGTTGCTAGGTTTTAGGGAAATTTAAGGTGCTTTGAGAGAAATTATTAGCAAGACTTATACCTTCTTACATAATTGTGTTTAGAGAAAAGCTCACAGGTAGATTTTAATGTCACTGTTCCTTGGCATCTGTTTAGTTATGGCCTTGGCTTATTCTATCAGGGGTTTTGACCCTATTAGCTGTGGTCCATTTAGCAGAAGTCTTATTTGCGATGATCCTCTTCGCACATGCACTGAAGGGGATCAAGCCCGCTGTCATAATCATGCAGAGGAAGTACTGACAAATAAATAAGGACTCTGGAGAATTTTACTAAGCCAAACATGTAACGTTTGGGACATTTTAATTGCCAAAATTTCGTTGTTTTCCACTCTCACTACTTTTAAACCATTTGGGAGATGTTATGCAGATGTAACTTGAATGCAGCTGTTTGTAGCACCATTAAAGGTTAAATTTGCATAAAAATCAATTCATTAAATGAAAATTGTACTATATGGAGAGTGCATTACCTTGTGATTGACTAAAACTCCATTTTATAGTTTGGCAATGAAACAGTTGCATTTAGATAATACTGGTAAATAAATATCAAGAGAACACTATTAAAAAGAATCAAAAAGCTGAGGAAGTCAAGCCATCTGAATGATAACCTTGTGGTAAAGTTAGGCTAAGACTGTATTACATGTGTCTGAAGTGAAACACATTTGCTGATGTATTTGTTCTTTTAGTTTAGTGAAATATAAGTTAGTATGCCAGTAATTAATTCTCTGAATTGAACTAGAAACAATAAAAGTGAAGATCAGAATACTATACAGAATGTTGAAATGATATGGACATGGTAATTAGCCTAGTAAAACGGGAATGGGAAAATTCAGTGACTTGAGTTACTCTTCTGTCATCAGAATCTGCTGGCTTAAAAGACATTGTAAGAGAAATTCATAAAACAATATGTGATTAAGTGCTCTCTAACTTAAAACCTAGGGAATATGTCTTCTGGATAATTCATTGAATTTGCAGATTCCATTGTGATTAGTGTAGCTTTTTGAAATTTCTATCTCTATTAACAAAAACATGCTATTTATCTTTTTTAAAAAAGGTTTCTTATAAAAAATGCTTCCTGAATCTAAATGTAATTGAAAGGGTAAAATTTATTGCTTTTTCAAAACGTAATTAGAAACATTTTCTTTTCTTACTCCTAGAAAAGGTTGAAATGGTACAGTGAAAAATGATGGCCTCTATGGACCATCAGTTGCCATTGTCGTGTATTTATACAGAAACTGTTTTTGAAATAAAATTACAAATGTAATTTATTACCAACTTTAAAAGTTGGCCAGTATATGTACTATATCAGGAGATTCTACCAGTTTCCACAGTTATTTTAAAAACAATCTCTTTCTCATTCAGTGCCAAATATAACAGGTTTGGAGAAGGTTGCCAGACTGATCTGCTCATTGAAGACCCCGAGGCCCCTCTGGGTTTCTCATTGTTTTAAAGCAACTGATGTCTGTTTGGATATTCTCTTCAAGTTTGTCTTTAAATTTTGGAAAGCAGTGAAAGATCTGAGGATATAATAAGAGGAATTTATTTAGAGATCAGCCAGCAAATCCAATTCTTTGTCTTCAGTTCCTGCTGAGAACAAATGATGATGCCCCTAAAACAGGGACACTGGCTGGACAGAGCTTGTCTGCTTGTCACGTGCATACCTTGTTAGAGAGGGTGGTGTGTGGACAGGTGTTAACATTAAAGAAAACTTCAGATATCAGAGCCCTGGGGTCACTGGCTTCTGAGGCAGATTGCCCTCAAGAAGAATAACCAATTTGTTTTGTCCTGTGTGTCTTCGGCTCTGGCAAAGACCCTCATTGAACTGAGGTCCTTTTTCAGTGGTGCTTCTGACAGCGTGTGAGATGAGAGGAGCATCTCCAGACATGGGTTTACATCCAAAAAGGATTCAGATGGGGATTACTGAACTGAAACGGTAATATTTGGTAGCAATTCTCTGGAATCAAGCAAAATGATAAAAGATAACTTACATCTTTTCTTAAGGACTTTATCTCCATTAGCAGTCACCACTTTTGTTCTTTCCTTTTTCTGTAGCTTTAGTCACTCTGCTGTGGCTCTCTCTGTTCTATTACTTTTCATATAAGGAATGTTTAATAGTTGTGTTTTGTTTTGTTTTGTTTTGTTTTGTTGTAGCAGCAGTTTAGGTCAAAGAACTGTTAAGAGCATCCTTTCCTCATTCCAGAGAATGGCATTAGTGATTGCAACTGAGCCAAGTAAGACAGGGATAAAGCAACTCTGAGGCTTAGCCCAGTAGGTGGAGGGCGTGGACAGCCAGGAGAGAACCACATAGGCCTTTTCTCATTCTTTCTTTCTCACCTGCATGCCACAAGAGCAGGAGACAGCACAGTGATTCCAAAGAAGGTGAGGAGGGTGGACAAGGAGAGGAAAAGAACAGATTATGCCCCTCTTCTCCCCTGCTGGCAACAAAGACAAGGTCAGGCTTGAACCTGGAGAGAGCAAGAAGTTATTTGTGAGATACACATTTTGATTTTGATTAGAATAAACTTTCTAACTCTTAAAATTAGGTAGTTAAAACAATTCTAAAGCAACCTAAGTCATGATTTGCCCAAGATATCTGGAAGCTGGGGAGGGAGACCCCACCGGCAGTTTTCAACTGTGATAGGAGAAAAATAATTACCTGATTATACCTGTTGAATCCATTCCAAGAAATATGCTAATGGCCAGTGCAATATTTGGTTCCTTGATTTATTTTTAGGGTTGCTTTGGGATCTTGAAATTAATAGCATATTAACTTGAAGAGGTGACAAATTAATAGTTTCATTCTACTGGCTACTTTGAAGGGAAAAAGATGAACAAGGAAGTTCAATAAATTGAATAAAGGAAGCTTTGAGGATTGGTATGTCTAAATTAGATCAATAGGGGAGAATGAGTAAGGTGGGAGGGCCAAGATTCCATTTCTGTCTAATTAATTCATGCCCCAACTTGCAAAGTCTACGTCAACCTTGACTAATTTCTTCTCCAATACCAGTAGAGTTTGCTAATGTAGTTTCCTTTCTCTGGGACGTCTTTTACCTTGCTGACATTTGCATAATACCTACTTACCTAGTGTATCACATTTTCCATGCGACCTTTCACCAAACCATAGTCCTCCCCCCCCCCACTCTCCCTTTGGAAGTAACTGCTTGTTTTTTTTGTTTCAGCATTGAACAATATCTAGACTTCTTTCAAAGTTCCATTACTGTTTTACTTTGACTATTTATTTACAATTCTGTCTTGGTCTAATTACTGTGTGAGCTCCTTGAGGCAAGGACTGTACCATATTTCTATTGTAGTCCTAAAATGTAATACCATGTTTAGAATATACTAGATGATCACAGCTATTTATTGAATAAATGAAAGGATATATTCAAAGAATGACTTTGTCCCCAAATTGAGAGGACACCAGGGAGGTGATCCAAAGCATCAGGAACGCCAAACAAGGATAAGATTCAAATATTATTGTTCAAGAGACTCCAATGTTTGTTAATAACCTTTTTTCACTTCCCTAGAGTTTAAGATTCTATTACTTCATTAGTTATTTAAATTTGAATGGGGTGATTCAGTTACTAATTGCATGTACATTCAAATCTATCTTGAGTTTGCTTTTCCTCCATGAACTTTTATGTGAAACAGATCCTAGCATGAATTAGGTAGTTGAAATAATAAAACTGCTATATTTGTATATTTCTTTTGTTCATTGTTTTCCTTTTTTCTTCCTGCATTACAAACAGGGTAATGTGTTTGTTGAAATTGGGATAAATTTTAATTCTTGATGAGTCCTTTCAATATTTAGACAACTTACTTTCAATCAGTGTGGAGTTGGTAAAGACTATCTTGTATAGTCATAGTGAATGTAATTATATCAGTTGTTGCTTGTAGATGATATGATTGCTTGTATTCAGTTTGTTATATGAGGCATTTATAAGCAGTTAGTAATGCAATCAATTGTTTATGTAATAACTATCTTTCAAAAAGTAATTATTTTCAGAGTGTTCATGTGTTCTCTTAAAATATAATGCACAATCTCCTTCTATTTGTGTTATAGATGTGTTTTGATGCTGAAAGAAAAGGTCTAATTCAGGAAATTGTAAATGAATTTGGTGGACATCTCTCTTGAGAGCAACTGTGACAGTAGTTCCTTAAAAATTGTTTCATGGTACTGTACCTAGTGACATTGAAATATGGCAAGTTTCAGTTTGTGGAATCCAGACCAATTTTCAACTGCTTTTGCAGTAGTATATGTGTTTGTTTGGTACTTTTAGAGAGCCAGCTGGTATGACATTATTGGTGAACTGTTTCAAAGCTATTCACAGGGCCATGTAGGAGCATAGACTACCTGAAAATAGGTATTGTAAATGCCTTAGAATCAAGTAAAAATAGATTCTAATCTTGGAGCTTATTATTTTGTAGGTAAAGCAGATCCTATTTGTGCATTGTGGTGCCTGCTACACATAGGTCTTAGAAATGTGCAAGTGCCAATTTTTCTAAAGAATTATATCACAGAGGGGCGTTAATGTAGCAATTCCCCAAACTTTAACAAGATTCCTGGGCATGATGTGCTGGAAATTCCTCTGCCGGATGATTCACTATGGTCCCTGGCGAAGTATACAGAGAGGGAATGTTCATTAAATGATGGCCTGAAAAGATGAAAGCAAAGAGACTGAGAAAGTTTAACATGCTTTTGTGGAAGCCTATCTGTTGCATGGTAAGTCATAATTTGTTATTTCCAAACAAAGTGAAGTTGTAGAAACCTTGAGAACAAAGATTCTAAATTTCAGTGATCATATGCCCAAAGTAATGCCTTTATCCAAATGATTTAATTGATTAGAGGGCTTAAATATTCATCCTTTAGTTTATGTCATTTTAAAAGGCAAACCAATCACTTAGTTTTGTTGGAAGTATCTTGTCCTATTTTATAAGTTGGTTCATAGCTTTTGACAAGATTTGCTGTCTTTGCATCGAATTCTTAAGGTTAATTGTCTCTCAGGAGGCCAGCTCATTCTGAGTGACTTCCCTGGCCAATCCACTATGGGTTTTAGGTCTGTTGATATGATGACAGGAATTTTGGGTGGGGGGTGGGGGGTGGGGCAGCTGAAGTGATGCAAACTCTGTAGTGTGTGATAGGGAGTAGCTGGAGTTACCTTCGCAAGTTCTATTTTAAGATGAGATGAACTGGACATATTACCAGGCAGTAAGTGGTAATGTCTATATTCTGTATTAACCAGATTGTTTACTTTTGGTAAGCTACTGAATTATTCCAGTTTTCAGGGTCCTCACCTATAAAATAGTTGGTTGGATAGAAGATTAGATAAAGTCCCTTTTAGCTCTGTTCTTCTGTGATTTGGAATTAACCTAGATACTACCATAGGTTGATGAGCAATTCTGCCTCCTCCTTTTTCTAGAACACTACCATTTCCAGTTTTTCTTACATTAAGTGGCTATATAACTGAGCTCTGATGATGAAATGTGATCAAAAGTGCAGTAGGGCACTTGGGTGGCTCAGTTGGTTAAGCATATGCTTTTGACTCAGGTCATGATCCTATAGTCCGGGGTTGAAGCTCTGAGTAGGGCTCCCTGCTCAGTGGGGAGTCTATTTCTCTCTCTCCTTCTGCTGTTACCCCTCACTCTTGCGTGCGCTTTCTCTCTCTCTCTCTCAATAAATAAAATAATTTTTTTAAAAGTATAATGTGTGTCACTTCTGGTCCAGGGTGGGGATAAGAAACTAGTGTACATTTTGACCCCTCTTTGTATTCCAGCTGGTGACCACAAGGCCAAGAAAAAATGCCAAGTTCATAGGACAGGGGTAACTTATATCTCTTAAGCACCATTTGGGGAAAGAGTTACCCTTTGAGCAAGAATACTTATTTGAACTTAATGTGAATAGAAGTGATTGTGCTTTGAGTGTTTATCTGTGTTAAAGTATTACTCTAATAACTAGGGGCTATTTAATTGTAAGAAAATGTGCCAGTTGGGAGTCTTCTGTTTTATCTGTCCATTTAGAAAATTCTAAAGATCACCACAAAAGTACTAGAACTAATAAATTCAGTAAAGCTGGAGGATATAGAATTAACATACAGAAAACAGTTATATTTCTATATGTAACAACAAAGAAAGAAAGCCATCTAGATATTAGTAGCCTTGATGGGAAAACATTACAGCTGCTAAAGAGACAAGAGTTTTAGAAGTATAATCTTTGATGGTATTAAGGAAACAAATGCATTTTCCCCCCAAAATCTATCTTCTCTAACCTATTTAATAGATTCCCTGAAAACTACCTGTAAGGCAGGGTATATCTGGCTAACCTGCATGACAGACTTGCCTTTTAGAAGAATAAAATCAAATGCTATAGGTTACTACCATGCTTTTCAATCTTATAAGTATACATTTTAATTAATTCAACTATGCACCATTAGTATTGCCAACTACAGAGCAAGATTTAATGTAATTTTGTTAGAAATCTTTTTTAATATACAGCAGAGCTTAACTGAAAGTGTGAGGAAGTATATACAAGATGCTGAATCTAATAACATCTACAGTGGCTATTAAAAGAGGCTGAAGGGGCACCTGGGTGGATCAGTTGGTTAAGCAACTGCCTTCAGCTCAGGTCATGATCCTGGAGTCCTGGGATCAAGTCCCACATCGGGGTCCCTGCTTGGCGAGGGGTCTGCTTTACCCTCTGACCTTCCCCATCTCGTGTCTCTCTCTCTCTCTCTCTCTCTCTCTCATTCTCCTTCTCAAATAAATAAATAAATAAATAAATAAATAAATAAAATCTTTAAAAAAAGAAAGAGGCTGAAGATTATATGCTACTTTATCAAAGGGAGGAGAGACCTGAAGATTATAAAAATAAATGTGCATAGAATGTTTGTAGATGATGCTTAAGACAAGCCTAATAGATGAGAATAAATAAGTATCCAGGTAAAGTAAAGAAGTTATCATGGAAATTGTTTTCTATAATGAAAACAAAAGATCTCCTAGATGGACACCCAACTTAAGATATATTTTTGTAGGCAAAATTGAGAAAGAGGCTTTGGATTCTTTTAATGTCACTTAAAAAGAAATTTTAAAAGAAGGAATTCTGTGTTGGCTAATTGAATTTAAATAAAAACAAATTCCAAGAGAACTCTGGAAATGATAACAAGTTGATTAAAAGTATTGGGCGCCTGGGTGGCTCAGTAGGTTAAGGCCTCTGCCTTCAGCTCAGGTCATGGTCTCAGGGTCCTGGGATCAAGGCCCTGCCGAGCAGAGAGCCTGCTTCTTCTCTCTCTGCCTGCCTCTCTGCCTACTTGTGATTTCTCTCTCTCTCTGTCAAATAAATAAATAAAATCTTTAAAAAATATATATGAATAAATATTAAAAAAATAAATAAATAAAAGTATTGAGTGAGATGGTGAGAAAAAAACATTTTTCCTATATTCCTGAAACATTGACAAGGGAAAAAATGGTAGAATTATGGGGTATTTGAACTGGAAGGGATGGCATAGATTTTATTTTAATTCTAGTACCCTATCTTCAAGATGAGGAAACTGAAGTAAAGATTAAATACCATGCTCATGGAGTGTCTTGGTGGCTCAGTTGGTTAATTGTCTATCTTTAGCTCAGGTCATGATCTCAGGGTCCTGGGATCGAGCCCTGCATTTGGGCTCCTTGCTCAGTAGGGAACCATTTTCTCATTCTGACTGTCATTCCCCCTGCTTGTACTCTCTCTTTCTCTCTGACAAGTAAATAAGATCTTGAAAAAAAAATACCATACTCATATATTATAATTAGTGACAATACTAGGATTATATTTCAGTGTATTAGTGGCTATTTGACGATATGAGAGGATATCTGTCAGGCTTTTCCTCCATCTCACAGAGAATTTTTCCCACCTTTACCTCTGATGATGGTGGTGGTGGTGGTGATGATGATGATGATGATGATGATGATGATGTATGTGTAAAATTTTCGTAACCTTTATTATGAGCCAGGCATGACTTTGCATGTGTTATATATATTAACTCTCTTGTTCTCACAACATGCCTAGACCCACAGGTATTTCCTTTCAGTATTCAGATCCTGTGTATTCTCCTACAACACTGTAACAGGGTTGGTCTGTGTGATGTATAATGGTGTCTCACTTCGGACATTAGGTCATGAAAGACACTGAGGCTTCTGTCTTGGGCGCAAACTCTAACTCTCTGACTCTGTCTCTCTTGAATTGTTCACTCTGTGAAAAGCCTGCTGCCGTATCAAAAGCAGCTCTGTGGAGAAGGCCATGTTGTGCCAAAGTGACACTGCCTGCCAACCGGTATGTGAGTAAATTTAGAAGAGGATCCTAGGGCCCTGGTTGAACCTTCGTGTGATGGCAGCCTCAACCAATAGCTTGACTAAAAGTTCCTGAGACATCATGAGCCAGAACCACCTAGCTAAGCTGCTCAGAAATTCCTGCATTGTCTTTAGGACACTCTTCCCAGCTGACTTAATACCAAATTATTGTTTGTGGCATCCATTGTTTCTAATTTCTGTGCCATGTCATTTTTAAAGACAACACTTAAGAGTTTGCCTCAATTATGGCAGAAATTTTGCCTGTAATTTCAAAATATGAAAGCATCACAAATAGACCACAGATAATATGAGGCAGAAGAGAGTTGTGATGTAAGTTACTGATGCACAGAAGTTAAAGGAAGATGAAGGAGTGGGATGCATTAGCTCAGAAGAGTGCTGAGGATGGACCCTTACCTCAGACAGATAATTGCCTTTTGCCTGTTAAACTGGGAGCTGAAACCTGTTTCCTTGGTTACAGGGGACTTGATGCTCAACAGCCAAAAGTAAAATGATTTCAAGAGTGTTTGTTTCATAGTTGAGTGGGCTAAGAGAAAGTATCAGCTTTCCTTGGCCTAATAGATTCTCTTTATATGACTCTGGTGATGTCAAGCTTAGCATATTATCTGGCTTAAATCACTAATACTCAGCAACTGAAGGTATTGGAAAATGTGTGTTTCATGTGACTAGATATAAAAAGCAAAAATCAAAACAGAGATTTTGAGGAATAATTCATGGGGAACATTTACAGGATTAATATAAATACTTCAGTCACATGATGCTAGTGATAGTTTTTAAAAATAATTGTGAATTTGTATCAAAGATATTGGCATGAATAAATGAGAAGTTTTTAGCTGGGCTAAAAGTTTTATTTAAATAGAATAAAGGAAGAAATTAGAAAAACATTGAAAAATTAAGTCAGATTGGATGCATTTTTAATTCTGTTGGGGCAGATCTTATGTTACTATGCCCTGTGAGATATGCTGTTAACTCTGGGAAGCCTTCCCAGACTCCTTTCACATAGTCAGTTGACCCATTACCTTTACCCCCAAATGCATGGCCTTAGACATATCTGTCTCTGATTATGTCTGTCATGGTATTGTTAGCCAAGGAGAACTAAGTACTGTTTATATCACACTACATATGCATTGCTTGGCAATTAGGAGCTCAACAAAATGTTAGACAACTGGAAGATAAAAACAGTATTTAGGAAAGAAAGCAACATATTTTTTAAGGATTTTTATTTTTATGTAACCTCTGCTCTCAACATGGAGCCCCAGCTTACAACCCTGAGATGGAGAGTCTCATGCTATACTAGCTGAGCCAGCCAGGTGCCCCTGCAATTCCTAATTTTTTTTAAAAAGATTATTTATTTTAGAGAGCAAGAAAGTGAAAGTGCATGTGCACTGAACAGGGGGAGAGAGAAGGAGAAAGAGAGAAACTTAAGCATGCTTCATACCCAGTGCAAAGCCCCACACGGGGCTCGATCTCACAATCCACCTGAGCCAAAATCAATAAATGAACACTTAACCGACTGAACCATTCAGGTGCCCCATAAATTTTTATTTCACATGTAGATGGCTGCTGTTATAGACCATTAAGTTTTATAAGAAATCTACAATGGCAAAGAAGCAAAGATTCAATTGTATTTTTTCAATTTTTTAAATGAAGAAAGAAGATAATCATTTATAGCACTTTCTAGCAATATAAATAATTTTGAAGGTCAAATTTACCATAAAGAACTTAAACATGGAATATGCCATAATAATTTGTTCCATATACTATTTTATATGTTGTTTTAATCTTGCAAAAAAACCTTACCTTTATGAGATTTTTAAGTAAAATTTAAAGTTATTTAAAGCTATTTAAGTTATTTTAAGTTTATAGTTATTTACATTTTTCAGAATATTTTAAATGATCCAACCTACTCTTTCTTCATATATAGTGAAATACTTATTCATTTCTATAAATTTCTAATGTACCTATTATGAGCCTGGCACTATTCTAAGTACAGATTTTTCAAAATCTAGTGCCTGGTATGAAAAACTTATTGTATTCATAGAACTTATGTTTTAGTGGTGGGAGACAAAAGATAAAAGTATGTAGAAAAACCAAACGTTCTTATTTGGACATTCTAAATTTAAGGAGCCTTAGAGATTTGCATGAAAATGTTGAGAAAAAAATATACATATCTGATGACTAGTGACAAGATCAAGGCTGGAGCTAAAGAATTGATATTTAAAAATATAATGGTATTTAAAGCTCTGCTACTGGATAAAATCACCTAGGGAGATTAAGTCATTACAAATAAGAACAAGAAAAATGCATGGACACTTCAATATTTATAGGTCTGACAGAGCAGGATAATCCATAAGAAAAGACCATGAGGTAGGTTGATACTAAGAAGCCAAAGGGGATTAGGGGTGGGGGAAATATTAAAATAAGACGAGAGTAGCTTGTTCTATAAGAAGTAGCAAGGACAAGGACAGAGAATTAACATTGGATTTAATAAGATGACGGTCCTCAGTGACCCATGTATTCCTACTGCTACTTACAATAATAGAAGTAATACTTAGTACTTGAAACTTCAGCCCAGAAGCTGTTCTAAATGCTTTACAGATATTAAGCAACTTAATTTAATCTCATATGTAAGCACCATCTTATTGGAGTGATGATTACAAATACCTAATTTGATTGGGGTGAAAAGGAAATGGAAGTGCTTATATTAGTTATCTATTGTTACAATTGAAAAAAAAAATCCAAACTTAGTGGCTTAAAAACAACAACCAGGTGGCACCTGGGTGGCTCAGTTGGTTAAGTGACTGCCTTTGGCTCAGGTCATGATCCTGGAGACCCTGGATCAAGCCCCACATCGGGCTCCCTGCTCGGCGGGAAGCCTGCTTCTCCCTCTCTCACTCTCCCTGCTTGTGTTCCCTCTCTGGCTGTGTTTCTCTCTGTCAAATAAATAAAAATCTTAAAACAAACAAACAAACAAACAAAAACAACCATTTGTTATCTCATCATTCCTATGGATCAGAAATTCAGACATGTTTCATTGGCTAGTTCTGCCTCAGGGTGTCATCAAGTAGCAGGGGGACTTTGGTTGGGGTTACCTTAAGCCTGAAAGATTCTTGGAGAGCCTCGGTTGCTTAGTTGCTAAGCGTCTGCCTTCAGTTCAGGTCAGGATCCTGGAGCCCCAAGATTAAGCCCTGCATTGGCATTGGGTTCTCTGCTCAGTGGGGAGCCTGCTTCTGTTCCCTCTCCAGCTGTGTTTCTCTCAGTGAAATAAATATATAAAATAAAATTTAAAAAAGACTGAAAGATTCTCTTGTAAGAGAACTCAGTCACAAGGCTCTTGGCAGCAGGCTATCCTTTTTTGCACTCAAACCTTTCCACAGGGCTGGTCCCAGTGTGGCACCAGGTTTTCCCACAGAGCAAAAGATCAGAAGAGAGATCAAATGTGATACTTTTTATGGCTTATTCTCAGAAGTAACATAGTATCACTTTTGCTATTTTCTGTTCAGTAGAAGTGTGTCAAAAGGGGAATTCCTAAGGAAGTACACGCTCCACCTTTCAAAACAAATGTCAAAGAATTTGGAACATATTTTGATCACTATCTCAGTGATAAAGAATAATTTAAGTTGTGTGTAATTATTTTGAGAGTTTTCTTGGAGAAGGGTAGCAAAGAGAGGCTGTGTTAACTGAAATGGGATGTGGAACAAAAGGTTTTTTGTTGGTTGGTTTGTTTGTTTTAAGGACAATATTAAGACTTTGTTTGTATTTATAGGTATAGAAAATCAACATAAAGGTGAAAAAGAGGATACTTCCCAGAGGTCTTGACTAGGTTTGGTGTGAGAAAAGATTCATACAAGAAGAAAGAAGCAGGGATGCTGCTTTTACAAAAATCAGAGGGAAGGTGGAGGATGGCAGGGGTAGAAAGTTTTATGAAGGGAAGGTTGTGTAATTCTTATATAATCCATTTCTGATATAATTATTTTGGAGATGTTATAGGTGAAAATAACAGTACAGAATGAAAGGTAAGGAAGAGGGTGCTGGGATTTAGGATGGAGAGTAAGAAAATGAATTTACTAAGGAAGGTATGTCTGGTGGACCGTCTGGCTTTTGTGAGTACCCATTTGAGATTCATGGTCATAAATACAAGTTAGTCCAGTCAGCACGTTTGTGAGGATTATGACTATTTTAGGCAAGATCATTATTCCACATGCCTGAATTATTACATTAGTTACCCAACTGGTCTTCCTTACTGCAGGTTTTTTCCTGCCATTGACACATGAATCTTCTCAAAATACTTTTCTCCATAAATTAAGCTCTAGGTGAAAAACTTTCCTCTTGATCTTATAGGCCAGACACTTAGATTTTAATCCCTAGGCGTGTCATTATATGACTTTAAACTGTGTCTCCAACCATAGTGAATAATGAAATGTTTTCCATTGGGCAGTACATTTTATATTTAATGGTATGTTTTGTATTTTAGAACGGTTATTCCAGCAATTGTATGGAAATCTTTAGAAATAGGGCGTATCCAGATAGATTCAGGGGCTACCAGCAAGGAGGCAGTATTAGTGAAATGTGATGATGATCTCAATTAATGCATTAGCAATGGGAAAAAGGTGAGCTAGTGAGGATGAGAGCTGTTAGAAAGTAAACTATCTTGAGTGTAGAGACAAAGTGATAGGAAGGTATCTAGAATCACAAATACAATTTTTACTTGTGTACATGGTGGTAACATTCAATAAGAAACTGTATCAAAAAGGGACAATGAGGAGAAGGTTAACTCAGTTTCATATGTACACATTTGAGATTCTTAAGTATCAAGTATATGTAGATACCCAGTAAGAACCTGGAACATTATCTCTGGAGTTTCAGAGTAAGTTTAAAAATAAGGATCATGGGTGCCTGGGTGGCTCCGTGGGTTAAAGCCTCTGCCTTCTGCTCAGGTCATGGTCTCAGGGTCCTGAGATCAAGGCCCACGTCCGTTTCTTGAGCCTGTTTCTCAGCTCTCTGCCTGCCTCTCTGCCTACTTGTGATCTCTCTTTCTATTAAATAAATAAAAAAATAAAATAAAATAAATAAAAATAAGGCTCATATAAAGTCTTTTAAAAAGGTAGGGTGGGGGAGTGAACACCTGGCTGGGTCTTTCAGTAGAGCATGTGACTCTTGATTTCGGGGTTATGAGTTAGAACCCCACATTGGATGGAGAGATTACTTAAAAATAAAATCTTAAAGGGTGCCAGAGTGACTCAATTGGTTAAGTGTCTACCTTCAGCTAGGGTCATGATCGCAGGGCCCTGAGGTCTAGTCCCACATCAGGCTCCCTGCTTAGCAGGGATGTCCTTCTCCTTCTGACCCTCCTCATCACTTGTGTGTGCAAGCATGCTCTCTCTTTCTCTCTCTCTCTCTCTCACACACACACAAAAAAAATCCTTAAAAAAAATTAAAACCTTAAAAAAAAAAGAAAGGGTCTCATAGTTTGAGACTCATTAGCCCTGAAGTCATAGATTAGGAGTGTCATCATACCCTCAGAATGTGTGTGTGTGTGTGTGTGTGTGTGAGAGAGAGAGAGAGAGAGAGAGAGAGATGATATATGGTACAGGATTGGAGAAGTTAAGTATGTATGTATGTATGTATGTATGTATGAATTCCTGGAAAAAAATATTTAAAGATAGAGAGATTCCCATAAAGAAGAATGAGAAATGATAGCTCAAAGGGATAGAAGAAATAAAATAATTAATAGTATGATGGAAGTAAGGAAAGGAGTTTTTTAACTACATTAATATTTATATTTAAGAATAATTGAAACATATTAGATATAGTGCTTCTCAATCATGACCATTCTTTGGCATCATCAAGAGACCTTCTAAAAAAAAGTGAAACAAAAAAAGCAGTATCTGGATCATATGACTGATCTATTAAGTCAGAATAACTAAGCTGTGGATGGTAGAAATGCCTTTTTGAAGCTCCCTCATGGTCCCGATGAAGATTAACTGATGCGATCTCCTGAGATAGTGATTCAACTGTCTATATATTTCATATATTGTATGCAATAGGACAAACATAAATGGAGTAAGGTTAAATTTCATGTGGCGGGGCGCCTGGGTGGCTCAGTTGGTTAAGCGACTGCCTTCGGCTCAGGTCAGGATCCCGGAGACCCAGGATCGAGTCCCACATCGGGCTCCCTGCTCGGTGGGAAGCCTGCTTCTCCCTCTCTCACTCCCCCTGCTTGTGTTCCCTCTCTGGCTGTGTTTCTCTCTGTCAAATAAATAAAATCTTTAAAGAAATAAAAAAATAAAAAAAAATAAATAAATTTCATGTGGCAATAAAACTTGGATGGTACTATTACCATGAAAGAATAGCAAATATAAGCTAGCTCTGTGTAATACACTGGGGGGGGGGGAATCCTTATAGAATTTTTAACCCTGCATGTACTCTCTTTTGCAGTTTTTCCTTGCTGCCCCTCTCTCGGTAAACTCTGTAATTCAGGCTAGCCTCATATTTTGCTTTGACCAACAGAATGTGGTAGTAATGTTATTTCAGAAGTTCTGAGCTGAGACTTCAAGACACCTTGCCACTTTCGTTCTCATTTTCTTGCCCTTCTGAGACCACATTGTGAAGAAGCTTAGGCTACTCCTCTAAGGGAAAGAGACTCTTGAAGAGAGAGATCGGGCTGGTAGGCAGTACCATCTTCCAAACATGTGATGGGACCACCTTGGGCAATCTAGCCCCAGCTAGATGGCTACAAGCACATCAGTGATCCCAGGCAAAATCAGCAGAGGAAACTTCCTTCTGAGCACAGACTAAATAGCTAACTCACAGAATTGTGAATGGATCAAATTGTGCTTGTTTAAGCTACCGAAGTTTGAAGTACATATTAAGTAGCAACAGATAACTCATGCCCTATATGAGAAACAATTAACAATCTTAGATGTCACTGACCAACCGATCAGTCGTAAATCTTTTCATGAAGAGATGTTTTTGATGCTTTCTGCCAGATCTATTTTTAAATTTCCCCTGACCACCCAGTATTATATCTGAAACATTGAGTGTTTCTACACCACTATTTGAAGCTTAATTCTCTCTTTTTGATGCACTTTTCTCATGATTTATCCTCCCAATGTTATTTCCCACTTCCCACTTTGTATGTATGAATAGGATAGCCAGAGAGGATTACTCAGGCTGCTGCTGTTATTGCCCCTACTGCTACAGTAAATATAAACAACCCACTTATGAACTTTCACTGTTTGTTGGAAGCACACCCATAAGTTTGACCTTCCTATTTTGTTCTATTCTAACACTCTGTGACCTTGCACCATTTTTAATTTATTAATTTATTTTTCAGTTTGAGTATGGTTGGCACACAACATTACATTAGTTTTAGGTGTACCACACAGCGAGCATGCTGTATGTCATGCTCACAAGTGTAGCTACCATCTATCACCCAGCAATGCTGTCACAGTAGCGTTGACACTACTCCTTATGCTCTACATTTGACTCCTGTGATTTATTCATTCCACAACCAGAAATCTGGATCTCCCATTCTCCTTTACCCCTTTTACCCTACCCCCATTCCCCTTCCCTCTGCCACTATTATATAAGCCTGTCTCACAGATGAGGAAACTGAGGCTCAGAGTGGATAAAGGAACCTGCTCAAGATTACACAACTGGTGAATGACTAGAGAGTGAACTGACACAGGTTTGAGTGAATCCACAGCCTAGTTCCCTACCTCATTTTAGAAGTCATTTAGTTTTACATCAAAAGCACTTTCGTGACATGTTCCCCACCTTTCCTTTTGTAAATCTGTAGAAACATCGAATTTTGGGCCACTATATATTACGATATTAACATTGCCTGAGGACCTACTATTATGTCAGGCACTCTTATATATAGAATCTCCTAGAATCTTTACATCCATCCTATGTGGTGTGTATCATTCCCTCTTTTATGGCACATAAAACATGGAGACATATAATTTCCCAAAGGTTATACAACCAGGAACTGGTAAGGGTAGACCCTAACATCGGTCTGTGGGTTTCCTAAGCCTCAAAGTCTTTCTATTATGCTTCATAGCCTTTTACTTTGAATTTATAGCCAGTGATAAACTCCATTTCATTTCCCAGAGTCCTAGTTCTTCCTTATAGAATAAACTGCTAGCTAGCAACAATTCTATCCTCTAAGCTCTCCTCTTAAATGTCATTTTCTCAGAGATGCCTTTCCTATATTACCTTGGCTTTCCATGTTCCTTAAAACCAAGGTACTTGCTTGCTCCTTTATATAGCACTCTTCATACTTCTAATTAGACTCTTTAAATTTCTGTCTCTCTTACTAATCTTGAAATCTCCATGAAGATGGGAATATTCTGTCTTGTGTACTACTAAAATCCCTGGCCTAGCACAAAGCCCAGAATGGGGCAGTAAATATTTTGTGAATAAATATTTTGTGAATTAATTTATAAATTTTTAAATGAAATCTAAAAATGGGCAAATCACATTTGTGTATTTAAATTGATTATAACTTAAGATCACATAATACAGTAAGAAAATCTTGATAATAAGAACAGAATAATTAAGTTTTTCTATCATTTATTTTTATCACTTCAAACTTTTTTGTAAAGTAGCAATATTCAAATAAGTTAATCACTGAGATTTGTGACTTTTAGTGTCTTAATTATTAATTCTGATGATACAAAGATGAATAATTTCTCTTTTGGAGGAGAAAATCCCAAGATAGATAACTTGGAACCAGGTAGAGAAAAAGAAAAATATGGCTGGTTTTATTATTCAGTTTCACACTGAAGCACTAACACTGTATAAAATGAAACATAAGACCACATTTTAATATATTCAGAAATAGTTATTTCAAATAAATACATAGATGTGAAAAATATAATCTATGTAAATCTATGTAAATGGATGTTTATAGTGAATTAGTATATAACATTACTGAGTGGATTGCTTAGGGTTTCATTAAGTAAAAAAGACTAAAGACCTGGGTTATCAAGAAAAAAGCTCTTTTGCTCTATTTCAGTTGCTTTAGGTTGTTAATCTGGTCCAAGATGATCAACTTCTCATTAATCATAATAATTAGAGGTAGATTTACGGAGCATTAGTGTAATTTTCAATCATGCTAATAGTTGTGCAATCCTCCGTTCATTAATATAAATGAGGTAAATTAGAATCATGACATTATAAAGAAGAGGCAGAAGCTGTGGGAACCTTCATGGATCCTCCCTAAACCCCATTAATTTAATTGTAATATGTTGTTCCTCAATACTTATTTTCACTCTCTTTATTTTCCATTGTTAATGGTTCTTCAGATTGGTTAATGAGCATGCCAGCTTCTTAATTTAAGTGACTGCTTTGGCGTGGTCTAAATAATACATACTTATCTTGTCTCATTACCTTTAACCCTTTCTCACATGTTCAGTCAATAGGCATTTATAGAGTAGTCACTCGGGCAATTTGGAATTAGATATATCAGCACAATATAAAAGAAATAGGAGGCATCGCCTCTTCCAGGAGAGCATAGTCCAGAAGACATTGTGGATTAGATTGGTATTATTTATATTTATATTTATATTTAATTTATATTCCAAAGATGGCAAAATAAGTTCCCTTCTTTGACAGCCCCAGGGAGGATTTTCCTGCAAATATTACCTAAATGAGGTCCTCACCTTATAGTAATTATCATAACTTTTTTTTTCCCCTTAGTAGTACTTACCAATTTTTGAGTCAATATTTCCTTTTGTGATTATTTATTAACTTTCTCTTCTCTAAGTTGGGCAAAGAGAGGGCAGGGACTGTATTTCTAAGTTTAGTCACATTGTCTAGCATATTGTGATGACCAAATAATATTTATTGGTAAATAAGTGAGTGGTCGTCCTTATTCAGCAAACAAATCATAAAGACTTGTTTGAACTTAGAATCTAGAATATAACCATGTAATCCTTTTGCAAAGAAGAGTGTTGAACTAGACCTTAGAAGGATATTCCATTTAGTTAGGAGATCTAATCATCCTCATTAGGAGAGTTTACTTTTTCAAGTCTGTTTATTGGAGGTAAAACCTCACCAGTTTGGGAGGAAAAAAGTCTCTGGACCAGGGATCTCTTGATCCCCAACTTTACTTTATATATGGATGTGCAGTGACTGATCTTCTCATTCATTTGTTGAGCAAAAAGTTTTGCCATCTTTTGCTGGGCACCAAGAATGACCCTAGGGATATCATACATGGCAAGGTTTCTGTTTTGAGAGAATTTAATCTGACTGGAGAAACAGTTGAGGTCTCATGCAACTATCACATGACAGAACTGGAACTTGAACTTACTGCACAGGATTCAAGTCAGTGCGTCCCCCTCCTAAAACACATAGCCATTTCAAAGGAGTTTAGACTTCACTAAATCCAACCATGTTATGGTCTAGTGACTTTTAAGTACAAGAGGAATATATTCAGGATTTTTTGTTTGTTTAGTGTGGCAAGAAAATGGAAGATGAATTTGGAAGTGGGGGAGAGAGAGACTGAATGAAGAATATCAGAAGACTAATTAGGAAGCCATTGCTTAACCTGGAAAAAGGTAATTGAAGTAGCAGTGGAAATGAATGGGAAAGGGAACAAATGAATTCCAGAAAGAAACTCAATAGGTTTCAATGACAGACAAATGTGAGGGTAAGGAGAAATGTGGGTGAGAGAAGGGATGGGGCTAAATGAGACCTCATGTTTGTAGTTTAGTCACCTCGGAGGGCATGTTGCCATTCACTAAAGTAAGGAATATATGCTGAGGAGCAGGTTGAGGAAGGAGAAAATTTCAGATTTTTATTTCTTTTAAATAGTGTAGGGACAGATGGAAAGGGGCCCTGAGAATTTCCTGAGATGTGATAGGTATGTTTCTACCTGTATCGTTGCTGTTTATTGCTGCTGCTCATCTTCCACTTTGAATATTTCTTCTCAGCTAAGCATTGAGATAGGTTGTTCCATGTGTGTTCTCTCACAGTCCTTACAACAAAGCTAGCCAATAAATGTTCATCTTTATGTTATACTGAATAAACAAAGACTTGGTGAGGTTAAAGAGTTGCCGAATAGTGTTGCTAAATGTCATGAAATTAATGAATGTCAGAGCAAGGACTCAACCTAACTCCAGTGCTGGTGCTCTTTCCAGGACCTTCCACCTACTCAATGTCAAGCCATTTGTGTTGAAGAACCTGGGTCAGCAGGTTTACTAATTTGTCAAGTGGGGATAATGATAACTGAATCAGAAAGTGTGAAACTGAGGTATGCTACCAAGGATGGCATGTTATTACTGAGAAGCTCCTAATTTTTTCATGCCATTCAATATTAATTAATTTAGAGAGTTAATTAATTTCTAGAAAGTAATTTGATTAAACTATGGATTATAAGTGGTTTATAATACCAGGCTACAATTTTCTTGGGAATGCTTAATTTGTCCTCTATGTAATGCTTCCAATAGAGAGATGATTGTTATCACAGGCTTTTAAAAAGCTGAAGTTGGAAGGAACTTTAGAGATTATTTAGTAGTTCGGTTTATACAAAGAAACAGATCTAGGCAGTTGCAGTTGACAGCCCTGAAGTCATATCCAAAGAGACTACCTAATATATTAAAACTGAGTAGCATCAGCGTCTTTGTTCTTGTGATGAACTTCCAGTTGGCTGCAGTCCCCACCACTCCCTATTAATCTCAGACACTTTTCACTCATTTATCTTCCTAGCCCCATAGTGCTTATGTTTATGACAACTAATCTAGAGACTTGCTCAGTACTGTAAATTAATCCTGCAGGAGAAAATATAATCTGTGGCCCAAGATTTATTGTTTTTGATCTATTAAACTTGCCACTATTTTTTTTTTGTATCAGTTAGCTAGGTCTGTCATAACAAACACTGACTGGATGGTTTAAACAACTTGAGTATGTTTTCTTAGAATCTAGAAGTCCAAGATCAAGGTGCCAGTACTACGGTTGGTTTCTTCTGAGGCCCCGCTCCTTAGTTTGCAAATGGCTGCCTTCTCATCCCATCCTCCTTTGCACTTTTCACTATGCACATGTGTTGCTAGTGTCTCTTCCTCTTCTTACTAGGATACTAGTCATGTTGGGTTAAGGCCTACCCAAGTGACCTCATTTGAGCTCCCTTGCATCTTTAAAGGCTATCTCCAAACACAGTGATGTTCTACAGTTCTGGGTGTTAGGACTTTAACATATGAATTTGGGGGAGGACACTATTCCATTACTAGCAGTGAGTTTTTGTTGCATGAATAAGGGCGTGTTATTTTCAATTGGTTGGGACTTTGCTTTGCTTGAGAAAGCCCATAGCAATGTTTTTTACCTCCATTATACCACTGTTTTGTATTACACTTATTTACATACTTGTTTTATCGTCATTACAAAGTTGTAAATATCTTGAGGGCAAAAATTATAGTTGTGTCCCTATTACAGAATACATCTTCAAGAGGATATTACTTGATTAAAAGAAAAAGCACACTCTCAATTTGACACCCTCTGGTCAATTTTACTTGGACTTCAGCAGGGAAGAAGAGTAAACAATTGTTTTAGAAGAAAGTATTATTATTTTAAAGTATTGAGATAAAATTAACCATGTGATTTAATCAGTCTTACTAAAATTGAAGGCAGCATCTGAGTTCATTGAGCTGCATGTATTTATATGAAGTTTTTTATAATAGATGGCTGTTTTTATATAAGATTAATGTTATAGCTCTAATTGATATTTAATTGATATTTATTTCTAATTGATATTTATATCTTAATAGATATATATTTTTAAAAATTTATGTAATTATGTTTGTAGGAAAAATGTTATTAAGTGAAACTTTAACTTTTGCCTGATTGAAGAATTTCTTTCAGGTTTAATTTTGCCTTTCCAAAGCTTAGGTAGGAATGATATGACCTGTATTCAAGTAAATTGGTCCATGCAGTGGATTTATATGTGGTAACACATATGGAGGGAAAAAATGTATTAAAAATATTTAAGTATTAAGATGCATTTAATTTGCCACTGACCTAACTTTGTCATAAAGGTTTTCACAAGTTTTGTATAATTGATTAAATCATAAAGAAGAAAATTAAATATATGAAAATGTAGCTTATGTTTTTTATTGTATATTTGCTGGAACATTGCTTTAAAAGCACATAGCAACCAAAAGTGTCAACCAATTCCATACCTATTCCTTATTGGTGTTTTACAGGCTAATTTATAGAATAACTTTGTTGAATTAGCTGAAAACATCAGCTTCTTACTGTCCAGTTAACTTTACAGCCTCTGAAGGATGAATGTTCTCTGAATCTTAGACTCCCCATTGTTTGTTTATTCATTTGTAAATTTAGTCAGTTGCTTAATAAAAGTTTACTGGAGGCCTTTCAGGTGTAAAGTTCTTACTAGCTGTGTTATCTGGATAAATCCCTGAACCCTTAATGTTCCTTGTTTTTGTCACCTGTTAAATAGGAATGTTAATGCTTCTTATGGCTATTGAGGATATGAAATGAGCTCCTGTTGTGACAGTCCCTAGATAGGGCTGGACATACAGTAGGTATCGTCCTAAGCGTTACTTTTTTCTTCTTTCCAATCTGCTTCCAGAACCTACTGTTTTACTTGTGATTGTCCAGATTTTAATTATAGCAGAATTTTGGAACTTTTAAGTTGGAGAATATTTTGGCAATACTATACTGTTGTTCATCTTCCCCTTTTTAGAGAACTTGAAAATGGAACTAACCTAGTCAGGAAACACCATTGTCCAACTAGGGAACAGTTATTTAATTTTATTCAAATATTTTCCTTGATCGTTAATAGTATTTGGTAGGGTGGTGGAGAGAAGGAAAGAAGAGAAAAAGGCAAAAATTGAAGATATGTTAGCATTATATGTCTTGTGACTTTTATTGTGTCTCTGTGTCTTTGTCTAGTTACTTGGGTTTTTCTTTTGTTTGTGGGGTTTTTTTGTTTGTTTATCTCTGATTAAAAGAGAAAGAGACATTTCAATTTTCAAAATTGACATAGTTTTTAAAATTTTGCTAATTTGGGAAACTGTGGAAACTTGCTTTATAATCAATTTGGTTTTAGTGCATTAATTACCATTTGAAAGAAAAGTATTTGCCAGTTTCCTTGATAAGGGGTACACTAGCATCAGGTTGCCATCTGCTTTTACTTACTATAGGAATTGTGCCATAGACAGAGCTAGGAAAACAGCATGTTTCATGTACCAGCATACTCGATTCTGTTGTCACTGCCTTCCCTGAGTGGCTTAAAAGTTCTCTGAAGTTGATTTGATATCTTTCTGCTTCTACCATTTTTTTCACTTGTTGGGGATAATAATAAATATTGAGTATGACAATAATGACGTTATTAGGATAACTAATAACTTTAGTAGTGCTTATTGGAAGAAGTACTAAAAAGACATCTATATGGGCTGTTCTAATTTCTAATCATATTGAAAATAAGACAACATTGGTGCAAGGAGGGACTCTAAGATGGTCTCCAAGATTCCTGCCCCCTGGTGTATGTAACTTGAGTAATCCTTTCCCCTTGAGTATGGGCAGAACTTTCAAATGAGAT
The DNA here is from genome assembly GCA_004023965.1 of Spilogale gracilis. Taxonomy (NCBI): domain Eukaryota; kingdom Metazoa; phylum Chordata; class Mammalia; order Carnivora; family Mephitidae; genus Spilogale; species Spilogale gracilis. The sequence goes on from PITA01001109.1 coordinate 132,188, forward strand.
GAGATAGTTACTTCCTTGATTAGGTGACCTTATGTAACAAATGGTGATAGAATATTACCTACTGTGATTATATTGTGTTATTTGGATGGGGAATTAGAATCAGGGAAAGGCAGACAACCATGTGGGGCCTATGGGAGCTATATTGTAAGGAAATATGGACAGCTTCTAGTTGCTGAGATCAATCTCTGGTTGACAGCTAACAAGAAATTAAGGACTTCAGTTCCTACAACCACAAGCAGCTAAATTCTACCAAGAAGGTGACTAAACTTGAGACAGAACTTCTAACTCTAAATGAGAATTTCAGTATGTGTACCACCTTAATTGCTGGTTTGTTAGACCCGAAGGGGAAGGATCAACCTAAGGAAAACTCAGACTTTTGACCCAAGGAAACAGACAAGAAATGTGTGGTGTTTTTGTTTGTTGTTGTTTTTAAAGACTATATATTTGAGAGAAGGAGAGAGAGTCCAAGCAGGAATGATGGGAGGGGCAGAGGGGAAGGAAGAGAGTCTCCAGCAGACTCTGTGCTGAGCATGGATCTAGACATAGGACTTGGTCCCACGACCCTGAAATCAGGGCCTGAACCAAAAGCAGGAGTTAGTTGTTTAACCAGCTATGCCACGCAGGCACCCAGAAATGTGTGGGGTTCTAAGTAGAATTTGTGGTGATGTGTTATTCAACAATAGAAAATTAATACAGTTGTAGAGGATAAATATGATAGACACGGGTCATCCTCTCCTTCTCTACCTAATTTGATCTATTTTTAATTTTACAATCCGTACTCTATAAACCATGATAAGGGCCGTTTTTCTTTTATGATGGACTTGAAAGGAATTTTGGAAAACAGTCATAATTAGTCATAATTTCTTAAAACTATCTTATGGCTTTTGATCATAATTTCTAGCAGGATATTCTTATAATTTATAAAATACTAGAAACAATTGAGCCTATATATTATATTTTAGTCATATTCACAATTTTTTGCTTTAATGCAAGTCCAGTTTGTCTGGTGTGTTTGATACATATTGTATTGTTTTTGTTTCTCAGAGTGCTCTGAGAAGTACAATTTCCTGTGTGTTTACCTTGATTCAGTGACTGAGCTGTTGATTGTAAAGTAACCACTTAAGCTGAAATGACTGTTCATCTTATAAGAATGTGCTACTGATAAGACCAAGCCCCTATTTACGTGCCACTTAGAGTTGCTCTACTCTATAGGATGCAATTATTTAGATATCTATACTCAAATCTCATTCTCTGTCTTAGGGAAATCACCAGTAGTGTGCACTCATCAAATGGCTTATTACGACACAATTCTAAATGATGTATAACAAATCCTTGTTAGAAACCCACAAAAATTCACTGTGGGACACCAAAATGTTTTAATTCCTGCCTCTCTCCTAGTGAAGGTGTAAAAAAATAAGTAAATATTAACAACCTAGGTTTTACATTTCTCCCTTATGTTGAATTCTAGGATGTGACAGAGGCCTTTGGAGGGTCCATCAGCTGTTGCTTTACTTTGCTTGGGAATCTATTCTGGTTCCTAGCTGCAAAAATCCCCAAAATCTTAAGGCAGCTCTCTAGAAAATGTCTACACTGACAAATCTACTCTAGAGGTTAAGCATACATGAGACTGTAGGCAATTTTGTGGACAGCACATTGGACTAACAGACCAAGTAGGATATAAAAACAAAGAACAACAACAACAACAACAACAAAAACTCAAAAAAAAAAAGCAGACAACAACTATAACAAACTGAAATTTTAATCAGTCCTAGGGGAAGCTTCTGACTGTACAAGCAGTGTTATTGTTCTTCTGGATTTTTTTTTTTAAGATATCATTTATTTGTCAGAGAGAGAGAGAGAACACACAAGCAGGGAGAATGAGGGAGAAGCAGCCTTCCTGCTGGGCAGGGAGCCCCATGAGAGACTTGATCCCAGGACTCTGGGATCATGACCTGAGCCAAAGGCAGGCACTTAACCAACTGAGCCACCCAAGCATTCCTCTACATGATTTCTTTTTACAATTTATACAGCCAACATAACTAATTGTACTATACACAGATAAAGAATTTTAAATTATTACAAATAATTATATTTTTGAAAAACTTTTTGGAAAAAAGCTCTAAGTCCAACAATAGAATCAAATGAATTTATTAATGATGCTCTAAAAATTACATAATCTTAATTTGTAATTTCTTGGTACCCCTTTTTTTCTGTTAAAAGCATCTGGTTTGTATTCTGAGTATATGATTGGCTAGTCCCAGACCATCTGGGCAACCTGCAGAACCATCTCAGCAGACTCCCAACCCAAATAACCTGTTCTGGGAGGCAGGGCCAAGTCAGGCCCTAGAAGTCCTTCTGCCAATGAAATATTTAATTGTGACCAAAAAGGTAAAAGTAGAGACTTTGAATTCCCTGTGGACAGGGACCATGCCAATTGTTTTCATTGTTGTATTCCCGGGACTGATGACAGTTCTGCAATACACAAGTGTTCAATAAATATTTATTGAACAAAATGAACAAAACAACTGAATTATAATGGCTTCTCATCAAATTAGATAGATGATAAAAAATAAAACATGATGTAAAGGAGCTTGTCTAATGATTGCATTGTGACAGTCCTTCTGTATTGTGGCTTAATTTTCCCTAAGAAGTATATTCATATCTGACCTGTGAATATACTAAGAAGTACATTCACATCACTCTGGTAGTTTTGAAGAGGGATGAAAAATTATGGAAATGAAACAGATAGCTTCCTTTTCCCTAAAAAGCCACACTTCCATATTGTTCCCAAAACTTGTATTCTTCCATGTGATCACACCTCCAACTGTTTGTTTAGTCTACTCCCCTGAACCCTGTTTATGCCTTTGTTTGTATCATAAAGCATGTAGAATACAGTTGAGAAGTAAAAAGTACAGGCTTTGCCAGTAACAATTTTGGACTCTTGAAGAGAGATTTGTATATGTGCTAGGATATATTTATGGTTCCTGCCTAAGACAGCCATCATTTAAAAAATAATCTGTTACCATTAAGTTACTGAATGCAAAATATATATTAAAAAATAAATGCATTGCTGAACGCCTTAATTTTTGGAGGAATGGTTGATTTTTCTCTAGCATTTGAGTTAGCCCTGTCATTTGCAAACCTAAGTAAGCAACTACACAAACACTTATATTAACTAGAACAAAACAAACTGTGTTAATACACATGATGACACTTTTTTCAGTGGCTATTTGAAAAATCTTAAGAGGACACCAAATGATTTGAACTATACTTATTTAGTATTACTAGACATATGGATAAATTATCTTTCCAGAAACATATGCAACATAAATCTATGTACAGATATAGATGACCAACAAAATCAGTTTCTTTATACAATTATAATTTAAAAACATGAATTCACATTCATTGATAATTCTTGGTAGCATTAAAATCTAGGAAGGTGGGGTTCCTGGCTGGCTCAGTCAGTTAAGCCCCTGACTTTTGCCATGATCTCGGATTATGAGATCAAGCCCCATGTCCTACTCCATGCTGAGTGTGAGCCTGCTGATGATTAAGGACCTGTATGTACCTATAGCTGCTACCTAATAAAATAGGCAATGAAGACATAAAGCCTAATTTATATAGGGTTTTTCTCATAGCATTTTCACTTGTGAGCTTTCATAACCTGTATTTCTTAATTTTCCTCTCTCTCCTTCTCTCTCACACACACACACGCATTTATTCTTTAATCTACACTTACCTGTTTTCTAAAATGATGCTATGCCCTGTGGCTATAATAGAGAAACAGCGGTGATTTAAGATGTCATTGTTTCCGTTAACATCACCTGCCTCAATAACAACTCTGATTCATGTTTTAAATAAATGTGTCATGACTATGATTGCATTATTATTGGGTGTGAATGGATAAGAGTCTCAGGGCAAGTGATAAAGGTTTTAAAGGCTTCTGAGTTTAAACTTGAAACTTTGATCCTCTTCCATTTTCCTTCTCAATTTGGAAATATTCGGTACAAAATAACTTTCACTTCCCTCTTCTCCATATTTTTTTTTCATTCTCTTCTCTCCTGCCTTTCTGTCTTCCCCCTTTTGTTCCTTCTCTGTGATTGTATGGCTTTGGGGAAGTATTAGCAATATTGAGGTGAACAAAATTTTGTCCACCTACATTATTATCTTTCTTCTCTTGCTTTTGTGTATAACACATTGAGGTCGGCTGGAAATTTGGTGAACCAGAAATGAAAGAGAAGAAAATGAGAAACATGGAGAACATTTATAGGGGGAAGTGGGACAGTGTTCCCTGAGGCACAGGGGTCAAGCTCTAAAGTGGGCATTCTAAGTTGTGACATTGAAAAGTGTGGATTGTTGATGGTGGGTCATAAGGAATTTCACAATTAGCTGTAAAAATTCTAAGACCTGAATATGTTTATAGATTGATCATTTTTTTCTTATGTGTATGTATAGGGGAAAACTCCACCTTCCTCCTACATTTCTCCTTCACTGCCTCATTATTACCACACTTACAGCTCTTTTGACACCCAGTGTGTGGGGACTTTTCCCCATAACAAGCAATTCCTGGTGACACTACCTGAGTGTCCTACAGTTTAATTTGGTTTTGACATTAAACATTTGACATCAAAGTAAAGCTGCAGTTTAATTTGAGCCTGCCCGTTAGCTCCCACTTTAGGTGTTAATCCTAGGTCCAGGTTGTCACCTGTGATTCTAACTAATTGCTGTAAATCAGAGGCTCCTGCAACCCCTCCCCAGGTTTGATTAATTTGCTTGAGCAGCTTGCAGAACTCAGGAAAACAGTTTACATATTGTTTACCAGCTTATTATAAAGGATATAGCTGAATGTCCAGATGAGAGAGATGCATAGGGCAAAGGGCCCGACCTTGCATGCCCTCTCCAGCCCACACTGCTCTCATCGAACCTCCATGTTTTCACCAACCCCAAAGCTATCCAAATGCTATACCCTTGGAATTTTTCATCAAGAAGGCATGATCAATTAATAACTCCCATTTCTGGGCCTTCTTTGCTCTCTGGAGAATGAGGTGATGGAGGAGCTTAAAATTCCAGTCATGGCTTAGTCTTTCTCCATCCAGGAGCTGTTCCGAGTTCCACCAAGAGTTTCCCCAGAGAATAAAAACGGACTGCTATTACCGAGGACTTTCCAAGGGTAAACCCTTGGAACCCGGATCTGTATCAGAAACCAGTACCAAAGACCAAATATTAGAACAAAAGATATTCTTAGTGCTATTATCACTTAAGAAATTACAAGGAGGGGTGCCTGGGTGGCTCAGTTGTTAAGTGACTGCCTTCCACTCGGGTCATGATCCCAGGGTTCTGGGATCGAGCCCTGCATTGGGCTCCTTGCTCGGTGGGAAGCTTGCTTCTCCCTTTCATTCCCCTTGCTTGTGTTCCCTCTCTCATTGTGTTTCTCTCTGTCAAATAAATAAATAAAATCTTTTAAAAAGAAACAAGAAATTATAAGGAATTTTAGGAGCTCGGTGCCAGGAACCAGGAGTAGACACAAATAAATACTTGTTTTTCCTATCATCTTACAGCATATTTGGGTTGTATTTTTATGTTATCAAATTTTAGATCCCTCAACTTTTAGATACATCTTTAGTATGAAATCTTTTAAAATATGTGAGCATTTGTATACCCAATAAGTCTGAATAAATGAATCTGTTCTTTATGCCCTAATAAGGACAGTAAATTAATAACATCAATATGTAAAAAGAGAATGCAATCTTAATATAAATTTAGACTCTATAAAAAATCACAGTATATGGTATTAGAGAAATTCATGAAAGAATGATGGAATAAAGTTTTTTACACATATTTGTGACAAGAATGGATTTTTCAAAGAAAACCTTTTTCTCTAATTATAAAAGTGACATATGTTCATTAAAGGAAATATGAAAATGGTAAATATATGAAGAATAAATAATCCCATAACTTAGTTTTAACCACCTTTAATATTTGTGTATTTTCACTTATGTGAATATATATATGAATATATGTTTATACATTCTTAATCTTTCTTGGTATAACTGTCCAAGTTTTTCTTTACGTTATTTGTATTCACTTATTTTTATATTTATGTATATTACTTATCACACTATTTACACAGTGCCTTTATGTGCATCCCTGCATTCCTTTTATTATGATTTATGTTAGGGGAGGTGTTGGGATCAGGAACAAGTAAGAAAAATATATGGCAGATAAGTGCTCAGTAGGGTTTGGGTCCCGGGTGAACCCTTCCCAGATCTTTGGCCATTAGATTACTTCACCTTTTTTTACTTATATTTCTTCATCTGCAAAGTAGTGTGGTGTAGAGATGAAAGGAAATGGAAAATTTTAAAGATACATCTCAATGCTTGGCACATTTTACATAATCATTTAAAGCTACTTATTGTTTTATTATTGATAGCAATGGGATGCTGGATATTGTAGTCAGATCATCCTTTGGGGTACCTGGTTGGCTCAGTCCATAGAGCATGCAACTCTTGATCTCAGGATGTGAGTTTTTAAGCCCCACATTGGGTATAGAGCTTACTTTAAAGAAAAAAAGAAAAAAAAATCATCCTCTTCTAAGAAGAAACAAGATGCAAACACTTTGCTTTTAAAGATAATTTTAAATATTATTTAACATAAACCACAGAAACTTCTCTTGTAAATATGCCAACTTGTCTGTAAAAAGAAAAAATAATTTATAGAATTATTGATAGATGATTACCTTTTTTCCCCCCTCAAGATTCAAGTTTTGGGCTTTAGCATATATTTTTCTCAGTGGAGGAGAGATAAGTTATAAATCCACAGCTCATAAAAGTTTGGATATCTCACTTGATTAATAAGGCCTTTTCATTCTGCTTTGTAAGTATCTTTGGGAGTCTTCCTCCACCAGGTGCCCTGTTTTATATGTACTAATTCACATAGTCTTTACAACCATCCTTCAATGTGTGGGTACTGTTGTTATGCCTATTTTACAGATGAGGAAACTGAGGCATAAAGAAAGCTGAAATACAGAGAGGTAAATAAACTCACACAAAGACATACTAGTTGGGGGAGGAGTCAGAATTTAAACCTGGAAGGTTGCTTTAACATTAGTGTTCTTAACAGGCTGTTCAGAAAATACGATGAAGTTAAAAATTTTTAAGTTGAAAATTTCTCTACTGTCTCTTTTGCTTACATATTATTTAAAATCATTTGATCAATTTTGGGGCATCTGGTTGGTTCAGGAGTAAGCATGCTACTCTTGATCTCAGGGTCATGGATTCAAGTCCCATGTTGGGTATGGAACATACTTAAAAAATTATTTAGTCAATTTTAATGTTGGTTTTAATTATTTATTGTTGGTTGAAGTGCTTGAAAATAGGCCTATGTGCTAGTGGATGAAAATTCCAGCATTAAGAAAAATGATTTGTTCAGAGCTTAATCTCTCTTTTCTATAATACAGATTTTTAAAAGGAATGTTTGTTGGTATAAATGAGAGTAGACAGGGAAAAATCTGTTAATTTTGATTAACCATGCTCCTCTAATACTTATTAAAAATACGTATTTTCCCCAACAATAGCAAAAAGTATTGTCATGAATAAACTTTGGAAGGTGAATTTATTTTTCCTAATAAGACAGTTTCTAAGACATTCTTCAGAATTTCTTAACAAATGGGTTTTGGCTCTCTTGACCTCTTTTGTAGCTCTTATTTTCTTCAAAGAATTTTTCTCCTGTCCTCTGAAGTCCTCCAAATTTTTATTTGTTCAAATCTGTATATTCTTCACTTCATCACAGTATTGTAATGAAAGACCAGTACCTACTGTGACTGGAATTTCTTTTCTTCTGTAAGCATTTTGTCTGCTATATAATTTAAATATATAAAATACATAAGGATATTATAATCCATTTTAACCAATTTTAATGTATTTTTAAAAAAAAACAAAAATAATGAGGGGCATCTGGGTGGCTCAGTCAGTTAAGCATCTGCCTTCAGTTCAGGTCATAATCCCAGGATCCTGGGATCTAGCCCCATGTCAGGCTCCCTGCTCAGTGGGGGTCTGCTTCTCCCTCTCCCTCTCCCCTCTCTCTGGCTTGTGCTCTCTTTCTCTCTTTCTCTCAAAAAAATAGATAAGATATTTTTTAAAATATTGCAAATGTAATGGATAGGAATGTTATAGAACATTACAATAAATTACTATAACTAATATAAATTTTATATTATAAATGCATATTCTTTTATGAAAAACTGCTGAAATCACTATTGAATTGATATGGTTGTTGGCATTTGGGATTCTGTATATCTTAATTAAGCATTATTCTGCCTCTAACATTCAACAGTATCCGTTATTGTACATCCCAGATGAAAATCTTTCAGAGGCTCCACATTATCTTCAGGTTAATGTCTAAACTCTTCAAAGCACAAGAACCTTATGATTTGACTACCTGTGACTAATTTGGCTTTAGGTATTGCCACTATTCCACTTCCTGAAACCAGGCTTATCATCTTTTACCTCTGAGTTTACTGATTGGAATGGCTTTTCACTTCTTAGCATAGTTGCTGCCTTCCCATGGAAGCCACTCCTGATCTCCCAGGCTGTTCTAGTATGTTCTTCTCACAGCACATAGCACTGTGTATTGTAACTCCTATTTAGTTATCTGTCCCGTCAGCAGGTCTATAAAATTCTCGAGGGGAAATTTTTGTTTTGTTTGTGGTTGGATTTTCAGAAATTATATATAATATATGTCATATCAGAGGCATTTGTTGATTGGTTACATGAATTAAAAATGATGATGATAATAGTAACTCTCAAAAGCATTGAAAGATCATTAAATAGTTTCCAAATCAAAAAGGAAAGATAAGATTGTTATAAGTAGTTTTAATAAGGCTGTGTTTTTTTAGTTTATTTATAAATATGCTTATTAATATTTAGAATAAAGATAACTTTTATTAATTGGTATATTTGATGAATAAGAGGAATTTTCTAGTTACAGTATTTAAGGTTAACAAAAATTTATGCATATTAGGCTTGTTCCTTATGGTATGAATAATTCCTCCTCACTTGGTTATGGTTTTAATATATATTATATGTTTTATATTTTCAAATAATTTTTTTCACAGTTTTAATCACATCCATTATGTCTTCAAAACTTCATTTATAAAAAGCTGCAGCTCTCAAGACAGTGTAAAATATCCTGATATCAATTTGTATTTAAAATGGAAGATATATTTGAAATTTGTATTTATTAGTTCATAAAAGATAAAAATGAAGCCCTAGGGTAAATTCTAGATTCTGTAAACAAGTCTTAAATTATGACAACAAAACTTATTTTTTCTCTTTAAAAATTCAAAATGGTAACTAGTAACAAAATGAGAGTTTCGAATATTATCGAGGAGGCTTTCTATGTTAATTATGTAAAAGCCAAGCTTTAAAGAATCATGTGCTGTGCTATGAAATTTTTTTCCCAAAGAATTCTTAACTCTATAGTGACTTGATTCATTATTTATTCATTGTAAAAATTTAGGTTGCAATTATAGCCTAGTTTTTTTTTAATATAAAATAAACTTCAGTAATATTTCTTTTTTTTTTTAATATTTTATTTATTTATTTGACAGAAGAAACACAGCTAGAGAGGGAACACAAGCAGGGGGAGTGAGAGAAGGAGAAGCAGGCTTCCTGCCGAGCAGGAAGCCTCATGTGGGGCTCGATCCCGGGACTCCAGGATCATGACCCGAGCCGAAGGCAGTCGCTTAACCAACTGAGCCACCCAGGCGCCCCGAAGTAATATTTCAAGAGGAAGTCCTATTCAAACTATTTCCTGATGTTTAGTACAAATTTTGGTGATTCACTTAAAGTAGTGACTTTTCATTAGATTTGTGTAATCACATTCTTTGGTATAAAATATGGATAAAAGTAAAACTTTTCTGAATGAAGCCAGGCTGGTAGGGGAAGAGGGAAGAAGTCAAGGAGGAGTTCTGTGTGCCCTCCCTTTACCACAATATTCTGTGAAGTTTTAGACCTCTACAAATACCTTTAAAAAACTGTAAGTTGTGATCACTGTTTTGAAAGTTTCATATTCAGTTTTATGGTTATGTAAGTTTGCATAACCTTGGATTAAGCCAAGTTAATGCTTTTTTTTTTCTTCTTCTTCTTAATGTCTTCTTGGAACTATTAAAATGATAATATGCATTATGGATCTCCAAGGTGACATATAGAATTGCTCTCTCTTTCTTTCTTTTCTTTCTTTTTCTTTAATTTTTCCTTCCAAATACTTCTTAGGTCGAGTGCACTGCCAAATATGCCGTGGGAAACTTTGATTTGGAAAGGAAAGTCATGAAAAGTCTTTGTTCTTCAGCTGGTTTATTTATCAAATTGAACAAAAAGTCTGGTCAATTCTCTCAAATTGTTTTAAATATCAGGTTATATTGTTTCAGGAAATGGGTTTTGAAACTATGTTGCAGTGTCATAAGTTACATCACTTTGTATTAGAGTGTTTTACTTACACGTAATACTTCTCCCAACATTTTATCATCTTAAGTGCAAGATTTTATCTTTTCATTATGTATTCTCAACTTCAAATATAATACCTTATACAAAAGTAAGCTGTCCCATACTTAGATTAATAAATTATGAATAGGTTAATGATATCTGGACAGTTAGATATCATTATAGAGTAGTTAAACAGAACTAGGTTCAAATCTGTTCCCCATCACTTAATTAGTTGTGTCATCCTGAGCAAGTCACTTATAAGTGGGATGTTCCATAATGATTATGATACGCAAAATGTTAGAAAAGAGCTTGAAATTAAAAGAAAAACAAACAGTACTGTCATTCTCCATTGGAAACCTAATATGAATAAATCACCAAAATATAAAAAGGTTGTCTTTAAAGATGTGTATCATTTATTAATTGTCATACGTTACTATATATTGGATTTAACTCTGCATATTTATATTGGAAAATTATAACACTTTTGTTCAGAGGTCAAATGACAGCAGATAATTGTCTGAGTGTGTGTATATGTATGGGCAATTTTCCAATTGAACCCAAAATGTGTTGCTAATCCACCAAATGTGTAGCTTGCTTGAATTTTTTTTTTTGTCCTGATAGCGTAGTAGTTCTCAGAGTGTGGTTCTAGGAACAGCAGCAGCAATATTACCTGGGAACTTGTTGAAAATGCAAATCATCAAGACACTCTCAGATTTAATGAATCAGAAACTCTATTGGTAGGGCCTAGAACTCTGCTTTAAAAACCTTCCAACAGATTCTGATGAACATCAAAGTATGAAAGTTACTGAAATAGAGAAAGAAACATTAATACTTAGTTTTTTATAATGACCAATTATAAATGAGATGAGTTCTTGAATACCTGTCTGTAAGGAATTTGAGAAATATGAACACGGAAATGTTGGACACACTCACCAGAGGTTAAGCATTTAGAATTAAAGTAAGATTGTCCAAGAACACAGTGAAGTCTGGTGTGTCCAGGTGCCATGCATTATTTCTCTGGAGAGTTTGCAAGATGTAATATAATAGAAGAAATCTTTCTGAATGTACCTTTAGGTATCTAAATTTGGTGAGTATCTGGGAAATATTTGTGGAAGTGGCAAGCCAAGATCCTCAGCCAAGATCATTGACTTTTTAGAATTAAATGTTTTGAGAAACCCAGTTTGCCCAATATTTATGGTTCACTAGGTCATACTTCATATGGAATTGTCATGATAGTTAGCACAGTAAACTTGGAAATTAAGGGGAAAATAAATAAATAAATAAATAAGCATTGTTTAGTATTCAGATTCAAACTGAAAATGCTAATTAATAATGAAGAGTAAAGGCTGTGTTCATTGCTAATCAAATATAAACCAAACAGAATAATAGATTTTGATAAATTATAGAGCTATTTAGTGGAAATGATGTTATGTGATACAGTGATTTTAGGAGTATTTCACATATGTTGGTGAATATGAATCATTCTTTAAGTGAGTCTAGCCATTTTTTTAGTGCAAATAGAAAAATAGAATTGTTTACTTTTCTATCATTATGGCTCAGTTTCAAGAAAAACCTTTTGATGTAAATGTGAACTTTGACCTGTCTCCCTGGAATCTTGTACACAACTTGCAACCTTAAAATTTTTCACTATATGGTTAAACATGGCAGCATGAAGGCCTTTCTCTCTTCTTCTTCTTTTTTTTAAGGGTTTTATTTATTTGAGAAAGGGAGAGTACAGAGGGAGAGGGAGAAGCAGACTCCCTGCTGAGCAGAGTGCCTAGACCTGAGATCATGATCTGAGCTGAAGGCAGGTGCTTAACTAACTGAGTCACTCAGGTATCCTAGGCTCTCTTTTTTAATACTGCTGCAGTAAAAGCAGAAGGCTACCATTAGTGATGCTACCTAGGATCAGATCTGAAATGTAGTACACCCTTAAAGTTCTTGAGGGAGTGTAGTGTGCTAAATATCAATATTCCTATTGAATTGGTAATAATTGATTGGTGACTATGACACCCATAATTTTTTTGTCTATATGAAATTATTTAAGTCCTTTTTAGAGTATAAAAATTCATGCTTGAACACTTAGCTATATATCCACATTATTAGTAATAACATTGCAACTTTTTGCATATATATGGATTATTATTAAAAAATAGTGCAGACATCTCCTGTTCAACATACTTGATCATCTGATTAAAAATCTGCAAAAGGAATGTACTGCCTGTTGACTCTTGAGCATTGACAGTTCTTAGAGTATTATGACTGATATAAACACATTCATTAGTGATCTTTCATTCCAATAATGTAAATGCAGAAGTATAGGACTTAAATAATATTTGCCAACTATGATAAAAAAGATAAAATAATGATAAAAATATATACATTCTTAATTTTAAAAATGAATGGTAAACCTGCCTTTTAGAACTATAATAAAATACTTGGGCTTTTTCTAACATAAAAACAAATAATCATCAAATAACACTATGAGGATTTTGTAGACTATAAAACTGTACTTGATAAACTGTAAGGTAAGCCGAATCTTGGAATGTGAAGAAAAAAAAAACAACTGTAGTGTCAGTCATGGTTCAAGTTCTGTCATCACTGAGGAGCTAAAGCATAAACTATAAGAGGAGATAAGCAATTAAGACAAGACCAAGGATAAGAATTCTGGTCATGAGTCATAGACATCTGAGTCAGAAGGAAGAATAAGAAACTGATACAGGCTACTGTTAGGTAAAGTATTTTTGCCATTCTATATTTGAAGCAACTAAGTTCCAGAGAAGCTTTATTCTTCCCAAGTACCTATATTTCACATAATTAGAAGCAGTGAGGAATAAAAAGGAAGGAAAATAGCTTCTACAGTCAGGCCCTGTATTAATTTACAGTGTCCCATAATCTTCATGGCAGTCACATGATAAGAATTTTATAATCCCCATTTTTTTTAAATGGAAAACAAATTTAACTAAAAACATAAAATAATTAGTGTTTTAATTTCCTAGGGCTGGTGCAGCAAAATGTCATAAATTAGTTGGCTTAAGCAACACAAATTTATTGTCTCACAGTTGTGGAGACTAGTAGTCCAAGATCAGGTTATCAACAGGACCACGTTCTTGCTGAAGGTGCTGGGGAAGGATCTATTCCAGGACTCTCTCTGTTAGCTTCTGGTAGTTCCTGGGCACGTAGCAGCATAATTCCATCTCTTCATGGCATTCTCTCTGTGTATATGTGTGTGTGTGTGTGTGTGTGTGTGTGTGTGTGTGTGTGTGTTCAAATTTCTCCTTTTTATAAGAATGGTAAGCCAGTGTGATTCATCTTAACTAACTGCATACATCTGCAAGGAATTTATTTCCAAATAAGGTCATATTCTGAGATACTTAGAGTTAGGATTCCAACAAAGGAACCCTTTTTTTTTAGGGGGAGGGGGGCACTCCCGTGAACTGGTAGTGCAATTAACATTTAATTGCAAATTTTTCTGGCTTTATATTTTTACATTATTTGATGACAGAAATAAATTTATACTTTGCTCCACAAACTTTTTAATGTGTTTTCTATTTTTAATAAATTAGAAAAGAGAATGAAGAAAAGGTTATGATAAACAATCTGTTGGGAATAAAATCGTGTAAGATTTGTAATGTCCAATGATGGATTTGGACTTTTATGTTTTAGTAGGTAGGAAAAATTTCAGCAGGACAAGGTGATAATAGTAGAATTTTAAAAATGTCAATCTCCCAGTAATATGCAAGATGAATAGTAGGGAAAAAAAAAAAAAAACAACTAATCACCAGAAAACAAGTCCAGAGTCTATAACTAAAGTCTAAGCTTGAAAATATAAAGCCCCAAAGAGGTGGTGCAGTGAGAATGTAAACCTGGGATAGATAATACCATTTGGGGAAGATATATTTCATAAGACTTGGTGGTTAATTACATGTGGGAATAGAGGAATCAGAAATGATAGAGTTTCATGACTTGATACCAGAGAAGATGGTAACCTTCATAGCAACAACATTTTACTATGTGTTTTAATTTTTGAATTTTAATTATATTTCTGGATCCCCCCATTGTCTTATATAATAAAATTATTTGCTGATTCACTAGGTATCCTTAAATAACAATGGCCTTAAATTCCTTATGGAACCACAAAAGCTGATTTCCTATTGAAAAACTATAGTGTTATATATAAATGAATCAATTTGCATGAGGACAGAACAGGGCATCATCTAAATGATGGATTGTGGAGTTTGTGTAGGAGAATTGAGTTTCTGTGAATATAGTGCTGTGCCCCTTTGATAAACACCACTATCAGATACCCACCATACCCACTTTGGTCCTAAATTGAACAATTGATCTAATATTTCTTAAGTTATTGGCAACTTAGAATATTTTTGCTATCTTATCTGATCATACTGACACAGCTATGGGCTACTTTGCTGTCACATTGTCATTTTATCAGTTATGATTTTCAGTGTGTGATTAGGATGGTATCAACTTTTAATCCTAAACCAATGAGAAGGAATAAGAAAATGAAGCTTTGTGTCTCATAGAAAGGAAGCTTTGTGTCTCTTTAGCACTTTCTAAACAATTTAGAAGATTTTAGTTCCAAAAATAGTAGATACAGTTGGAAGGTTTTTATAAAAGTTCTGTAAAATAAAGTGAGGAATTGATTTATTTGCAGATAGTTTTAAATCAGGATAGCTTTTTAAGATTGTATATATATTGAAACCTGAGAAGAACTTTTCAAAGCTGATAAAAAAAGGGGAAATGTGGGTTGTATAAAAATAGGAGAAATTTTATAAGCTAAAGATTGATACAGGGATCATGTTCTACAGAGGCAAATGGATTTTCACCGCTATCCTAGATCAGTGGTTCTCAGTGCACAGTTGAATCATTTGGGAGCTTTTTAAAACAATACTAATGGTTGGCCCTATTCCCAGTAGAAGCTGATTTGATTGGCCTGGGCTACGTGGGACCCAGGCATCAGCATTGTTTAAATCTCTGCAAATGATTCTATTTGCAGTCAGAAGTGAATGGGCACTGCCCTAGAGCTTTTGTCAACTAGGAAATTATATTGTTAAACATTATTCAATAGTAACATTATAACAATATGACATTATAACAGTAACATCATAGAATCCTATTTACTGTCAACAATTAACATATCACAATAAATAAAATATCAGCATTTATATACATACGATACACAAATATCAATTTCTATCATAATTTATAAGAATTTATTGGGAAGAAGAAAACCTTGATACTTAAGAAATTAACTCTGTATACCAGCCCTTTATCTGATATGTCATTTGCTAATATCTTCTCCCATTCCACAGATTGCCTTTTCATTTTGTTGACTGTTTGCTGTGCAGAAGCATTTTGTCATATGGTTTCATTCATATGTGAAATATAAGAAATGGCACAGAGGATCATAGGGGAAGGGAGGGAAAACTGGGAAGAAATCAAAGAGGGAAGCAAACCATGAGAGGCTCTTTACTCTGGGAAACAAACTGAGGGTTGTGGAAAGAGAGGGAAGTGGGAAAATGGGGTAAATGGGTGATGGACATTAAGGAGGGCATGTGATATGACCACTGGGTGTTTTTGTTTTGTTTTGTTTAAAGATTTTATTTGTTTGACAGAGAGAAATGCAGCCAGAGAGGGAACACAAGCAGGGGGAGTGAGAGAGGAAGAAGCAGGCTTCCCGCCTAGCAGGCAGCCCGATGTGGGACTCGATCCCGGGTCTCCGGGATCATGACCTGAGCCGAAGGCAGTCGCCCAACCAACTGAGCCACCCAGGCGCCCTGACCACTGGGTGTTATGTTCAACTATTGAATCACTGAGCACTACATCAGAAACTAATGATGCATTTACTATATGTTGTCCAATTGAATTTAAATTAAAAAAAAAGAAATTAGCTTTGTGAAGCAGAAGAACACAAACCTGATTAATAGTCTCAGTTTACCATACAATACGTATAAACAACTATGTAGCAAATACGACTAAATGCTTGGGGTAGAATAGATAAAAATCCTAGCCTTCATGGAGCTTATATTCTAATTGAGGGGATTTAAAATTCATTTGAAATTTAATACCATTGTTTTATTTTCTTTGTATTTCTTCCAAGGTTACCTACACACTTCTATTTTCTGTAATAAAAGTCCTTTTAAAAATAAGCATTTACATTTAAAATTGAGTATAACAAAATATATAAAGTTATTAATATAAGCTATGCCTTATATGTCATAATTATGAAAATATTACATGAATGACAAATACTTGGCAAATTCTTGCCATCCATATGTGAACCCTAAAATAGTTTATTTGCTCAAAAATGTAGGAGAAAGTAGAGTTGGAAGCTTTACTTATATTTAGGGAAGTATATTGTTTAGAGTCATTTTAATTGTCTTCATTTGGCATGTTTTTTTTTTTTCATTCAGCATGTTTTATTTAAACTTTATATAAGAACATTAGCTGCCATTCAATACAATCAGATACACCCTGTATCCTATTCTAAAAATCCTAACCTTATATGCAGAATAACCCAAAGCTGGAGGACAGATGAAGGAGACATAAACCAGAAGAGAATAAGCAATTAAATTATGCTTTTGCATGGAGAGAGAAGTGATAAAGACCGCCCTTGAAAATATGTTGATTTGAAACAGTGGAGCACCAGCCTTATTGTTCACTTGAGAAAATAGGCACATAATGATCTTTACTATGAGTTAGTATTATGTTTGGAAACATTAACATTCAAATTAAGTCCATATGTAACATTACTGTATATTTTTACACATGATTAAATCAAATCTACAAGAAAGGCAGCATCTGCATGAAGGCAGCACTTCTTGTCTTGTTTTTCTGTAAGTCTGTACCTGGAAATAGAGCTTAGTTACTGAAAAGCAAGTAATATTACAATTGACCTGAATAAGTGCAAATTATAACATAAATTATAGTTTATTATTTTACTAAGCAATAGTAATGGCTTAAGCATTAAGCCATTACAGATCCATCTTTTCTAGAATGATCTGTTAGAACAAGTAATGTTGATATCTAGTGACCTATTAAAATTTAGTTCAAGGTTTAGCAAAATATGCCTGTGACTATAAGGATATAACAATGAATATGATGAAGCTTAAGAACAATTAAGATTTATGGTTTTATCATTTCTATATTTAATGCATTGAGATCCACCTTCAAACTTGTTAAGTTTGACCTACAACTCTTCATAGATAGACTTGAAGATTGGATTTTCTGTTACTGTGGAATAGGAACTACAAAAGTGAGGATCAGTTGTGAAAAGATCACTGTTGATTTGAAGCCATGTAATTTCTTGGGTTTGCTAACAATGAACCACTCAAAGTTTTCTTGTCTGTTTCTAAGTCCAAAAAATATTTCAGGCTCTCAAATTAATGCTTCTTTTTTTGGGGGGGGATACAGATAACATCTATTATTGGGTAAAATGTTTTTGTGTACTTTTATTTACTTCATGTCCAATTAGAGTAACTCAATGCATTTTTACACTTATTTTAACAAAAACAGTAATTTATTTTGGAGATTGATATGATAATTTCTGCTTCATTTATTTTGGATTATTCCTCAAATTTATAAACATACTCTTTAATTTTCTAATAGCCTTAAGGTAATAATTACCTTACTAAAAAGTTTTCTTAGGAAAAAAATACATTCAAGGTATTGAAATTTATGACCATTTGCTATTTAGAAACTGAATAAAAGGTACTTATTGAAGAACATGCTGGTCAATTTTGGAATGATGGTTAAAAGAAATATATCAAATCTAGCCATGCATGTCTCTAAGTATGTCATTACAGAGAAACATTTTTATAAATACAGATTTGTGCAAATCAGAATGTTCTTTTAGACAGATTGTAGAAAAGCAGTGAATGAACCATTCCACCTCATTTTATTTGACTAGAAAGTCTTAGAGGTCTGGGGCTCTGTATGAGATCTCTTATTGTCTTCTTGTCTCCGCTCCCAGAGAGAAGGAGAATGGGGCATGTATAGAACATGGAGGAGTTTTAAGAACAAAAATTCTCCACACATCTGTATGTTCTTGCAGGAGTATCTAACTTGGGTGGGAGAAGAGAAAGTTAAGCATATTTATTTTGAAACAAACAGATCTTCCCTAACTTTTCTTGTTAAGAATTCTTATGATGTGGAATACAAAGTGCTGTAGAAAGTAAATAAATTAGGAGAAGTTGTAATAGTTAATAGGATTCAAAGGGAAAAAATGAGAGTTTATGATTGGAGATGTCAGAAGATGTTAGCATTAATACTACCCATTCACTGTATTTTTTCCTGCTCTGAGGCAGGAATGTGTTAGATGCTGAGGGATACAGAGGGAAGCATAAAGAGATGAAGTATATCTCATAGAGCTTCTCTTCAAGTGAGTGATACAGATTCAAACAAAAATAAAATGGTAATTATAACAAATATTACAAAGGGCAGATACACATGACATGAGGGACTAAGATAAAGGAATTTCTCCAGGTCATGGAGATCAAGAGAGAGTTCTCAGAGGAGGTGACTCAAGTTGCTTTCATGGAGAAACCTCCCCTTCTGCTAAGGATATTTGTCTCTCTATAGATAAGTATTAGAATTTAGCCTACGTAGAAAGATGTGTGGGGGCCCATAGGTGGCTCAGTCAGTTAACTGCCTGACTCCTGGTTTTGGTTCAGGTCATGAACTCAGGGTCCCGGGATCAAGCCCCATAGCAGCGCCTTGCTCAGTGGGGAGACAGATAAATAAATCTTTAAAAAAAAAAAAAAAAAAAGGAAGAAAAATGCATAAGTCATTGCTATTAAAAGACAAGAACAAGTTTTTTTGTTTTTTGTTTGTTTGTTTGTTTTGTTTTTTTATGAGTATTAGTTGCCCAGGGCTGCTGAAACAAAGTACCACAAACTGGGTGGCTTAAAACAACCGAAATTTAATCTATTACCGTTCGGGAGACTAGAAATCTGAAATCAAGGTGTTAGCATGGCCATATTCAGAAAACTCCAGGGGAAACTCTTCCATGTTTTTCTCTTAGCTCTTCATGTTCATGATAATCCTTTGCATTCGGTGGTTTGTAGACACAGCACTCCAGTTTCTGCCTTCATCACCCTATCTTCCTGTGCTCCTCTGCCTCCATGCGTACTCTCTCTTTTCATAGAGGACATCGGATTTATTAGGTTACAAATTTATTATCCTACTCTACTCCAGTGTAACTTCATCTTAAATTGATTACATTTGCAAGGACTGTTTCCAAATAAGGTCATATCCACAGGCTCTGATCGGACATGAATGCTGAGAAATGTGGGGGTGGGGAGGGAGAGAGAGATTATTCCCACTATTCAGTAAAATGTGAAACTCAGAAAATGTCTGAAAATAGGTCCACTTCCAAATCTTTTATCGGGGTGTCATTGTAATTGGATATAGTGTTTGGTTGAGTGTTTGTGAGTACTTGATTCAGAGCATGTACAACAGCCCCCCTTTATCTGCAGGGGATACATACAAAACCCCCAGTGGATGCCTGAAACCACAGAGAATACCGAATCCTATATACACTACGTTTTTTTCCTATGTGTACCTACTATGTTGTTTTATTTATAAATTAGGCACAGTAAGAGATTAACAGCAATAACTGTATGTATTCAGCAGGTTTTTCAAACCCCATACTCATCACATAATTTCTTGACTTCCGTTATACTTCTCAGAAAAGAACAGGTAATGAGTAATGGAATTGTTCATAGGGCTTTTAAAAGTGCACTTAAAGAATGAGATAAAAACATAGAACATTTTCTACTAGAACATCTTGTATTCAACAAGTTTGTGTATCAACTGGAATTTTTTTAACCCATGCTTTAAATCTTAACCTTTAGATTGCTCATATACTATGACTTAAAAAAAAAAAAAAATAGAGACTCAGTGATTTATTTCCAAATATGATAATAAACCTATCTGGATTGAGTAAGTAATCCAGACAGGAGGCACTACTATGTGCCCCCCCCCCCAAAAAAAAGTATTGAACTGGAGACATTTTCAGCTTGCTCTGTGTCCTGGGAAGGAAGAGTCAGGAGAATTCAGAAGAAAAGAGAGTGCACAGAAGACGCTATTGCTCCTTGCACTAGAGCACATAGCAAATTATTTTCTTTGTATTAAGGCCTACTGAACTTTAAGAAAAATGTATGTGTACTACAGTTTTTATTACAGTTTTAATACAATATAAGCTCTGTTGACTAACCTTTCTATAATCAAATAGCTTGATTTACCTGTACTCCTGGTCTTCTTTTTAAAACACCCTGAATTAAGGATTGAATCTTTTTAGAGTTGCCTGTCCGGGTACTGCTGTTCCCTTCTCTTGAGTTGTCTGCCTACCAATTATTCGCCTTATTGAAAACCAGCAGAGCCTTGATAATTAAG
The DNA here is from genome assembly GCA_004023965.1 of Spilogale gracilis. Taxonomy (NCBI): domain Eukaryota; kingdom Metazoa; phylum Chordata; class Mammalia; order Carnivora; family Mephitidae; genus Spilogale; species Spilogale gracilis. The sequence goes on from PITA01001109.1 coordinate 153,085, forward strand.
AGAGCTTATTCTAAAGCCCGTTTTATTCATTGGTTTTGATTTGTGCCTTTAAGCAATTACTTGAAATAATGGCAGACAGGGAAAACCACTAATCCTTAACGACAACAAAGGGATAAAAAAATAACAAAAAGAAAACATTAAATTGAAAGAAGGAGAAAAGACAAAAGAGGGAAATATAAACATCAAAAAAGAAGGGAGTAAAAACAAAAAAAGATGGTTAAATTTGGTGAAAATGACAGAGCCAGTCTGTTTCATCATATTTTTCTGGATAAAGATTACTGTCATACTTTTTACTTTGGCATCATAAAGTTCTAGTCAATGTGAGTGACATTATCTAAAAACTCCCTTTATTTTTATTTCTAATCTTCTCCAACAGTAAATAGCTATCAGGGCTTTAGACATTACTGAATTATATTCTATAATAATAGCTAACATTTATGTCCCTCTAACTACATGCCAGACATTATACTTTGTGCATGGCACATACATTCATTTGACCCTCACAACAACACTCAAGGGTACTCTGTTATTATCCCATTTTAGAGCTGAGGAAACAAAAGCAGCCAAACATGGGGAAGTGTTTATTGAAATTCCATATCCCCATTCCATGAAATACACAAACGCCAGGTTCCTAGGCTTTGGCAATAGGTAGACTTGCAGAAGGTAAATCCTGGGACTTCATTTAGCTTTCCTGATCTATAGTTCAGCTGCCCATCACTGAACTTTGGCTCAGGTCAACAAAATCTTAAACAAAATGTTGATACATTTTTAACTTCATATCAACATAACCATTGTACATTTTCAGATTACAAAATTTTATATGAATCCTGTAAATAATCTGTATGTTGGGCTGGAGTCTGCCCAAATGTGTAGAGGTAAACCAACATTTCAACACATGGGAGACTTCTCTTTGGTCAATATGTTTCCTATGTCTGAGAAGGCACAAATAGTTTTTGTTAAGAAACATCTTACCACTCTAGGCAAAGCCTATATATATATATATTTATTTAAGATTTTATTTATTTGACAGAGAGAAACACAGCCAGAGAGGGAACACAAGCAGGGGGAGTGAGAGAGGGAGAAGCAGGTTTCCCGCTGAACAGGGAGCCCAAGTGAAACTCAATCCTGGGTCTCCGGGATCATGACCTGAGCCAAAGGCAGTCGCTTAACCAACTGAGCCACCCAGGCGCCCAAAGCCTATATTTTAACTTACTTGTAATGTAGGTCATAACTAAAGCCCTGTGTGCAATTTTACCATCAAATTCTTTCTGCTAATGCTAGCAGTGATAAAGAATAATCACCTATTAGAAGGAATAAAACTAATTTCAACTTGTAGAAATATTGAATGAGAATAATATCTAAGGAGTTCTATCCTGTCTGAAAAATACCAATTTAAAGACTATAACTTTATGATAACCATAACAGACCAACATATCCAATTAACTTTAAGAAAAAGGGTAAACACAATTGTTGATATATTCACTACTAGTTTTCTAGAATTTAGGAAGACAGTCCATATTTCCTTTGCTTTATAATTGGAACACAATAATACAGCTAGTAAGACAACTACTTTATTTTGTATCTAGGAATTTAATATAAATATAAAATGTTTTTCTCCTATCTACTGGTCTGATGTTACAAAAGTCTTCCAAAATTAAGTTAACTTTATTAACATTAAAAAGCAAGCTAATGATAATAGCTAATACGGAGAAAATTATATATGTAAAGGGTTAATATTTCTCAATTTCTTCTACAAAGATTTGTAGAATTGTCTTTTTATACAGCACATGCTTTTCTTAAGGAATCTTGGCCCTGGCGGTCATTAGATTTATATGAAATATATTTGGTTTTGTCTACTCCAGTTTATTGAAGAAAAAATATCTCTTGCAGTGCATCAATTGTTCATATAATAATTCATTAATTAGTCCCACTGGCCATATTATCCCCTGATATTAAAAAGTTTGCTAGCTTTATCAAAATAGCAAGGAATTTAATTGTGGCTAAGACTTATTTTCAGAATAATAAACACATTCAGAAGTCAGCTTTCCGAATTGTACTTGATAAGTATTTAGAGTACCATTGGCTCCTTACTGAAAGTGCATGTGTATTGTTAAACAAGGAAGTTTAGAAAGTTGGATGCTTAACTGACTGAGCCTTTGGACACAGATAGTTTTCAATATTAAAGTTACTACCAAACTGTTATTCAGCAAGAAGATGCAAGAATATATGCTCACATTAATGGAATACTTGTTTTAGACTTAATTTCCTTCATTCATATGTCAGGTATTTTTGACAAACGTCAAAATAACAAATTAGCTGATAACTCAGGGGTCATATTTCATAAGAGAATCTATTACCTTTTAAAAGAAATATAAATTACTCTTCCAGTTCACAGACCTGCCCTTCATCAAAAATACCCAATGTAGCCAAACTTCAGCTTATAGTTTAGCTCAGTTCCGTATCCATTCATTGACCACTTTTTATGAATCAGATTCTCTGTTAAGCTCTTGAGACAAAAATAAATAGATAGATAGATAGATAGATAGATAGATAGATAGATAGATAGATAGATAAATGTGGTTCCTGCACTTGAGAAACATTTGGTTCATCAAAGGAAGGCAAATCAATAAGCACATAATGTCAGTAGAGTGAGACACTACAGAAGTGCATGGAAGCATCTGCTCAGCCTGAATATGCCATGTGATCTTTTGGAAAGTGTGTCTTGCTAAGATTCTGTAGATCAGGATTTAGCAAATTTTCCTATGGAAGGCCAGATAGTAAATGTTTTCAACTTATCCAGATATGTGACCTCTGCCACAGCTATTCAACTCTCCCACTATAGCTCAAAAATGAACATATATAATACAGAAAGGAAGTAACATGAGCCACTTCTAAGCCTCTAGTGTAAGTAATCATGTTAGAGTATTTTCTTTCACCTATTCACCTATTTACCCTTCATAATGCGCACACTTTATTCTTTCTCCTCTGCTTCATTCCTTTTTTTCCTTTCCAATGCTTAGTTGAAGCCAGAATCCATTATTATTATCAGCCATGCTCATAGCACTGCAACCAAGGAGATTTTAGTCTCTTTCTTCATGATAAGAACCACTGATAATAATGGCTAACATTTTACGGGCGCCTGGGTGTCTCAGTCAGTTAAGCATCCAACTCTTGATTTTGGCTCAGGTCATGATCTCAGGGTCATGATATCAAGCCCTGCATTGGGATCCATGCTCAGCAAGGAGTGTGCTTGAGATTCTCTCCTTCTCCCTTTGCCCCTCCCCCCACTGGCACTCTCTGTAAAATCAATAAAATATAAAACAATAGCTAACACTTTAAAACTTTTTTGAATGCAAAGCATGCTCAATTACATTGTAAGTGATTTAATCCTCAAAACTACCCGGTGAGGTAGATATCATTTTCATTTTACATCAAAGGCCTTGGAGAGGAGAAGTGATTTGCTCAAGATTATGCAGGTGACTGAAGACAAAACAATATGCTGCTTGTACTCTACCATCTGTGAACTTTAAAGTACTGTAGCAGGCACAGAAAACTCCCAGTTCCATCTATGGGATCAATAGCTAGGGTAGCCATTTAACTTATCCCCTGGTTAACTGAGGGATTTCTCTAGACAGGAGACTAATACCAGGGAGGTTCTGGGCCAAGTAGAACAATTTTGTCACTATCGATAGACTTGGCATCTTCATTCCAATGCTTCTTGCACTTGAATGAGCTCTGGAATCACTTAACCAGTTTCTGATTTAGATTCTGTGAGTAGGTCTGGGGATGGCCTAAAGATCTGTATTAATGACCAACTCTCAGAGGATGCTGATGCTCTCATCTGTTTCTACTCTGAATAACAAAGCATTCTCATCCATTCTCAGGGCTCACCCAGATCTCATCAGTCAGAATCTGCATGTTAACACATAGCTCAGGTGGTTCACATATCCAAGTTTGAAGAGCTCTGTTCTAGACCATGTCTGATCAGTGGGAGGTAATCTTCACCTCTGCATGTTTTTCCTGCTTTCAGTGAACCTTTCTGAATACTGGCAAACCATGTGACAGCAGTCTGCCTCTTTCCCCTCTCTGGGAGTCCAGATATCTCTTTCTTGCACATTTATCTATTGGCTCTTTCCTTTTTTTTCCCTAATGTCCTGTAACGTCCTTGAGCCCAATTATTTAAACTCTATGTTGGATGTTTGTTTCAGTGGCTATTATTCTATGAAAGAAAGTTATTCTACTTGAAGAAATCAGATGATCAGCAATAAAGGGGACCTTAAAGTCACTTCATTTGAACTGTGAAATCGTCCATCAGAATATAGTTTATAAGAAAACTGTGGCAACAGTAAAGTTGTTCCTTATGGCACCACGAAAAAAAATTAATTTATTTGCACTCCATGCTGCCTTTTGCCAAAATATTCCTTGAGTGTATTGAAAAGGTTGCAGAAATCATATTTTTCAGTTATTATTGCTATGTTTTTACATTAGTCATTATTCTAAGTGATTTACCTTTTATCATTTAATATTCCTAATGATTCTACGAGGTAGATACTATTATTATCCCCAATTATCAGATGAAGCAACTGAGCAGAAAAATACTAATAAGTTGTCCAAGGTCAAAGAGCTAGTAAGGACCCAGTCAGGATGAGGGATCCAGGCAGTTCAGATTGAGAACACATGTTCTTAACCACTGTACTACATGTAGACTTTATTGTAACCCAATATTTCTTTTCTTCAAACTTGTCTATAATTTATAATTTTTTAAATTTTCATTCTGTCTTCTCAAAAATTTAACTTCCTTATGAAAAGGAATCATGCTTCCCTGGTTCTTTTATTATATTTCAAGTGTCTGGCACATACTAGGCACTCAGTAAATATTTATTAAGTAAGTGATAAATAAAAAAACATTGTGGGGCTTGTAGTCTTTAACATGCAACGTTATGTTAGCCTAGAGGAACTGCAGTATTCCTAAGCACTCCTACCTACAAAATGTTGGGACTTTGGAAGCAGGGTTGACATTTTCACAGCGTATATTAGTCAGACTTCCATCTGAGACTGTTCCGAGTCTCCTTTGTTAATAATAAGTTGCAAAGGGCTTTTCAAGAAGCCATATGTTTGTATATATTATAGTTATATATAAATGTATCATAAATATGTATAAATAATATGTAAACAATTAGGTATGTGTATTTCACTTTATTTTAGGTTTAAGAAATCAAAATTTTGTTGCTTTGGTTTAAATGAAGTCTTGGGGCTCTTTTGGAAATAATATTGCTGCCTTAAAACATCTTCAGAACATTTAAAAATCATGCTTCCCAAATTAATTTGTAAGATGTTGCAACTACATTTACCTAAAAATAGTAAACTGAGTATGCCATACAGCTTGAAATATTTACTATGGTTACAATGTGCAGGATAATAGCCTTAAAAACCACCTATGCCTCTGAAACTAAATCTTGTGCTTTTAGCTTGCCAGGCTCCCTGCTCATTATCCCTTCTTTATCTTTGTTCACTGGGAATGCCTTTCCCTATAATTAGGCCTAATACAGAACTTGAAGCTTTTTAAGGTCTACCCAGCATCCCTCAGTGCTTACCCAGAATCCTCCAGTGCTATGGAGCTTTTCAAGAAGAGACCAGGCACCCTGGCACTTGCCTGCTCTGCTCTCTGGTACTTTCACCTTTGTCACAGCCTGTGATGTCTTATTTTGGGGAGTGAGCAGCCTTTTCTTATTCCTTTGTTGTTTTGAGTAATTCTTGCCTCCATCACTAGATCATACTTGGCTGAATGCAACACATACTTTGTGTTGTACATTTCTAAGTATTACCAACCCCACAACTGGACAGGCAATCAGTTGGGCAGGAAATATTGGTTGAATTATTCATTATTGACTTGATCATTATCTAAAGTAACATGTGTCATTTGTGTCAGTGTTACAAAGGATGTGGTTTACTCCAGGTCTTTTTGAAGCTACTTAAACTTGCTCTTAAACCCAAATTTAGTTGACAGGAAGGTTCTTTGCTTTTCTTTTTTCTTCATAGAACATAGTTCTTTGTGATTGGAGTCTGAAATAGAAGGAAAACAGAGAGAAAAACCCATTTGGTCTTTCTGCTAAATGTATAGGACCCTTGGGGATTTTAACAGCCACCTCTAAATCCATTGAACAGATATTTTTTACTAAAGATGGATGTAATTTCTCAAATACTGAAAAGTTCCTCTGTCAAATTGTTATTACTGTTTGCATTTTATATAAATAAAACCCCAAACATTTGGTCATGTTTTTATTAAGTCTTTTCTTTTTGGATACTGTGGGTACATGACTTACAGATTCTTCTGTATGCATGCATGCATAGCTTCATGAGGATTAATATGCCACTTTCTTATAGATCTATTTTTTAATAATTTTTGGCACAATTTCATCTTTGTAAAATTTCTATTTCTGTTTAATCACAATTATTGGAAAGATGATTAACTTTATACATATTCCCTTATCTTATCTAGAAAATTAGATTCTAAAGGTAAGTTATGAATGCAAATGAAGCATTCTGGGATGCCTCTTAACTTCGCCAAGTCTTACACGTGTCTAGTTAATTTCTTTTACGGGATGAGAAGTGTTACCTTAGGCCCAGAAAAAAGGTAGTGGTATGTAGGTAAAATGTATAGCACTGCTAGTAAATCTTGAATCAATATAAGTTAAGAAGTAAGGGCTTGAGAGTATAGGATTAAATAGGCTGTTCTAGATCAAAATAACTGGGAAAAGTGAAGTCCTAAAATAACATTTGCCTACTAGACTTGAAGAGAACATGTGAGCCTAACCCGATGGTAGAAAACTCTTGAGGGAGAATAACCACACAAGCTGCACCTTCAGGCAGCTGAATAGAGTTAAGGAGATGGTGGAAGTATTAAGGGAACACCCTCGTCCATTTCTTGATGAGCCAAAAAATAGTATCCAGCTAATAATCATGAAGACTCATTCTGAGGCGATTTAGGTCTGGGATGAGAATTGAAGAACACTCCCCTAAGAGATTCAGATCATCAAATAAGCTTGAGAACCAATAATTTTTCTCAAACTTCAGGAGGGCTGGCCTGAACTAAGAATTCAGGCAGAAGTTTCCTATACTGACTAAAAAAATGAGGTAAGCTCCCAGTCTCCCAGTGACTCAGTCAAAATCAGACCCTACAGTGATGGTAGCTGTGTGTTCCATTTTGAGGACTTTGAGGTTTATGGTGTAGAAGAAGGCAAGTCCCAGTTGGGGTTGAAAACCTGACCAGTTCCATACCTGGTCAGACCATCATTATTTATAGTCAGTAGAAAATTTACCTTATATTAGGCAAATTGAGTGTTTTTGGTTCAGTAAAAACTGGTATAAAGGAAGGTTTTGTTTGTTTTCAATAAATGTCATAAAAGTATTCTGTGAAAATAAACCCAAATGCAACAGTTTTGTGGTACACTTCTGATACATATATACATACATATATATAAATCAATCTGTTGACGATCTGATGCTAAATGCTAAATTTCATCTTTCTGGAATAGTAGTTTCAAGTTTTAGCTGCTTCCGGACTACCTTGAGAGCTTATTAAACACAACTTGTTGGGACTCACTCCCAGAGTTTCTGATTCAGACTGGGGTCAGCATAGAATTTGCATTTTTAAGAAGTTTTCAGGTGATGCTGACATGCAGGTCCTAAGACAAGACCTTGAGAACAACTTTCCTGATTGGTAGAATGAGAACAGAGGGAGGGCAATCCATATTAGTGTTTACTAAACTTAGTAAAGATAGTATTTAAGTTTTGTATTGCCCAAAGAATGAAAATTCTATATATAACAATTATATATATATTAAAATACTAATTTGGTAATAAACCACTACGAAAGAAACTGTGTTTTAGAAACCTAATAAAAAGCAGAGAGCAAATAATCTAATCAATGAACAGTAAGAGTATAATGCTGATTTGACAGATGAGAAAGGCCAAAATAGTTACTTTGGCAATAATACCTAAAGAAAAAATTTTATTCTGCTTTCTTTGACAGAAATTAGAGCAACACAGTTGACCATATTTTGATTACTAATGATAAAATCCATATCTGTACATTTGAAAGGATCTACTTTTTGTTTTTTTCTTTGGTTTAAGACTTTATTTTTTTTTACGGTAATTTTAGGCTTACAACAAAATTGTGGGGGTGATACAGAGATTTCCCACATACCTTCTACCCCCACACATGCATAGCTTGCCCTATTATCAACATCATTTGCCAGATGGTACATTTTTTACCATGGAGAAGCCTACATTAACACGTCATAATCACTCAAAAGTCCATAGACTACCTTAGAATTCACTGTTGGTGTTGTACATCCTATGGGTTTGGGCCAGTGTTTTGTTTTGTTTCTTCTTATTGAAAGAAAAATAATTTGATTTTATAACAAGCTTATGGATCTGTAATTTTTCTAAGACTCTATTTTGCCATCAAATATAATTTTAAAAGATTAATGTTGAAGAGGTGTGTGTGTGTGTTTTGAATGATTACATTCATAGGTAGATATAATGTGAGATTGACCAAAAGTAGCTTTGGTCTTGCACAAGAAACTTAGATTAGAAGTATTTTTTAAATTCTGTTTTGTTCAGCTTGTACTGGCTATACAGATAAAATATTAGAAAAATTATAATTTTTGAATGCTTTGTTATGGTTGAGTACATTTTGTATCATTACACTGTCATAACATCTAATACTTTCGACCTCTTGGGAGCTTGTGATAGACTCGACTATTTTCTTAAAAAAGACTAAATTCTAAATGTAGCCTTTTAAAGTTCATAAGATAGTACAGTAAAGCAAAACAAGTAAAGGGCCCTTTAATAACACATGTGAAAAGGTTAAAAATTCTTATTTACCACTGGAATGATGATCAGTAACATAGGTTTATATTATATTAACAAAACAAAACAAAACACTGTGGAGCACCTGACTGGCTCAGTTGGTAGAGCATGTGACTTTTGGTGTCAGAGTTGTAAGTTTGAGCCTCATATTGGGGATGACAGAGATTACTTAAAAAAAAAAAAAATTACCTACTTGAAAAAAAAATCATTACAATTTTATAAACAAAGACCAAAACTAATATGCATGTATATATCTCAGGATTGTCATACATAGTTAGAACAAATTTTTATGGTGATGAGGACTTTTTAGAAGTATTTTCATAAAAATGTAATATATAGTATTATTATTATTTTTTTAATTTTTGTTTATTTAGTTGACAGAGAGATAGCAGAGAGAGAATACAAGCACAGGAAGTGGGAGAGGGAGAAGCAGGCCCCCTACTGAGCAGGGAGCCCACTGTGGAGGTCCATTCCAGGACCCTGGGATCATGACCTGAGCTGAAGGGAGAGGATTAATGACTGAGCCACCCAGGTGCCCCTATAGTACAGTATTATTAAATATACTCCCTGTAATGTACCTTATGACCCAATGACTTATTTATTTTATAACTGGAAGTTTGTGCCTTTTGACTGCATCCACTCATCCCTTCTCCTTGGCAATCACCAATCTGCTGTCTACATCCATGAGCCTGAATTTTTTTGTTTTGTTTTTTTAGATTGCACATATAAGTGATATCATGTGATATTTATCTTTCTTTGACTTATTTAACATAATGACCTCAAGATCAATTTCTGTTATCACAAATGTCAAGATTTCATTTTTTTTATGGCAGAATAATACTCAACTGAACATATATGCACGTTTATCCACTCCATTGATGAATTGTCATATATTGGCTTATATTATAAATAATGCTTCTATGAATATGTTGGTGCATGCATTTTTTTCAAATTACTTTTTAAATTTTTCTTATAAATATCTACAAGTATAATAGCTAGATCACATGCTAGTTCTATTTTTAGTTTTTGAAGAATTTCCATACTGTTTTCTATAGTGGCTGTACTAGTTTATAGTCCCACCAGTAATGCCCAAGGATTCTTTTACTCCATATGCTCGCCAACCCTTGCCATTTCTTGTCTTTTTTGATAATAGTCATTCTGACAGGTTTGAGATAATACCTTACTGTGGTTTAGAAAAAAATGTTCAGATCTTTTCTTAAATTGTTTTTGTGTGTATGTTTTGTTTGCTATTGAGTTGTATGAGTTCTTTATATATTTTAGATACTACTCCCCCCCCGTTAAGATACATGATTTGTGACTGTTTTCTCTCATTCATTAGTTTTCTTTGCTTGCACTTTTTAAAAAAATTTGATATAGTCTCACTTGTTTATTTCTGCTTTTGTTGTCTTTGTTTTTAAAATCAGATCTTAAAAGTCATTGCCAACACCAGTGTCAAGGAGCTTACCACCTGTGATTTCTTCTAGGAGTTTATGGGTTCAGGTTTAAAAGTCAAGTCTTTAATCCATTTCAGGTTAATTCTTGTGTATGGTGTAAGACGGTATATTTTATTTTGCAAGTAACTGTCTGCTTTTCCCAATGCCATCTATTGAAGAGACCCTTCTTTCCTTATTATATTCTTGGATCCTTTGTTGTATATTAATTGATTATATATGCATAGATTTGTTTCTGAGCTCTCTGTTCTGTTCCACTGATCAATGTGTCTGTGTTTATGCCAATACCATACTATTTGGATTACTATAACTTTGTAATATAGCTTCAAATCAAGGAGTGTGATGCCTCCACTTTTGTTCTTTATCAAGATTTATTTGACTCTTCAGGGTCTTTTGTGGTTCCATACAAATTTTAGGAGTTGGGCTTTATTTTTCCGAAAACTTTAATTGAAATAGAGATTGCATTGAATTGGTAGGTTGCCTTGTTGTATGCATATTTCAACAGTGTTAATTTTTCCAGATCATGAGCACAGAATATCTTTAATTTATGTGTTAGTTTCTTTCACCAATATCTTATAGTTTTGGGTGTATAGGTTTTTCAGTTCCTGGGTTAAATTTATTTGTCAGTGGTTTTGTTGTCATTGTTATTTATTTATTTTTCTTCCTGATGCAGTTGTGAATGGGATTTTACTTAATTTTTCTTTCTGATAATGATAATGATAGCTCATTAGTGTATACAAATGTAACAGATTTTTATATGTTGATTTTTGTATCCTTCAACTTAATGAATTTGTTTTAGTTTTTGTTTGAATTTTTAGGGTTTTCTACATATACTATGCCATTTGCAAATATGACTCTTTCATTATTTCCATTCCAGTTCAGATGTCTTTTATTTCTTTTTCTTGCCTAATCACTCTGGCTAGGATTTCCAACACAGGCATACCTTGTTTTATTGAATATTGCTTTAATACACTTCACAGATAATGTTTTTACAAATTGAAGTTTTGTGGCAAGCCTGCACTGAGCAAATCTGTTGGTGCCATTTTTTTCCAATAGCATTTGATTTCTTCCTATCTGTCATGTTATAGTAATTTTTGCAATATTTCAAACTTTTCATTGTATTTGTTATTATCTGTGATCATTGATTACAACTCACTGAAAGCTCAGATAATGACTAGTGTTTTTTAGCAATGAAGTGATTTTTTTTTTAAGATTTTATATTTTAGAGACAGAAAGAGTGTGGGCAGAGAGGAAGTGGGGGAAGAATTTCAAGCCACCTTTGTAACAGGGTTTGATCTCAAGACCCTGAGATTATGACCTGAGCTGAAACCAAGAATCAGACGTTTAACCAACTGAGCCACACAGGCATCCCAGCAATACACTGTTTTTTAAATTAAGGTATATGTAGTGTTTTCCTTTTTTTGTTTTTTATTTTGTTTTAGACCTCACACTACTGTATCTTTAATGGACAAGAGTTTATTTGACTCACATTATTGTGTCAGTCACTTTATTACAGCTTCTAGAAATGAATCCACAGTATCTCCAATCTGTGCCTATACTATGATGAATAAAAGTAGAGAGAGTGGGTATCCTTGTCTCATTTCTGATCTTAGAAAACAGTTTCAGCTTTCCACTGTTGAGTGTGATGTTAGCTATGGACTTCTCATGTATGGCCTTTTCTCTGTTGAGATACATTCTTTTTATATCCATTTTGTTGATAGTTTTTATCATGAATAGGTGTTGAATTCCATTAGATCTCTTTTCCTGAACTTCTTGAGATAGTCATAAGTATTTTATGCTTAATTTTGTAAATGTGATGTATCATAATGATTTCTGTAGATGTGAAACCATCCTCATAGTCCTGAAATAAATTCCACTTGAACATGGTATATCATCCTTTTAATGTATTGTTGAATTGGGTGATGATATTTTGTTGAGGATTTTTTTCATCTATGTTCATCAGGGATATTAATCTGTAGCTTTCTTTTGTGGAAACCTTGTCTGGTTTTCATAATAGGGCAATTTAAAGATTATTTTATTTTTATTTTTATTTATTTGAAAGAGAGAAACACAGTTAGAGAGGGAACATAAGCAGGTGGAGTGAGAGAGGGAGAAGCAGGCTTCCCGCCAAATAGGGTAATGTGGCCTCATTAAATGAGTTTGGGAATGTTCCCTCCTTTTCTATTTTTAGAGGAGTTTAATGAAAAGAACTAGTATTAAATCTTTGGGTAAATTTATTAGTGAAGCTGTCTGGTTTTGGACTTGTGTTTGCTAGGAGATTTTTTCTTTCTTAATTAATTAATTAATTAATTAATTTTTTATTGTTACTTAATTTTTTTTTCCAGTGTTCCAAGACTCATTCCCCATTCCCCACAGCCAGTGCTCCATACTTTAGGTATCCCCAGTACCCACCACCAGGCTCTCCCATCCCTCCACCCCCCTCCCTCCAAGTCCCTCAGTTTGTTTCTATATCCAAAGTCTCTGTTGTTTTGTTTCCCTCCCTGGATTACCCTAGTTCCCATTTACTTTTCGTCTCCCACTGTCCTCCAGGTTATACCTCATGCACCACAAGTAAGTGAAACCATGTAATACTTAACTTTCTCTTCTTGGCTTATTTCACTCAGCAAAATCTCTTCCAGTCCAGTCCATGTTGCTACAAAAGTTGGATATTCATCCATTCTGCTGGAGGCATAGTATTCCATTGTATATATGTACCACATCTTCTTTATCCATTCATCTGTTGATGGGCACCTTGACTCTTTCCACAGTTTGGCGATTGTGGCCATTGCTGCGATGAACATTGGTGTACATATAGCCCTTCTTTTCACTACATCTGTATCTTTGGGGTAAATGCCCAGTAGTGCAATTGCAGGGTCATAGGGTAACTCTATCTTTAATTTTTTAAAGAATCTCCACACCGTTTTCCAAAGCGGCTGCACCAGTTTACATTCCCACCAACAGTGTAAGAGGGTTCCCCTTTCTCCGCAGCCTCTCCAACACTTGTTTCCTGTCTTGTTAATTTTGGCCATTCTGACTGGTGTAAGGTGGTATCTCAGTGTGGTTTTGATTTGAATTTCCCTGATAGCTAGTGACGCTGAACATTTTTTCATGTCTCTGTTAGCCATTTGTATATCTTCTACGGAGAACTGCCTCTTCATGTCTCTTGCCCATTTTTTGATGTGTTCATCTTCTTTTTGGGTGTTGAGTTTGAGTAGTTCTTTATAGATCTTGGATACCAGCCCTTTGTCTGTAGTGCCATTTGCAAATATCTTCTCCCATTCTGTGGGTTGCCTCTTTGTTTTGTTGACTGTTTCCTTTGCTATACAGAAGCTTTTTATTTTGATGAAGTCCCAGAAGTTCATTTTCGCTTTTGTCTCCTTTGCCTTTGGAGACGTGTCTTGAAAGAAGTTGCTGTGGCCGATGTCAAAGAAGTTACTGCCTATGTTCTCTTCCAGGATTTTGATGGATTCCTGCCTCACGTTGAGGTCTTTCATCCATTTCGAGTTTGCCTTTGTGTATGGTGTAAGACAATGGTCTAGTTTATTCTTCTTTATGTAGCTGTCCAATTTTCCCAGCACCATTTATTGAAGAGACTGTCTTTTTTCCATTGGATATTTTTTCCTGCTTTGTCAAAGTTGATTTGACCATAGATTTGTGGGTCCATATGTGGGCTCTCCCTCTGTTCCATTGGTCTAGTTCTCTGTATTTGTGCCAGTACCATGCTGTCTTGGTAATCACAGCTTTGTAATAAAGCCTGAAGTCATGTAATGAGATGCCCCCAGCTTTGCTTTTCTTCTTCAGCAATTCCTTAGCATTTCGGGGTCTTTTTTGGTTCCATATAAATTTTAGGATTGTTTGTTCTAACGTTTTGAAGAATGTTGGTGGAATTTTGATCGGAATCGCGTTGAAAGTATAGATTGCTCTGGGCAGTATAGACATTTTGACAATGTTTATTCTTCCGATCCATGAGCATGGAATGCTCTTCCATCTTTTTGTGTCTTCTTCAATTTCTTTCATGAGTGTTCTGTAGTTCCTCGAGTACAGATCCTTGACTTCTTTGGTTAGGTTTATTCCTAAGTATCTTATAGATTTTGGTGTTATAGTAAATGGAATTGATTCTCTGATTTCTCTTTCTATTTTTTCGTTGTTGGTGTATAACAATGCAACTGATTTCTGTGCATTGATTTTGTATCCTGCCACATTACTAAATTGTTGTATGAGTTCTAGTAGTTTGGGGGTAGAGTCTTTTGGGTTTTCCACATAGTGTATCATGTCATCTGCAAAGACAGAGTTTGACTTCCTCTTTGCCAATTTTTATTTCTTTCTGTTGTCTGATTGCTGTTGCTGGACTTCTAACACTGTGTTTAACAGTAATGGTGAGAGTGGGCATCCTTGCCTTGTTCCTGATCTCAGAGGAAAGGCTGTCAGTTTTTCCCCATTGAGGATGATATTCGCTGTGGGTTTTTCGTAGATAGATTTTATGAGATTGAGAAATGTTTCTTCTATCCCTATACTTTGAAGAGTTTTGATCAGGAACGGATGTTGTATTTTTTCAAATGCCTTTTCTGCATCAATTGAGAGTACCATGTGGTTTTCCTCTCTTCTCTTCTTGATTTGTTCTATCACGTTGGTTGTTTTGCGAGTGTTGAACCACCCCTGCATCCCTGGGATAAAACCCACCTGGCCATGGTGGATAATCTTTTTAATGTATTGTTGGATCCTGTTAGCAAGGATCTTTTTGAGAATCTTGGCATCCGTATTCATCAGCGATATTGGTCTGAAGTTCTCCTTTTTGATGGGGTCTTTGTCTGGTTTGGGGATTAGAGTGATGCTGGCTTCATAGAAAGAGTCTGGAAATTTTCCTTCCATTTCTATTTTTTGAAAGAGCTTCAAGAGAATAGGCGTTATTTCTTCTTTGAATGTTTGGTAGAATTCCCCAGGGAATCCATCTGGGCCTGGACTCTTGTTTTTGGGGAGGTTTTTGATCACTGCTTCAATCTCATTACTAGATATAGGTCTATTCAGATCGCCAATGTCTTCCTGTTTCAGTCTTGTTAGTTTATAGGTTTCTAGGAATGTATCCATCTCTTCTAGGTTGTTAAACATATTGGCATATAATTGTTGATAGTAATTTTTGATGATTGTTTCTATTTCCTTGGTGTTAGTCGTGATCTCTCTCTCCCCTTTCATTCATGATTTTATTAATTTGGGTCTTCTCCCTTTTCCTTTGCGCTAGTTTGGCCAATGGTTTATCGATCTTATTGATTCTTTCAAAGAACCAGCTTCTAGTGTCGTTGATGCGTTCTACTGTATCTCTAGTTTCTGATTCATTCATCTCTGCTCTAATCCTTATTATCTCCCGCCTTTTGTGGGGGGTTGGTTTAATTTTTTGTTGATTTTCCAGTTCTTTAAGGTGTATTGAGAGTTGGTGTATTCGGGATTTTTCAATTTTTTTTAGTGAGGCTTGGATGGATATGAATTTCCCCCTTAGGACTGCCTCTGCTGTATCCCATACATTTTGGATCGACGTATCTTCATTCTCACTGGTCTCCATGAAGTGTTTCAGTTCTTCTTTGATTTCTTGGTTGATCCACATATTCTTGAGTATTATCGTCTTTAGCTTCCAAGTGTTTGATTTTCTCCTGCACTTTTTATGGTGGTTGAGTTCCAGTTTTATGGCATTGTGGTCAGAGAATATGCAGGGAATAATTTCAATCTTCTGGTATCGGTTGAGCCCTGATTTGTGACCTAGTATGTGGTCTATTCTGGAGAAAGTTCCATGTGCATTCGAGAAGAATGAGTATTCTGCTGTTCTAGGGTGAAATGTTCTGAATATATCTATGAGATCCATCTGGTCCAATGTGTCATTCAAGGCTCTTGATTCTTTGTTGATTTTCTGTTTAGATGATCTGTCCATTGCTGAGAGTGATGTGTTAAGATCTCCTACAATTAATGTATTTGCATCAATATGATTCTTTATTTTGTTTAACCATTGGCTTATGTAGTTGGCTGCTCCCATGTTAGGGGCATAAATATTTACAATTGTTAGATCTTCTTGATGTATAGACCCTTTAAGGATGATGTAGTGTCCTTCTGTGTCTTTGACTACAGTCTTTAGACTAAAATCCAATTTGTCTTGTATGAGAATCGCTACCCTGGCTTTCTTTTGGGGTCCATTGGCATGAAAGATGGTCTTCCATCCCCTCACTTTCATTCTGGAAGTGTCGTTAGACTCAAGGTGAGTCTCCTGTAAACAGCATATGGATGGGTCCTGTCATTTTATCCAGTCTGCAACCCTGTGTCTTTTTATTGGAGTATTTAGGCTGTTCACATTGAGGGTGATTATTGATCGATATGTTTGTATTGACATCATGTTGCCTATGGAGTTCATGTTTCTATAAGTTACCTCTGTATATTTCTGTTTTGTGTCACTCTTGGGTTCGTTTCTCCTCTAAAGAACCCCTCTTAGTATTTCTAGTAGTGCTGGCCTGGTGGTTGCATAATCTTTTAGACCTTTGCAGTCTTGGAAGCTCTTTATTTCTCCTTCCATTTTGAAAGTCAACCTTGCTGGATACATTATCCTAGGTTGCATATTTTTGTCATGTAACTTCCTGAATATGTCTTGCCAGCCCTTTCTGGCTTGCCAGGTTTCTGTGGAAAGGTCTGACGTTATTCTGAAGGTCCTCCCTCTATAGGTAAGGGATCACTTCCTCCTAGCTGCCCTTAAGACATAGTCTTTGGTTTTATGGTTTGAGAATTTTACTATTATGTGCCTGGAGGTTTTTCTGGCCTCATTGATCTTGGGGGGTGTCCTCTCTACTTCTAGGACATGAACATTTGTTTCATTCCTCAGATTTGGGAATTTTTCATCCATGATTTGTTCAACGATATCTTCTAGGCTTCTCTCTCTCTCAATTTCTTCAGGGATTCCAATAATTCTGATATTGGAGCATTTCATGGCATCATTTATTTCCCTTATTCTGTTCTCCCTGGATTTTAGCTATTTGCTCCAAGACTTCTCTTGCTCCTCCTTCTTAATCCATCTGTCTTCTAAATCACTGATAAGATCTTCAGCTTCACTTACTCTGGCTGTTAGCATATTTAAATTAGATTGCATCTCATCTAAAGCCTTTGTAACCTCAGCTTTCACTTCTGTTACTATGGCTTCCACTTTGAGACTAATGTTCTTTTCTAAATTGACCATTGCTCAGACTATTGCTGCCCTGAATTCCATTTCTGTCATATTGTTTATGTTCATTTCCAGTAATTCTGTGACCGAGGTTACACTCTTGGGGTTCTTCTTCTGTTTGGTGTTCCTTCTTGAGTCATTGTGGCGAGGAGTGGTTGAGGGGGTGTATAACAGCCACTATGTAGGTGGATTGGTCGTTTGAAGGTTTTGGAGCAACCAGAATTCACCACCGAAAAGGAAGGAGAAGGAAAAAAGAAAATGGAAGAGTGGAAGCAAGAAAAGAAACCCCTGCCAGAGCGGGGCCTTGTGGTAGGATTTATATGGTACAAAACTGTTACAGGGTAAAGAAAATGGTTTTCAAGGGTAAATGAAGAGATCAAAAAGCGAAGCCCAACCTATATGACCTCCAAGACCAGTATTTATATAATACAAAAGCAAAGATGTTTACACAGACACACTGACAAACTGAAATGGGAAGGTGAGGGCAGAGACTTCTTGTGGGCAGCAATGCGTTTCAGATGCTCCCGAGTTTGTCTTGTTATTATTGTTGGAGGAGCCCACTTTCAAAAGATATAGGGAGATTAGAACTGGTTGTATATAGGGGTAGTACTGAATAGGGATGTGGGATTGACTTGAAGCTTATAACAACATGTACACATAAAAGAGAGAATAAAGGAAAGAGGAGAGAAGAATGGGGAAAACAGAATAAGCGAACAGGAAACAAGAGGCAACAACAAAAGCAGAAAATATAGGAGTGTGTTTGAAAAAATTTCAGGGTAAAAAAAAATGTTATGGGGTGTTGTATTGGGTATCACGTTGTGATAAGAAGGGGGTTTAAATATTGAAAGAAGAAAAACCGTGAGAATGTATTTTTAAGCTTAAAATCGAAGCTTTAAAAATAAAAATAGAAAAAAAGTTTTAAAAAGCAAATAAGGTGGAAAACTGTATCAATGAGTTGTAGGGCTTTTGGTACTTGTAGTCAGTGCCTGGAGTTTAATAAATTGCTTTTCCCCCGATTTGGGGTTTTGCAGTTTGAGTGTTGTCCTCCTGAGCTTCTGGCTTGCTTTCTGGGGGCGGGGCCTGCCGCACAGTTTCAGTCCTTCTACCTGGGCTGGGTATCTCTGCCCCCTTGCTAGAGGCTGGTCTCCATGGTAACCAGGTTATCGGGTTATAATTCTCTGGTAGCGGAGCGTTGTTCTTTTATGTCTTTTTTCAGCTGCTGAGTAAGTGAAGTCTGAGTAAGATGTCTGCGCCCAGACCTCCCTCCCAGAGAGAGCCTCCACACAGAGAGGGCCTCTTTCCAGCCTCCCAGTTGGCAGCCTGTCACAGCCGGCCTGGTGCAGATTTTGTATTGATTTCTGCCCATGCCCCTGCTTGTCGCTTCACTCCCACACCTCAAAACCACAACTCCTTTTGGATCGCGCGACCTTGTCTGCGCCCCGGGACCCGCGGCCTCTCCGGTCCCACGCAAGTCTGTAAAATCACCTTCCCTGGGGGGTCCGAACCCGGCCCATGGGGTGGAGAGAAGCGGGAGAGAAAGACAGTGGCGGAAAAATAGAATCCATCCCCGCCACTCTCGCTGAGATCCCCTGTGCCACGAAGCCCTGCTTCTCTGTCTTAAGCAGTGGGGGGATAGACTCCGCACCCCAGCCCCTCTAGTTCTCTGGAGCTGCAGGGCAGAAAAATAGAATCCACGCCCGCCGCTCTCCTGGCAGCTGCGGCGGCTGCTACTGTGGCGGTGGCGGCGGCAAAAATAATTTAAAAAGTCTCCTTGCCTTGCCTCCTCTGCTGTGTCCCCTTTTTTGTCTTGCCCCGATTCAGACCATAATCTGCTGTTATTACTCACTCACAGAGCACTTTAGTATTGGGGTATTTGCTTTTAATGGTTCAGCACTGCGGGCTTCCTCCCCCACACCCCTGTCTCTGGGGGCAAGCCTCCGGTCCCTCTTACTAGTTTCTACCTTTTTGCGGATAGTCTTTGTCTCTCGTGGTGATCCTGAAGTGCGAAATATCACATTTCAGGCTGATTTCATGGGTGCTCACAGTGGTCCTGTAAGTGGTTTTTTTTGCTGGAAATCAGCTCTCTTCAGGGAACTCCCCGAAATGTGGTCACCTGGCCTTTCGCCATCTTCTTCCCCTCAAATATCGACCGTGTCTGCTAGGACATTTTTGATTACTATTCGTTCTTGACAGAGAGAGAATAAGCAAGGGGAATGGCAGGCAGAGAGAGAGGGAGAACTATGCTCTCTGTAAAGCAGGGGAGCCTGATGTGGAACTCATTCCCAGGACCCTGGGATCATGACCTGAGCTGAAGGCAGTCACTTACCCAACTGAGCCACCCAGATACCCACTGATTCAATCTCTTTACTAGTAATTGGTCTATTCAAATTTTCAATTTCTTTATAATTCAGCCTTGGAAGGCTTATGTTTCTAGGAATTTATCCGTTTTTCCTAGGTTCTCCAATTTGTCAGTGTTTAATTGTTCATAGTATTTTCCTATTATCTTTTTATTTCTGTGATATAAGTTTTAATGTCTCCTCTTTTATTTCTCAATTTGTTTAAGTCCTTTTCTTGGTAATTCTAGCTAAAGATTTGTTATGTTTCTCTTTGCAAAGAACTAGCTCTTAGTTTTTTGTTTGTTTTTGTTTTTTGTTTTTGTATTTTTATCCTCTAATTCATTTATTTACACTCTTATCTTGGTTATTTCCTTTCTTACACTAGCTGTGCTTTGTTCTTTTGCTAGTTTCTTGAGGTATAAAGTTAAATTTTTGAGATTTTTCTTGATTTGAGTTAGACATTTATTGCTGTGAACCCCCTGTTAGAACTGCTATTGCTGCATCAAGTTTTATTATGTCTATTTCCATTTTCATTTGTCTCAAGATATATTTTTAAAAATTTATCTTATTTCTTCGATCCATTGATTTTTCATTAGTATGTTGCTTCATCTCTACATATCTGTGAAACTTCCAGTTTTCTTTTTGTAATGAATTTCTGGTTTTGTAACACTATGGAAAGAAGAGATGTTTGATTGGATTTCAGTCTTCTGAAGTTTATTAAGACTTGTTTTATGGTCTAACATATGACCTTTCCTAGAAAATGTTCCCTGTGCACTTGAGAAGAATATGCATCTGTTGCTTTTAGATGAAATGTTCTGTGTATATCTGTTAAGTCCATCTGGTCTAATACACTATTTGAGGTATTGTAATCCCCTACACTATTGTATTGTTATTTCTCCTTTTGGTCTGTTAATATTTGTTTTATGTATTTAGGTATATAAATATTTACAAATGTTATATCTTCTTGTTAGAATTACCTCTTTATCATTATATAATTCCTTCCTTTGTTTCTTATTAGGTTTTTTTTGTCCATTTTGTCTAATTATAGCTTATATTTATATTACTTTAAGTGTCCTCAATGATAAATGAAGGGACTGGGCTATCACCAGGTAGTCTCAAAAATACTTATTTAATTTATTGATGTCAACAACTCAACAGCAATATCAATTAGCTAATCTTTTTCTTTAAAAGTTAAATGTAGAATTCTTTTTTTTTACAAATAAATAATATTTCTTGATTTTTATCTTTATGCACATTTTACTTATTGATTTCAAATCCAGATAATGTATTTATAATTTTTTTTCTTTTGGTTAAACAATAAAATGATGTAATAAAAGTGTTGAAGAAATTAATATGCTAAAGGGAAAAAAATGGGAGAGAGACAAATCAAAAAGCAGATTCAGTGATAGAGAACAAAATGATGACTACCAGAGGGGAGTTGTGTAAGAGAATGGGTTAAGCAGGTCATAGGGATTAAGGAGTGCATGTGTCATGATGAGCACAGGGTAATGTATGGAAGTGTTGAATTACTATATTGTATACCTGAAACTAATATAGCACTATGTGTTAACTAACTGGAATTAAAATTAAAACTTAAAAATTGAAATCATACAAGCATAGACCATATCAATTACTCATGAATAAGCACTGTTTCTACTTGAGTATATATATTTTCAGGAGTTTTACTATACAAATGTAATTATATTTAAAAACAGAAATGAAATATTTTACATAGAGCTTTAAAAAATTGATTTTCTAAAATGTTTTTTTGGCTGCCTTTGAGTTTAATTCTAGAGGTTGAGAATGTTTATGGATGGGAGCTTAACCCCCCCCCCTCACACACACACACATAGCTATAAGGCAGTGATTAAAATTAGTGCATTTACAGTTGAGGGATGGATCTTGATTAACCCCATACTGAATATTATTGTAAACTAATGTTATGTAACACATGGTTTTAACTTGGCCAATGATGTTGCTGTTAATCTTTATTCCCTACAGAAAAACTAAGGGAGTGATGGAAGGATACCATTGGCTATCTGTAGTCCAAATAAGTAAAACATTAGACAACAGCCATATGGTCTAAAACTATTTAGCTTTATTTTTATTTACTCAAAGTCAATTATGCCACATCTTCCAAAGGGATAAGTGCACACTGGGGAATATTTTGCTGAGAGAACATTACTTTCTAAGAGCCGGAAAGCACTTAACCTTCATTCGGCATCTCCAGTCTGTTCCCATATCTTGTTCTGGTATCACCATCCTGCTTCTGTGTTATTGCTTCAAAACATTTGTTTTGGCAACAAAATTCTCTTAATATAGCTTTAAGTAGTGCCATTTTCTATCTGCACTTAAGACATGCTTATCTCTAGGGATAAAAATGGAGAAATGGCTTCTTCCATGTGAAATCATTAATTTACCAGCTTTCATCAAACAGTTTTTGGCCAGCTGAAGGGAAAAGTGAACCCAGTTTTGCTGATGAGATCTTACTGCCCAGTGGCTTTTAGTGGAATGTTTTGGTCTTTGGTGGCCTTTACCCTAGATGTCTTTTCTAGTCTTAGCAGCCCTTGCCTGCTGATACAGGCTAGCATCATAGAGTGAGGGTATTCTTTCAGTACAGGATAGTTCAGCACTCTCAAATAACACTAGATTGTGCATCTTTCACTGAATTCCAACACAGAACCTACATGTTCACTCACTTTCCCAATTATGCACAATTACATTGTAACAGACATTGTATAATCTGATAGAGCTTACTGTCTTTTAAAAAAATATATTAGCACTAATTTTACAATTACCAGACTTTAACTTCCTACCAAAATGTCTTAGCTTTTGAGATTTGCAATACCTCTTAATTTACTATGTAACACACCTCTCATTCTTCCCAGAATGGATTCTTTTTCCCTTTGATTCCTAGAACTCCCTTGGGAGATATCATATTTGTACATAGCCCTGTTCTCTTGACCATAGTGTGTGGGCCCAAAGGTGGGCTTCTAACATGATCTTACAGATTCACCTACTGAGGACAGACTAATTCTGATTATCCCATGTTTCACAACCTGAAGAATTATCTCCGTGGCCCAGTTTATTTGTTAGTGAACTGCTTTCCATATAAATACTCACTCTCAGCAAGTTTGTTTTCTGTTGACTATAGAGAAATGTAATGTGTAGAGAAAGAGAATCATAAAGCCAACGTTCAGGTAAGTAGAGGATAGAGTTAGAGCCAACTTGATGGTATGCAAGTTTGTTATTCCAGTTGTACCTGAAGCTTTGGTACATTTTAGACTCTACTCCAGCATAGTTGTTTATTAGATACTCTTGTACCCTTCTAAGAGTTTTTCCATTTTGCTTTATGAAATCTGAGTTGGCTTGCTGCTAATAATAAACAAGAAAGCCCTAACTAATACATGGGTACAGCAGAGGTCCTGAGGTCTGACGTGAGTTATGAGAAAGCGGTCATATCCCACTTAGAGTGCAATGCTTAAATTGTGTTTCCTTTAGCATGCTCCCAGCAGACTACACTATTTGGGTACTCAGACTTACGCTTTGTAAATCAGTGTCTTTATTAAGGATCGTTTTCATAAAATTGGCATTATAACTTTGGTTAAAAACATGGAAAAACAATAAAAAGCTATTACTGTTTACAATCAATATGAAGCTTATCAGCTACATTGTAAAAATTACAAAATAGATAACAAAGATTACAAAACAAAAACAAAAAAAAACAGGAGCAAGAATGTGCAACAGTGACCCTAAGATTAATGAATACATTATGTCTAGAATATACTGACTGTGTCCAAGCAAAAATCCCTATTTAAGAGACAATGGAGAGAATGTGGCTAATATCCTTTGAGGCATTGCGAGTTAATTCAGAAATAAAATGTTTGTTTCTAAATAAACATTTTATAGAGCCACTATTTCAGCAAATTATTTAAAATGATTTTATTCTTTATAATTAATGTGTTAATGGCATTATTTTATCCTCCTGGAAAATGGTTGGAAAACTACAGCCTTCATGCCAAATTTGGCCCACTGCCTGTTTTTGTAAATAAGGTTTTTTGGAACAAAGCCATGCTCATTCATTTAGTATCCTCTATGGCTGCTTTCACTCTGTAATGGCAAAGTTCAGTACTTGAGACAAAGAACTTATACCCTGAATAGTCTCAAATATATGACATGACTGTTTATAGAAAAAGTTTGCTGACCTCTGTTCTAAAAATTATTTTTCTTTTTTATGTAAGAAAATTGATTTTGATGTAAATGTATTTTTGAAGTAAGTTCAAATTTCAGGAATAAAACCACTGTGTACATTTTATATTTCTTTAGTCTACTACATCCTGTGTGTACAAACTTAGATCAATTAATAAATTGCCTTATTCTTGTGATAGCTCTCCTGATTAAGTCTTCCATTTTTGGAAAAAAAAAATTCTCAGAATTTGAACTACATTCCTGAATGTTTTATAACTTTCTAGTCCCTACAGAAATGGTTCTTCTTATATACAACTCCTCCTGTTGTATATAGCTCCCTGGGACCACAGAGGTTTTCCTAAATTCCTTCCTCTCCCCTATGCAGATTTCTAGTTCTTATGTATTAGTCTTGAGGACCACCATGAGATGAAAGATTTTCCAGAAGTTGCAGACCTAGCAGAGTTTAGGCCTTAATCCTGTGATACTAAAGTCTCAGGCATTGTATCTCTAGGTGGCACAGTCTAAGAAAATTGGATCAGAAATTGACATCTAAGTTAAAATTTTATCTCTGTCATTTACTCTAGAGTCCTATTAAGTAAGTTATTTAATTTTTGCAATGGCTCATAGGTCTTTACGTGATCAGAAACATTCATGCACACCTGTGTAATAGTGCAAACCTGTACTCTGTTGTTCTGACCTCATTACTTAGGATTCTCTCCTCCCTTTTCCTCACATCGGATAAATATGCTCTCACCTCTTGGTCTTTGCCCACGGTGTCCCTTCTGTCTGGGGTACATTCTCTGTGATATTTGTGTGGCTTATTTTTTCATATCCTCAATGACTTTCCTGGCATCTGTATTGAAAATTATGCAGCCTCTTGCAATGCACGTATTCCCTGTCCCTCTTTTTCCTTTAGCATTTATCATCATCTGACATAAAATGTTTTACAGCTCCATTTTGTCTCTCTGAGAAGGAGACAGTTGGCCTCTTTGAGTTCAAAATGATTTTTTTACTTTTTGTTCATGATGCATTCCTGGTATCCAGAAAGGAATGTTCTCCTAAAATAAGATTGAAGAAATGAAAAAATGGCCTGAACCATTTGGAAATGAATGAATGAGACATAATTTATAAAGGAGGTAGATGGTATACATTGAATGTTTGTAAACTATGAAATAGCAGATTTCTATTCTATCTTTTATTGCCAACATTTAACGGCTGCTTGCTTTCTCTATGATTAGAAAACTTTTTTTTTTTTTTTGTACAATTAGAGTAGCTCACCAGAATAAACGTAGCCAACAAGTTTTACTCTTTATATTTAGGGTTTAAATCCTGAATCCTGATTCTATTTATATTTTTAGGGTACAGTAATGGAAATATAAAACTCCTTTTGCTCAGTTATTCTCCTTCTCTTCCTCCTGTTGTGCTTTCCCTCCCTCCTGTCCTGCTCTCCCTCTGTCCTGTTCTCTTCAATTTCATAAAGGGCCTGGATCTCTTACATTCTACATGTAGTTCAGTAATGCTACCTTTCCATTCCAAAGAGTAATTTTTGTGCTTGTTCATAGTCATGTGCTTATTATATTTTTTTCAATAAAAAGTGTGAGAAAGCAAACACTATATACTTTCAAATAAATCAATTGTATATCCTCTCATGGAAACACAGACTTATAAAGGTCACAAAGAACTGAATTTAAAAATCCTATTATATTTTGACACTAGGCTTAAAAGCACACCATTTGGGAAACTTAACACTTCAGTATCATGTTTGGCTTCATTATTTACTATGCGAATGGAAACCATGACAACAGCATTTGAACACATTTTTCCAGATTTTTCTATTAATGCATATGTGTGAATGCATTTTTGAAAAGCTCTTAAGAGAACATGAGAAACATTGCAGATACAACTACTTGAACATTAGGAAAAAGCCTCTCCTGTCATTAGAGCAGGGTATTCAGTAGTCACTGTTTGAGTGGTCACTTTCATGTCACACTTTAGTACTGATTTTTGGTATAATCATTGAGACCTGCCTGATAAACGCATAAAAATGCTTAATTTTAGGAAGCACTTATGTGATATCTATTTATCAAAGCTGAGGCACTAAGAAATGTTTGTGCCTTTTCCTGCCTTAGTGAGTGTATTAAATGGGATATGTTTCAGAAAAAAAGAATGATTAATCTTTCAGTTTCATGGTGGCTGTTAAAAGTCAATTTAGATCTGAATTTCTAGTTTTGTTTTGTTAACATATGCTAAACTCTAATTTAATAAACAGAATGATTAACTCCTTTTGAAGAAAAGCGTATTTATATAGCTGCAAGAAAAGTCATACTTTATCAAATATTTTGGTGGCAATAACTTATCAAAAAATGTTTTATAAATGTTAAAGTCTTTAAAAATTTATCCCAGTACTACATGGGAAATAATAACATTTGAAAGATTTATCATAAATCATATATTCAGATTTAGTTTTCAGTTTTATTGATACAGATCTCATAACTAGTTCTTCTCCCTCTTCCCTTGGCAGGAAGGAAGTTACATTTATAAGTTTTTCCTTACCAACAATACATCAAAATTTTGGGGGGAAAAGCTGCTCTTCTGAATAGTATAATATTTACCTGAAGCTCCTTTAGGATTTCTCAGTTAGGCAGAAGCAAATGATTATAACCTGTATCATACACTGTAGTAAAAAGGCCAAATTGCACTATTTCCATTATTCGATAAATATATACTGAGTGCTTTATTATATACAAATTTAATTTAGAAATAACTCTGTGTGGTATTTTGGGAATTTTTAAGGGAAAAAATAAAAACTTGTTTCTGCTTTGTATTTTATTTCCCCAACCTTTTATCAAGAAGACTTTTATAAAGGTATTACAATGTCAGTTAAAATCAAGCTATAGTAAGATATTAAGTTTGATATTTTTTCATACAAAATATAGAAAGGAGATAGGTTTAACTTGATATTTTCTAGATAACCTGACTTAAGCTGTATTTCAAGTGTGCTTGGAAATGAAATTAAAGAATGCAAAATACTAGAAGTTCATAAAATATTTTTAAAGGTAACAAGGTTTGTGGGTTGATTTGCATCTTCCTTAAAACAAAAAAAAATGCATCGAAATCATAATCCCCAGCACCTGTTAATGCTACCTGTTTTGAAGACAGAATCTTTCCAGATGTAATCAAAGTGAAGTCCTAATGGATTAGTAAAAGAGCCATGTGAAGACAGTGAAACAGTGAGAATGTCATGTCATGTTGGAAACAAACATTAGAGCAGTGGGTCTTTAAGCCAAGAAAAGTCAAGTATTTCTGGCCACCATCAGAAGCTTGGAAAGCGGCATAGAACAGATTCTCCCTCAGAATCCTCAGAAGGATTCAACCCTGCCAACACATTGATTTTGGACTTTATATCTCCAGAACTGTGAGAGAATAAATTTATGTTGTTTTAAGATACCCAGTTTGTGGTAATTTGTTACAGCAGCCCTAGGAAATTAATACAGCATCTCTAATTTATAAGAGAAATCCCCTTTTGGCCAATTAAAGAAGAAAATCTCACTAAACTTATATTGAAAATCACAGAGGATATACACAAAATCCTCTCTCATTTTGGGAAATTTATCCATAAGATAAGTTTATAAAATTATTAAACCCAAGATAATGCATAATGCATAAGACAGGAAACCAAAGAACAGTAACTTCAGCAAAATAGAAATTTCACTATTACTGGAAGAATTCCAGAGGTAGGCATGAAGGAAGGCAAGGGTTAACATTATGCTCCATCTGCCTTGCCCCACCATATTTCTCACATGGTTTCCACTCTAGATCATTGCTTGAGTTCTAGCCATCCCTCTACATTTGTCAGTGAGAAGAAAGGAGATGAAGGTCACTCCCTCTCCCCCTCCCCACTTTAAGGTTACTTCTCAGAAGTCACATGTTGTACTTTGTTCCTATCCTTTATGTTAAAAGTAAGTTATATGGCCTCAATTTGCTGCAAGGTAGACTAGGAGTTATAGCTTTTCTTCCTGGTGGACATGTGCTTACCTAAATATCAAGGGTTCTATTAATAATAATGGAGAAGAGAATGAATATGGGGCAATCACCAGCCTCTGCTAGATCCCCCAAAAATCCCAAAGTGAAGCCTATTATTTTGTAGCACAAACTTTAATAAAAAGGATTTTTTTTTTTTTTAGATAACAGTTGAGATGAAAAGTCACAAAATGAAATGGACCTCCCACAACCGGAACTCTCAATTCTGTGATTTAAGTACCTCAGGGATCTTTTGACTTCCTTCAATCTCCATTGACTACAACACCTTTTACAATGGTATTTTCCTGATTTGTCTTCCTGCCTCTCATCTTGCACCTTGCAATGTATCTTTACTCTTTATTGATTTCCAGTATGTGAAAGATAATTTCTGAGATTTGAACATTGCTTACAAAGTCCTCTGTGAGCTTCTCACCTCCCACCCTCATTCTACCACTATTCATTGTGGCCCCTATGCTTCAGTCATTCTAGGTTTTCCTTGGTCCCTTCACTATTTAACAGTCTCTTAAATCTTCATCATTGTACCCATTTTTCCCACTGCCTGGATTGTTTGTATCTACCATTTTTACCTAGACAAATTCTACTCATTCTTCATTTTTTTTTAAAGATTTTATTTGTCAGAGAGAGGGAGAAATAAAGAGCACAAGCAGAGGGGCAGAGGGAGAAGCAGGCTCCCTGCTGAGGAAGGAGTCCAGTGCAGGACTTCATTCCAGGACCCTTGGTCATGACCTGAGCTGCAGGCAGATGCTTAACCAACCAGGCACCCAGGCATCCTTCTACTCATTCTTTAAATCTCAGCTTACAATTTGTGTTCTTAGAGTACCCTTCTCAACTCACTTTTTATTAGCTCCAGTAGGCTCCCTGTACTATTTTCTTGCTATTTTTTTAAACTACCAATCTCTCTTAGAATTTCTTATTTAATAAGGACCTCTTTATTTTGTTTTCTTCTTTATTTCCAATGCTAGTATAGACTGTGGGGTATATCGATAGTAAGAGCTCACTATTTTTTTACTAGATTAAAATGTACTTCAATTTTATGAGAAAACCCTTCTAAATTAACATTTAAAATACTTTTATGAATATTCTGTATACTCATTAATTCATTATCATTGTGCATTACTCTTCCAGGTCTCTAGCATGAGTTCTACTTTATGAATATTTTCTGAATAGAATTATAAAGGTGTGTGTGTGTTGTTGTTGTTGTTGTTGCTTTTTAATCAATAATATTTGCTTTTGTGTGGTAGGCATAGTGCAAGGAGCTTAACATACACTACCGGATAAAACAAGCATTGATATCCTCTTCATGGAGGTATCACTCTCAGATAAATTATGTATATAATAATTTAATAATGTTTGATGATAGAATATGGTGACATCTGTATGCTAGAATATTCTGTGGCCCATTTAAAAAATGTGACAAACATCTCTTGACAAGAAAGATGTATTGCTAAGTGTTACAGTTTATAAAACACATATTACTATAAGATTCTACTTTTGTATAAGAGTATATCTGAATATATATCTGAAAGGATTAAGCTTACAATACTAAAAGGTTTTTCTGAGCTCGCATTAAAAGTAGTAATCTCTGAGGTTTCCTTCTGTCTTTCTGAAATGTATTTGTTTTTAAAAATATATAAAATTACAAAAATTTCATTAAATAAGAGAAATATCATTTTCCAGGATTAGACTCTTGTCTTTCAGTAATTAGATGTGCATCTGACCTAGAAAAGTCAAATAGCAATTTTGAATGAATGGTCATGTGAGTTATAATGGAATTATGGTTCTTGCATAGAGTGTCTTAAAGAGGCAGCAAAACTGCCCCCTACAATGGATGTGGCAGAAATAACTTCATTGAATTAATTTAAATAATTTGCTCACCTTAATTTACATAGACACATAACTTGCTCCCTATGTCCCATGGAACTGATTTGTGCCGTAGAGGATTTGAACTAGGTAAAATAGCTGCTATTTCCCGAGTGCCTGCTGTGTTGGAAGCATCAGACTAAATCCCGTGTTCTGTTGCTAATTCTCATGACCATCCTGCAAGGTGGACACAGGTAACTTGCCCAAGGTTATTCACTAAGTGGCAGACCAGGGATTTGAATCTGTCCAACTAATTCTGGCACAGCATGGATGTCAGTGGGAACAGGGAAAGGTCATGAAATTCTACACATGCAAGGAATTCTCCTTCCTGGAACCTTATTATACTGACAGTGTGCCCTAGTTTATCCTCCAAAGTTCTTAGGAATCAGGAGGCTTATTTTTCTGTGATTGGTAATCTATGGTTTCCTGAAAATACTCTCACTTAAATAAAAAGAAATTTCAGAGTTCTTCTGGCTTCATTCATGAGGACTCAAAGTAAGAATAGAAATACACCAATCTCTTCCCAGAATAATTTTCTTTTAAAGTCCTTTGTTTTCTATCTTGGGTAATGTCCACTTATCACTAAATAACATTTCCAGTTGCTATTCTTTTTTGGCACTAAGACAGCTTTCTACTCTATTCTGTGCTTCAGAATAAAGAAAAAAAAACAGGTTTGAACTATCGCCAAGCCCTCTGTCTACTTGAGGCAGTTTTTGAGACATATGTGCATTCCTTAGGTTTCATAGCTTTTGCTACTAAACAGAGCCCCTGAAGTTCATTACTGCAGGAAATCAGAGTGACAAGTATATGAAAGGTGGTCCTGCAACACCATCCCTCACTTGTTTAGGGTCTCATAAAACCTGTCAAAAATGATATCAGCATCCAGGGCAGTCATGCCACCTTCTGGATAAAAGGCTTCCATGTTTATATTCAAAATTATCAATCATTCTAAATACTGACTCAAGCTTGTCGTTAGTAGCACTATTTCCATTTGCAGTAAAGATGTACGGGGAGGACTCCTCCATGTTCATGGCTCTTATATCAATGTCAAAATTAGTATATAAAACATCCATCAAATACACTCACAAGGTGAACTGGGCATGCCTTTTACAAAGTCTTGTATATTTGAGATTTTACTAGGCTTTTTCAGTCACCTCTGGAAGCAGACAAATTGACAGGTGCCAGACCATTTTTCATATACAGAATACAAAAAGTAATAAGGTGTGGACTAAGAGTTCTGTTGGTGTATCTGTTCAGAGATTTGAGTTCTTCATTTTTGAATTATACTGCTTGTAATGATTACATAATTTATAATACTTATAAATGGAAGAGATATTTTGATTTTTTTTTCAGACATGGTCAACATAACAGGCTGTTCATAAACCAGTGTGAACTACTTCATGGTTGATGACCTGTTGGAAAAGGAGAGTTAAATATGCTTAGCTCTGTTTACTCTTAGCTCACTAAGGATGCAAGTATTTTAATGATTATGAAAGTAATTTACCAAAACAGGTATATTTTTGCTACCATAGATTACATGGGATTCAACTCATTAAAAGCGACAGGTGTGATCTTCTTTGTACATAAGAAAATGACTCCTCTCATTTAAGTGCCACAACACTCCAAAAGGATGTAAGCTTGCCCAGTGCTTCCACTGCAAATAATGAATTGATATTTTACACCCATCTGTCTGGTTAGTCTTACACAGGAGAACAACTAATATAAAGGCTGGCCACTGAAACTTTAGAATCTTCATGGAGATTTGTCTCTTCTGACAAGTGTTCACAACCAAAGCATTTAACATTTTTTCTGTTGATTTATCTTCTAGAAGGAGACATTCTGCTAATTTCCTCTGTATTTTGGGAATATCATAGTTTCATTAATGCACTTCCAAACTCAATCATCTGATCATTACCATATGGTATACTACTACCCACTTCTGCTGTTGTGATTTATATCTTTAAAATAAGGTTCACGTTGATTATGTGGCCTACAGTGCTGTTTATTGAAATGTTATTCCCTTGGCTCTCAAAGGTGTTCATGTAAAACACCCCGACAGGTGACCTTTGTTTCATTCACAGCACTTAGCTTGGCACCTGCTTTGCACTATGGTAGATGTTGAATGAATGACTAATACAGTGACCAATTAGAAAAATAATACCTGAAGAAATCATTCTGTGTATTAATTTTGTTGTATTTATTTTTATTGTCAACAACAGTGTATTCATCTATCTATTCATCATGGAACTACAACAAATATATTTTCTGGTTTCATTGTTCATGAGCTTTAGTTAGACATGGCTTTGGCAGATTCTAATCAGTGATATGATACAGAACATTGAACATGCACTTATCCTTGTTCCCAGGAAACTAATTGAATCATTAAGTTATAGCCATTAGAAAACTGACCAAATGGTATGAACCTAAGTTATGAGTTTACCAATGATCTAATTTCACTTCACTTACCATTATCAGCCCTTTCCTTC
Organism: Spilogale gracilis; assembly: GCA_004023965.1. Taxonomy (NCBI): domain Eukaryota; kingdom Metazoa; phylum Chordata; class Mammalia; order Carnivora; family Mephitidae; genus Spilogale; species Spilogale gracilis. Next base: position 185,510 of record PITA01001109.1, read on the forward strand.
TTTCCTTTTTCCCTGTGGACCATGCAAAGCAGTTGCAGAGCATAACTGTATCCTGCTTAAGAATGACATTAATCTGGGCTCTCTGAATCTGTGATTGGAAAAACAGAGTCTGTTCTGCAGCATCAAATATTACTCAGTATGTTTGTGTCTTTTTTCTTCTGTGATTTCAACTAATTGCCTACAAGATTTACATGCCCGATAAACTTTCTCAGTGTTGGCCTGAGGTATTGGTAGGTACAAGTTTTAAGTGTATGCTTTTGGGAAAGAAGGAGCCTATTTTTCAGTCCAGGAAATTTGTTACCTAAGTAAAAGTGGGAGACTGATCTCTCCTGTTTCTTAACTGAATCCCAGACCCCATCATGGTTTGTTACACACAATAAGCACTCAGTTAACATAGATGGGTGGATGGATGGATGGATGGATGGGTGGATGAATGAATGAATGAATATTAGAAAGTCACAGATTCTATTAGGGACTGCATGGTACACAGCGTTCAGGGCTCTCTTTCTGCCATGGGGCCTGGCATTAATCTTAGTAGGCTCCCACAGCCATGATGTATATCACTGCAGTAATACATGAGGGATTGGTAGGTTTGGCTTCTTGCTGGTTTCAAGGAAATACCAGAAGTTATTTTTCAGCTCTTTAGCACTCATGTTATTGTTGATCATGAGATTTATGAAGAATTTCCATACCATGAAAATAATATTTGTTTAGTCTTTACATCTGTAAGTTTCAAACTGATCTTCAGAGCTTTACTCACAGACATCCACCTAACTGCATTCAATTATACTTGAAAATATGTTATTCTCTAGTTTCACTTATTCTCTCCTAATTCCAGATTGATGTGTGTTTTTGTTTTGTTTTGTTACCTCCCTGATGGACCTGATTTTGGCAATCGCACTCCCCACCTCTCCAGGCTGAAACCCTCAGTTATATATCTAGTACCGTTGGCACCACCATTGTTGAGACAATTAAAAGTTCATCATTGAACTATTACAGTCCTATCCTACTGGCCCTTCTTGTTTTAAGTTTCTCCCTGTAAACAATACAGACCCTATCTAATTGCTAGGTTATCATCTCAAATTATCACATTGATTCAGCCATGCCTCAGTTCACAGTTCTCCAAAGGCTCTTCAGCCCCTTTAGGGTGGCTAGCCAAACTGCCTGCACTTAGAATCCATTTTAATGGGTCCTGGTTTCCCTTTCCTGTATGCCTGTCTCTTTCTCCGCATCTTCTGTGTCTCTAGGGCTCCTGACTAGGGCTGCCTACCCCCAGCAAATAAATCAGCATCCCCAGGCAGTGTGGTTTGTAAAAGCATATTCAGTGTTGTAATACATTTTGTCTTTTGGAGGAAACACTTATCATTTTCAGAATCCTGACTACAGAACATAAAACTGGACAAAATTTTCTTGACTGGTAGGAATAAAAAGAAGAGGAGGAGATAAACTCTTCTGCACTCTTGTAATTATCAGTGGGAGGCTGGTGTACCAGCATTTCTAGCAAGTGAAGGAAATTTATCAAAAGGAGAAAGTTGACAAGCAGTTGCTGTGCACTAGACATGCCCAGATCATCCATTTATTCCTCTGTCTATACTTTCCTTCACCTATTTGCTCCCTATTCACAAGACTGCAAACTCCATATAGGTGGGGACCATTTCTCTTTTGTAAAGCAGTGTTACCAGGGCCTAATGCAAAGTATATGTGTTCAATAAATATTTGAACACCTACTTCCTGAGCTAACACAATACACAGTACTATGCTATATCTTGGGTATACAAAGATAAAAAGGATACAGCTCTTATCCTCAAATAGCTCACAAGGTATTAGGGATAACAAACATGGTGGGAATAATTAAAAATCAATATAAATGCTATAATAAAGATACATACAGATTTCAGTGATCTCACAGTCTTTCCCCTGAAGTGTTTCATATTGAACTGTGGATAAATAAAACTGCCCAATTTATTTTGCTTAATCTTACTTTCATTTGCAATCTTCAGAATTCAGCTCTTCTTACCTGCAAAAATGCCTTCGGTGTCTTCTTTCCTGTCACATTACTTTTTAATTATTGGAGAGTATACTTATATTTCTGTATGCACATCTCATTTTTTGGGTTAAGTTGCAAATTCCTTGAAAGCAACAACTATTTGTCGTAATTGGTATCTCTGGGGAAATGTGGAAGAAAAACTTGTCCATAATAGGTATTTGATCATTGTTTTCCAATTGATAGGATGAATGCTAAAGATTGAAAAATAAAAATTTTGCATGAAGAACTTGGATTTTATAAGGGTACTAATAAATGCCTTGTAACTATTACTAGAATGTTCCTGGATGGGGGGGTCTGAAAATTTTAATAGAGAAATTTTAAGGACCTTAATAGGCTACTTGATTTCAGAAAATAGACCATTGAACATTTACCTGAAAAATAGGTTCTGTTTTTGGTTCAGATTACAAACATACAACGTAGCATATGCTATGCTATTAATGTCTTTTCAAATGTGCCCCTCATCCAAGTTCATAATATTTGAACAATTAGAGAGAATGATGCAATTAAAGGACATGAATTTTGCTGTTCTCTATAGCCATGAGTGGTTAACTTGGTTAAAGGATAGAGTTAATAAGGCCAGGATTAAGAGATTAATACCATTTGCTGTCTAGATAGATACCTTTTATCCTATTTCAGGCCAGAGACTAAATACCAAATCACAGCCTGCCAACTTTCAAAGGCATGCTTTAGCTGAATGAGATTGGCTGGGAACATATTGATGGATCAGCAGAAATCAATCTTACCAGGGAAAAGCAGCTCAGAGCACATATTCTACTAGCATCATTTTAAATGGTCCATTTGTGAATTCATTCAAAATTTGTGGAGCGCTTACCTTCAGTCCAACTCTCTACTAGACCCTGAGGATATAAAGATGAGTGTGATGCCACATCCGCTCTGGGAGAGCTCTCAGAGTTTTCTTTTAAGGACCTTATTTTAGCCCATTCAGGCTGCTATAACAGAATACTATAGTTTGAATAGCTTATAAACAAAAGGAATTTATTTATCCCCATTCTGGAAGTGAGATGTCTGAGATCAGAGTGCTGGCATGGTTGAGAGAGACAGAGATTTTCTGACGCAGGTTTCTTGTATCCTCACATGCTGGAAGGGGCTAGGGAGCTTTGTGGGGTCTTTTTTTTTAATAAGAACACTAATCCCATTCATGAGGGCAGCACTTCAGGACCTAATCACTTTCCAAAGGCCCCACAATTTCCTGAACCACTTGAGAAGATTGATGATATTATAGTAGATTTGCTACCAGTTAGAAAGAAGTAGAGTATTTTATTACATGCTCACAAATGAATCTTCTAAAAAGAACAATACCAATAATCAACAGATGTGTTGTTTTGAATTGTTTTCACACACAAGATACTAATCTGGGCACACTGGAGATAATATAATGCAAATATAGTTTCCCAACCTTTAGAAGCATACAGATCAGCACTCAAATTATAAAGTTGCATCCATTCAGAATTTAAAAGTTACATCCATTTGAATTTATAGCCCCAAGAAAAGTCACATGGTCTATTGACTGAGCCTGCCAGGTGCCCCAAGTGTTATATAATATTATATATTATATACAATGTGTATATATGTATATACATAATATATATTCACACAAAAAATATACATCTTGAAATTTCAAACACAGTAGACTTTCCATGATTGTACTATAACTATTCATATTTAAATTCATGCTTCATTGTTCCTAAAAAATTTTTTGGAGTGTCTTCTAAAGAGCATTCATCTAATAAGAGAGAAAAGAAACTAGTAGGAAGTAAGGAAGTATGTCTACCATAAACTTAATAATTTTATAACTGAGAAACTAATCTGATTTGGAGCATCCTGTTGGCCATAAGGAAATAAGAAACATTGTTGACTACAGAGCTTTATTATCTGAAAGTAGAAAACTTACCAATTTGCTACTTTTTTCTGGCACAAATGTTTAAAAATACTTTGGACCTCAACATGCAGACATGCTGAGTAACAATACTGATTATACACTAAAATAAGTTTATAACAAATGTGTTTACTTCTTGACATCAGTGATAACAATGAAAAGTTTTGTGGAAGATTACAAGGCAGTGTGACTCAGAGATTGAGGTACTGTGAACAGAATATGGTACTTTTTGGGATTACAGCTTGATTGAAGAACAGAACTCAGATTTCTTAGATGTGAGTTTGGGTTCATGTCCCTTTTTTATTTTTCCTGTTATTTATTTTAGCCAGTTCATTGATAAGCATTTGTAATAAAATGCTAGGTATATAAAAGTTTACCTGGCAAAGGGAACCCAATTTGGAGGCTATAAAATCTGTAGGGCCATGAGGTAACATGGAAGGATTCCTTAATGTCAGAAAACACTTCCACTGTTTTTATTATTATTAGTTATTATTATGAACTACTATATTATTTTCCATTAGTTTTTTTTTTTTAAGATTTTATTTATTTGACAGAGAGAAACACAGCCAGAGAGGGAACACAAGCAGGAGGAGTGAGAGAGGGAGAAGCAGGCTTCTTGCCGAGCAGGGAGCCCAATGTGGGGCTCGATCCCGGGTCTCCAGGATCATGACCTGAGCCAAAGGCAGTCGCTCAACCAACTCCATTAGTTTTTTCACCCTACACAAACATGAGGATAATACCTGCTGTCTGCCACATATTTTTATGAAGTTGTAGATAAATAATATGTGTGATTTTTATAAACCACATATTACTTTAAAATATAAAATATGCATTTGTAAGTCAGATATAAATATATATGTATTTATAAAATATTAAACTGGATTTAGTGTTAACATTTTGCCTGCCCAAGTTTTCTATTGTGATTGTCCATCTCTGCTTATAAAAACCTGTGATTTGTAGGGTTCACACCAAAAGCTCAAGTGATAGAAAAATAGAAAGAAAGAAAGAAAAAGGGAAACAATAACCAAATGGTATCAAGGAGTGGAGTACTAAGTTGCAAAAGAGCCAAAGTGGATACTTTTTGTCTTTTAACCTCAAATAGGAAATAGCTGATAGATGCATGCTTTTTTTTTTTTTTTTAAGTTTTTTAAGTAATCTCTGCATCCAATGTGAGGCTTGAATTTATAACCCCAAGAAGAAAAGTCACATGGTCTATTGACTGAGCCTGCCAGGTGTCCCAAGTGATATTCTAAAGAGAAAATGAAAAATTTGTTTTTCTTTATAGTGATTACATTTTATTAGAAGTCCTAGATAAGAGGGAAGAGGAAAACTAAATGGCTTATGGGTAATTTTTTTTTAAATTTTCTCACACATTATTGGGTTTATTGCAATGAAAAAGACAAACTTAAAAATTTTAAGACATTCTATTTAGTAGTTTAGGAGAACAAGAACTTAGAGTGAAAAAGAACAGTACTCTTATTTTTTGCAGTTTTACTTTTTAATAAGCTGAAGACAAGTTGACAAAATTATATAGACTTTAGCAGAAGTTAGCAGTTTTCAGTTGTCAGAGCAATATATACACACTTCCGAGAATCGGGTGGGCTAATGGAGTTGCTGAGATTCTAAGTGATACACAACAATAAGGGACATGAATCTGAGCCTGGTACTGCCACCCACGCCAGGCATACAAATAGCATTTCATGTATAAAAATGTTTATTAGGTATAAAAATGAGAGAAAATGAGGGTTTCTAAAAGCATCTGTTACCTTTTGAGATGATTTAAGTTAGATAACTAAAATGCTGCATTTAAAAAAAAAAAAACCCTGAATTTGAATCAAATTATCACTTTTTGACTTTGGTTGGTCATAATGATTGTTTTTTTATTTTAAATACTCAAATTATAATCTGATGGCTTGCTTTTAAAATTGTTAGAGTGTCTCCGATGGAGGGTAGCAAAATGTATGCACTCAAATCTAGGTTATGATGGGGTTTTAATGTCCAGAGTTGAACAGTGCATATGAGAAATGTTTTCATGTGTATGTATTTTTTCTTGTGTCAGTGATGGATAAGATTGGGTCATGCTACTTGGTGGAAAGCTATTAAATGATGAGATAGGATAATGGGTGGTTGAGAGAATCATATTTACAATCAAACATGCACTTGGGGTGCCTGGGTGGCTCATTAAGTTAAGTGTCTGCTTTTGACTCAGGGTCCTGGGATCCGGCCTCGCTTTGGGCTCTTCGTTCAGTGGCAAGTCTTGTTTCTCCCTCTCCCTCTGTGATCTTTCTCTCTCTGTTTCTCTCTCAAATAAATAAATATAGTATTTAATTTTTTTTTAAGTCAGACATGCACAGATGTCCACTCTACCACATTGTGACTATGTGAGCTTTACCAAGTTACATGATTTGGTTCTATTTCCTCCTCAATCAGAGATAACGTGTACCCAAAGTGTCACTGTGTGTACCAGACGAAATGCACAGATGCATAGAGTGCACAGTTTTGGCAACCACTCTTGTTATTGCAAAATCTTTCAAAAAGGTTTGTAAGTACAAGTTGAACCTAGAACAACACAGGTATGAACATTGTTTGTCCACTTATAAGTGTTTTATTTAAATATGCGTATGATACTGTAAATTCACTTTCCTTATGATTTTCTTAAAACCTTTTTCCAGTTTGCTTTATTTTAAGAATGCAGTATATAATACATATAACATACAAAATATGTGTTAATTGGCTGTTAATTGTAAGGCTTCCGGGCAAATGTAGGCTATTAAATTTGGGGGGGGTTGTTCAGAAGTATGTGTAGATTTTCAATTGCACAGGGCGAGTACCCCTAATCCCCATGTTGTTCAGCTGTATTATTTCCAGCTTGTGGTGTGAACATCTTCAAACACATAAATGAATCAAAAATATTGGGTATGTAAAATTAAAAAAAAGAAAGTACTAGACATATTTATTTTAATGAGGAAAATATAGGGTCTGAAAGGTTTGGGGGAAAATTTGAGTCTGTAAGTCATCCCCATCGTGATTTTTATTTCCCTTTACTTATTCTAACAAATTAATTTTCAAATTGACAATGGAAAAAAAAATTCTGCTCTGAAGAAAGGCTTGATTCTACAGATTATATGGGCTTATAAAGCTCCAGGGAATATTGATGAGAAAACATATACTTTTAGACACATTCTGTTACAACCTCATGTATTTTGGAGGCCAGTGAAATTCTTGAAGAATAGCTAAGAGATAAATATTTGTCCATGAGTGGACAGGAGGTCAGAACGTTCAAATGCTGACCCAGGGGGAAGCAGTACTTCTCTGTTAAAGATTAAATAAATAAATAAATAAATAAATAAATAAATAAATAAATTGTGGTTTCAAGTAAGGAAAAACACTGCTTAGCAAAAGTACCAAATTCCCATATCCTCAGGCTCAAGGCAGATCAAGTAATAAGCTGGGCTTGATACGCAGCAAGAAGACATGGAGGAAACTCTGGTGCACTGGGGAGCACATCTAAGGAGATCCATTGTGGGTTATTTTAGAAACTCGTGAGTATAGCTGACATTTCTGGGGACAGAATTCAGCCTTCAGGCTTGCCTGTGACCCTAGTCTAATGGATCCCCTGTGTATGCTGATGATGCGGTAGGAACCTCCACACTTCAGCATCATCTCTGCCGTTTACTTCAGTGAAAGAAGAACGGATGGATTTGGAGGTTTAGGACTTGTGTATTATTTCTTCAAGTGCCACCCTTGGAAGGAAAGTTAACATTTTGACCTGTTCACATGCCATATTTGCCACATGTGCACATGCACACACACATCCCACTCCTCCAGGACACAAAATCTTTATTGATTTAACATGTGCACATATATCTAATAAAAAATTAAATTGGTGCCAATAGAGTACTAGAATGAAAAGTAAAATTGAACACCAGTAACTAAATAAATAACCCCTATCTGAGCAGTATTAGTAGAGAAATAGTATGTGAATTCCAGTATTGCATCCCAATTTCAACTACAAACACATTTCCCACAAATTCTGTTCCAATCTGAACTGTTAAAAAAAAAAGAAGTACAGTTTTATTATATAATTAGTTCACTTGCAAAGGCCCATGTGACTAGCTGCTTCGATGATAATAAAAATTAGCTCTGATAACCCTGTTGAGACGATGTTAATTCCTGATTAGAATAATGAGAATTTAAAATACTTTTCCCAGAATTCTTTGCCTTCACAATGTATCTTTATTCCAACAATAGAACATATATGCTGTTGAAAGTTATCATGGTCTTAATACAGTGAATTTTCTAACCCCCCACCCCCCTAAAAAAAGAGACATAAAAACACTAGTTGAAAGTAATTTGCTTGCCCTTATGTAGATTTTTTTTTTATTTTTTTATTTTTTTGGCCGTGGCCCAGCTCATGTGTAATGCCTTGAAATGGCAAGGGGTCTCTTTTTAAGTTTTTAGATCAGAACAGGTAGCTATTTTGAACACCTACAGAAAAGTGGCTTCTATTTGCTTGTTTTTAAAGCTTTTTTTCACTTGTATCTAGATGGAACGGACCTCAAATTGTATCTGGAATTATTCGCCTGTAAGAAGGCAATGTAAGTCAATACAAACAAGGAGTTTTTAGCTAGAAGCTGAAATTAACCTTCAGAAACTTTGCAGTCCAGATGTGAGCTGCTCCATATCAGCATGTAGAGCAGATGTCACTTAACCGAGTGAAATATTTCCTATGCCAATCAAAAGTAAAGAAGGCGAGATGATCCTTATCTTCTTTTCAGGTATGTTTGAGTCACTGATTCCTTCGGCTTCAACAACCAAAATACTTCTAAAAGCATCTTTTACTCTGAGGGGAAGTTGATCTGAAACATGTATCACATGGTACAAACACTAATACCAAAAATAGCAAGTACACTGTTATGGTTTAACAATTTCCCTGTTTTTTTTTCTTTTTACTCTAAAGTATGACAATTTCTAAATACACTCCTATGTATGATTGCTACACATTTGACATGGAATCAAAATAAGGATTAAGATTCCTGACATTTCCTTAACAGCACTGAGTTTGGGAGCTAAGTTTGCAGTATTTTTTTAATGATCACAAGTAATTATTTGAGGGAGATTAATACAGCCAAAGTTTCAGACAATTTAAATGTGCTAATAAGTAAATATTAGTAAAGATTTTTATGAAAATTCTACCTCAGAACTTCATTGATGTTTTCCCTCCTATCTAAACATTTTTATACATTTAAAACCGTTAAAATATCTTCTAAATGATATCTAAACATATCAAAAGATATGTTGATGGTATCTCCTAAATAGTATTAAATTCCTAAGACATATCATTTAAAATATATATGTATATATATTTAATCCAAATGAGTATAATACTTAAATATTACAACTTGACACTTTTTTTGTCAAACAAAATTTGACAAATAAAATACCCTGTTACTTGCAAGTTAAAACTTCGTTGAGTCTTGAATGAGTCTTTCACTTCAGTGTGTTTCTGTGTGTTCCAACTATACATGGGTGTTTGGGGGAATAAAAAGTTCCATAGAATATGAATTTGAATGGTTTAAAATCTGGGTGTTAATATGTACCTTTAAGAAGTAGATGGATATAAAATTGAAATTTTTATGCAATTTCAAGCTGCCCCCTTTTAGTGAAGCCCACCAATGCTCCAATAACCCATGACTGAGAAAGTTTTAGGAAAGATGTCCAGTGGAAGAGCTGCTAATCCAAAGCTTTACAACGTTTTTCGTAGTTCAGCCTTCCCAGAATATAAATCATGGGTCTGTCTCATTCTCCCCTGTCTCTTCTTTGTTGAACTATTTCCCTTAATAATCTCCATCCAGGTAAAGCTAAAATTCCCACTAGAACTTAATCTCTTAGACATGTTATGGTGATTTGAAAAGTTGGGATACTAAGCTCAAGCCTGAGTGAGACTTCTCATTTTGTGTCAAAGGTTGTACCACTCAAGGTTGACCAAAACACACATCAGCATCTGAATGGCTCTTTGTGGTCTATTGGGAGGTTTATTAGTAAAAGAAAAACTAGAAACAGTAGGTGTTGACAGAGCTAACACATCAGCTGCAAATATACCACAAACAGACTGAAAAATTTCCTTCTAGAAAAAACTAGAAAAAAATGGAACTTGATGAAATAACCCCAAAAGTATAAAGTTGTATTTTAACAGGATAATATGGTTATAGCGAAAAATGAAATAGATCTAACTTGAGATAACTTGTGACAAAAATGTCATTATAGCCAAGGAGAATGGAATACACCTATTGAACTGCACCAAGATTTCCTTATGCTATAAATGCCACAAAAGTGATCCTCATTATAAAAGAAGATGTATCTTTTTCCCCAAGAGGGAAAACACCCAAATCTTTGTGTAAGCATTCCAAAGATCTCTTGAGCACTTTGCAATAGGCTCTTTAAACATTTATTTTTACAAAGTACTTTTTGTCAGGCAGTGTGTGTGTGTGTGTGTGTGTGTGTGTGTGTGTGTGTGTGTGTGTGTGTTAAAAATTAGTAGTTCCTCCAATTGTAAAATCTTGACATTGACTATAATTGAGGAGGTTAGTGTCGGCGTGTTCATAAGTATTACTTGTCATTTGAAATATGACAGTGCTGTAACTGCAAGACCTTGGGGAGGCTCATGTGTTGGCATTGCCATCTGACTGCCTTAGAACCTGCCAGACAGTCTTCTTAATGCTCCGACCCTGAGATAATTAACATGGCCCTGGAGGCTTCTGCCTTTTGCATTTGCACACTTGTTGTTTAATAAGATGTTTGCTGCTAGCTATGCTTTCCTCTGACTTAAAAATGTACCTTAAGGAGAATGGTACTTCAGTCCATTAAGTTTTCTATTATAGGTATTACCTTTAGGTATGAGTTGCTTATATACAGATTTTGTTGCTTTTCTGAAAATTAAAATACATTCTAATGTTATGTTTTTAATCTTGGGTTTGGTTCCTTTAAATTCATTTCACAGTGAGGCAAATGACCCATCTGAACTATAGGTACTGACTTTGACAGTTGTGCTCTGTGTCTTGTAGATTAGCAAATGATAAAATAGGAGCCAAAAAATAAGACTAAGTTTAAAAACCTCCAGGGCAGATTTGATGGGATTTTGGTTTCCACATTCCCAAGGGCAAAGCAAAGAGTTAAAACAAGCTGCTTCATCTTCCTTTAAGATAATAGTTCTTAATTTACAATTAGTACTGTGTAGAGTTTGCAAAATTAGTTTGTAAATTCTGAATAACTTTGTAAGTCAGGTTTAAGAAACTCAAAGGAATACCTCTAGTAGTATAAATCTTTAAGAAGGCAGAAAATTGCTGAGTTTACTATTAACAAGCTGTTATATTTGTTGAATGTATTTAGCTTCACCAAAGAGATGATTATGTGTGAATAGTTAATGAAATTGGAATAGTTAATGGAATACACATATGTATGTTTATTGTGCTTCCCCCATTATAAAAGTTCAATGTAGTAAATTTGAAAAGTATTGAAATATATAAAGTGTAAAATATAGAATTTCTTAGGTTCCCAGACACTAGAGGTAATGATTGCTAATATTTTTCCATTCTCTTTTCTTATATTTTATGTCCCAATCTTTCAATAAATATATTCATATTTTCCATATCAATATTATTCAAATATATAACTTTAATGACTTGAAAATACTCCATCAAATTAATATAATTTTAAATAGTTGAAAATCATCTATAATATGAATAAATACATTAGAACAGAATTAATCCATTAAGACTTTAAATAAGATGTCATTTTATATTGATATGAATTTATTTCTATGATTTTTTTACTATATCCTACAAACATTAATAATTTTTCACAGGGGCACCTGGTTGGCTCAGTCAGTTAAACATCTGCCTCCAGCACTGGTCATGATCCTAGAGTCCTGGGATGGAGTCTTGCATTGGACTCCCTGCTCAGCAGAGTCTGCTTCTTACTCTCCCTCCCCATCCCACCCACCCCTTCATGCTTTCTCTTCCTTGCACTCTTTCTCTGTCTCAAACAAATAAATAAAATCTTAAAAACTAAAAACAAACACAAAAACCCTGAAGTCAGTTTCTGTCTTCTCTGCTACTCTCAGACTTGGATTTGATCTTCCACCGCCTCACCCCTTCATACTTTGTACTTTGGCCACACTCGCCTTTTAATATACAACACATGAGCATCTTCATTGTTACGGCTAGATACAAATTCTGTGTTGAGTCAAATGTAGCTGAATCCTTTTCTACTGAGGTTGAAATGAAAGCTAATTTGGTAAGTGGCCGTGATGCCAAATATAACCCCACTTCAGAAATTCTACCCTTGTTATCCTCTCTAATTAGAATTGTTTATCCCATGCCCAGGTCCCTCACCTTTTCCCCTGATCTCTTCTCAAACAGTATCAGAGATGCCCTCCCTGAACACCTTTATCCGTTACTTTCTATCCCATTACTATGCTGTATTCTCTATAGCATGTATTTTTTATTACTGATGGCAAGGCATGTGGACTTAAGAGGGTGAATGCTAGAGCCAGATGTCTAGAATTAAATCTTTGTCTCTCACTTCTTGCTTCATGAAACTTTCTGTGCCTGGGTTCCTTACCTATAAAAACGGGAATAATAATACTAAGGTATTATTATTGTGGTGAGTTAACATAGAGCTCATAGAACAATACCAAGCATCAGGGTGCCTGGGTGGCTTAGTTGGTTAAACGATTGCTTTCAGCTCAGGTCATGATCCTGGAGACCCAGGATCAAGCCCACATCAGGCTTCCTGCTCAGCGGGAGGCCTGCTTCTCCCTCTCTTAGTCCCTCTGCTTGTGTTCCCTCTCTCGCTGTGTTTCTCTCTATCAAATAAATAAAATCTTAAAAAAAAAAAAGAACAATACGAAGCATCAGTAAGCATTCAATAGAGTTAGTTATAATATCTCATTATTACTATATTTTACTTATTTCTTTAATGTCTGTCTTCTCTCAGAATATAAGCTCCTTGGGTGTTTTATTACTGCTATGTTCTCAGCACTTAAAAACATTTCTGGTGCTTTGTCAATATTTAAGAGATAATTGTTAAACAGTTGAATGAATAAATAATAAAGTCATAATACATGAAGGGTATGAGAGATATGTAAGTTTCTCATGACCAACCCCTCCCCACAACTCCCATGTCCAGCTCTACCTATGGTTGTCTGTGTGAGCACATACATTCTACATGACCTATACGTATATAAGAAGTGGTTGTTAAATGCAGTAGGGTTCAGATGTAGGAGAAATAGGTGTGAATTGGTAGGTAGGCAATGGTAAAGAAGAAAATGGATCTGAAAATAGCTTCAAGTGGGGATAAAAGTTGATATGTATGGGAAGAAGAGAAGGATGAAGAAAATTCAAAGTTGAGAAACAGTGGTCATATGTAAGGCCGCTCCAGTGTCAGCCAACTCAGAGTGTCTTCTATAAGGGAGTAAGATTAAGACCATATTTGTGGGGACCATGACGGGGGTTAAAGAGGTCTGAATTTATTAAACTGCCTCAACACTCAAGAGAGGTACAATAGTTTCCTGTTTGTAAAAGTGGCTCAGTAAGCAGCATCAAGACTCATTAAGAGGAGTGCATGTGTTGTTATTTTTTTTTTAAATTCCCTAGGCTGTTATTTCCCTTAAGCAAGAAAATAAAATTATAAAATGGGGTTATTTTTACATGAATATAGCAATGGATATATCAGAGTTTGAAGAAATTAGTATAGATGATGGTTAGAAGCGTATGACATTAAGAAATTCAGGCATTTGGTTAAACAAGAAAGTGTAGAATTATGTATATTTATGTTTAGGGATTTTCTATTCATTCAAAAGCTTTCAAAGCATGTTTCCCAAATCTCCAGTATCAAAATCATTTGGGAAGTGTACTGAAAATGCAGACTCCTAGGTTCCACCACAGACTGACCATAACTGAGTTTCCAGGGTACAGCTCAAGCATCTACATTTTAAGAAGCCCCTTCCTCTCTTCTAGCATGTGCTTTGTTTACCAACATTCAAGGATAAGTGCCTTTTACTTGCTTAGATAGAACAGGTAAAGCAGGTGGTCCTAAATAAAGGGGAAGCTAATCAAAAGATGAAGGGCTATTCAACAATTTCACTAGGTCAGTAATTTGGATAGCGTGTAAATTCTTTCAATTTATTTTTCACTTCATTTATGTTAAATGCACCCGTGTAAGTAAATGCTAAAAATCTTAATTAGAATCAACATGACTTTAAATTAGCTTTCAACATTTTGCCTAAACATTACCTCGTTTATCTTTCTGTTACTTTAGAGTAACTCCTGACCATTTTTAATACCTTTTATTCTTGATATTTTATTATCTCTTTTCTAATTATAAATGTAATTATGCTCATTTTTGACAATATAGAATATTTAAAACATACTTCCAACCTGTGCTTTTGTTTGCTTTGCTCTACAAAATCAGCACCACATAGGATGTACTTTTGTGTAACCCGTGTTTTGTTTTATTTTTAAATATGTTTAAAAGTATTTTCTCATGTTGTAATAGTTCCCTAATGCTCCTCCTGGCCAGTATTCCATTTTATAGTCCATTCTTTTTCTAGTCTTCCTTTACTTGCTTCCCCACAACACCAGCACCTTCTGATAACTTTATTTTTTCTGGGCCTTAAGTTGTACTTTGTCTCCTTGTTCTCTTTCTGAGCGGGATCCACACACAGTCACTCCCTCTGTACCGAGCTCATTCTCATTGATTCAGGGCTGCCATATATAAGTCCACCTGGTCCACAGTACTTCCTGGGACCTGACAATAGTGGCCCCTGGTACCAGGACCCTTCTCTGCCTTCTTCTAACCACACTTCTTTCACCGTGGAGTTAACAAGCTGAAAGAGACAGCCAGGAAAGAAACAGCAAGCTCTTTTCAGATTCAGACCATTTATTACTAGGTAACATAAGCAAGATGAACCAAGGTGCCAGCTCCCCATATACCTTGCCCCCCAGGACAACACTGAAACCAAAGGGACTGGATGATATGATGAAACAACATAAGTGGGGGTATGTTGTTGCTGAGATGCTCCTATAAACCAAGCAGTTTATAGCCTGCAGCTGGACCCTAAGTATAAGGGTTGGGAGGAGAGAAAGCTTCATAATTCAGCAGAACCTAGAAAATAATAAGTTACCTCATGACAGCATCCCTGAAAAATAGAGAGATGGAAGGAAATGTCCTCAGAAGCCACTATAGTTTTTATGTTTTCTACGAATCCTAGGACATTTGATCAAGACTTAGATCAGCCAGGGTTAAGTCTTGCCTGCTTGGCCTATGTAAAAATGTTCAAGGTTACCAGGGTACCATGGCCAAGTGATTCTCCTAAAATTGAACCCATCTGGATTCCCAGAACCCCCATCCCAAGACAAAGCTCTATGGGTACTTGAATGTGGACTTCCTTGCCCAAGTGACTTCATGCCTGCTTCTGGAACCTGTTGGAGCCTCTCTCCTATGTCTGCCCTTCCAAGGTAGACTACATATGGTGTGCATGCCCTAGTCCTAAGGGGTGACTAAGCAGTAGTGTTTGGGTCAACAAAGAGCTTGGCTAAGCATGCCAAGGTGTCCATATTTATGGCTGCCAGGCTCTTTGGGGTGCTGCCAAAGAGCTACCAAATCAGAATCAGATTGTACAAATGAATGAAGCTTCTGCTTAGGAAAAACCTAAGGAAGACAGGAAGAATGAAAAGCTGAAGTAGAGCCTTTCTTGGCTTCTCCTGTTAACCCTGAACCACTGATAAACCACTGGTAAATGTGGGTTCTCCATATTGGAAAGAGTCTACTCTCAGACAAGGAGAAAGCAGGCAAGGAGTTTTGATGATCATTTTTGCTTTGAGCCAAATCCAATAAATATTAGGATAGCATCTTAATGGAAACTTGAAGTGAAATACTTAGTTTTTTTAAAAAAGATTCAGTGAGGCGGATACTAAAGAAAACTTGCATATTATATTTTTGGAAAAGTTATTATAAAACAATACTTTTGGGGTTCCTGGGTGGCTCAGTAGGTTAAAGCCTCTACCTTCCGCTCAGGTCATGATCTCAGGGTCCCAGGATCTAGCCCCACATCAGGCTCCCTGCTCAGCAGGGGCCTGCTCCTCCCTCCCCCGCCTGCCTTTCTGCCTACCTGTGATGTATCTCTCTGTCAAATAAATAAAATATTTTTTTTAAAAAGTACTTTCGGAGCACCTGGGTGGCTCAGTTGGTTAAGCGACTGCCTTTGGCTCAGGTCATGATCCCGGAATCCCGGGATCGAGCCCCACATCGGGCTTTCTGCTTGGCAGGAAGCCTGCTTCTCCCTCTCTCACTCCCCCTGCTTGTGTTCCCTCTCTGGCTGTGTTTCTCTCTGTCAAATAAATAAGTAAAATCTTAAAAAAAAAAAAAAAAAAGGTACTTTTTTTGTTTATTTTTCAAGGTTTTATTTTTTGTTGTTTCTTTCTTTCTCTTTCTTTCTTTCTTTCTTTCTTTCTTTCTTTCTTTCTTTCTTTCTTTCTTTCTTTCTTTCTTTCTTTCTTCCTTCCTTCCTTCCTTTCTTTCTTTTCAGTGTTCCAAGATTCATTGTTTATACCCCACAGCCAGTGCTCCGTGCAATACGTGCCCTCAATACCCACCACTAGGCTTACCCATTCCCCCACCAAGACCCTCAGTTTGTTTCTGAGTCCAAAGTCTCTGATGTTTCATCTCCCTCCCCACTTTACCCTACTTACCATTTCCTTTCTTTCTCCTAATTTAAAGAATTAGAAAAAGATTGTTTACATGAAGTTATTTTAATGATCTCTATGTTGAGAGAATTAATAAAATAAGGAAGAATAAGTTGACTGATATTTTATGTAAGATGCACTTGAGACAGAAGTGTATTGGTTGAGTCCTATTATTATATCCAATGCAGCATCCATCTGGTCATACCTGGCACAGCATTCACAAATTCCAGTGTAGATATTTGATAAGGTAAAATCCCCTATGTACACTCAAAGCTAAACATCCATGAAAATATCATAAAAATTATATTTTTAGACTAGCCACCCAGTTGTCTTTATGACTGCTGCAAATTCAATATTTGAACATCTGCCACTAAGTGCTTTTTTATTTCTAACAAGTCTTGATAAACTTTAGATTAGCAGTTCCTAACAACATACACACCAGAAACACTTGTGGACCTTTTAAAGTAGATCCTTGGTCTCAAATTTAATGACCAGTGACTCACAATATCCAGATTTAGGAACTGAAGACTTTTCATTTTTTATTTTTTTCAGTTTATTTTTTATTTCTTTTAAAGTTTTATTTATTATTTTAGAAGGAGAGAGAGAGCGAGAGAGAGCAGAGGGTTCAGACAGAAGGAGGAGAGAGAGTCCCAAATAGACACTGAGCTAAGTAAGCATGGAGCCAGACCCTGGCACTCGCCTAACTGACTGAGCCACCAAGACTTCTCATTTTTTAAAAGTTTCACCTATAAGATAACCAAATAATCTATCATATGAACTTGGACACTTTTAAAAGTGTAGGTGTGATCTTAATTGTGCTGGGACAAGAGGTGTAATTGGGACTATCAAAATCAGAACATATGGGGATTCTACCTATGGGTAATTGCAATATGCTACCAAGTCAAAAGAAAACGTTCTATTAGTTAAATTACTCACATTGTAAGATCACATTATTGGCTAGGAACAGTCTTTTTTCCCAGCCAAAGAAAACAAAGATCGTTCTTTTAAAAGGAAGGAAAAAACTTGCTCTTTTATTGCACAAATGTCTTATAGTATATTATTTATAATTCTTTGAAAGGAATTATGTAGAGCTCTTAGGTTTTTCGTTTTAAATGAAGCATATTTCTCATGGAGATTTTTATACTTGAATAAAAATATACTTTATACATGAATCATAAAAAATAGATAACATGCTGTTCTGCTTTGTATTCTTTGTGCTGGAGTAATTTGACCATTTACTGTTATTTTGCCAGTTTTAAACTTACTGGAGAGGTGAAGCAGAAGAGAGTTCACGGTGCTCTAACTATTGGTGATTCTAGTTGTGAAGTGTTTACAGAGTAATAAGAGTTTAATGTAGAGCAGGAAAACCATATTCCATAATCCCATACCACTTTCATTTAAAAAAAAAACCTGGCTTTGGGGTGTGTGTGTGTGTGTGTGTGTATGTATATGCTTTCTTATTCTTTTGTTTATTCATGCATTTTTTAATTCCTTTAATTTAGAGTTGAATAAGTTGGTGCAAGATTATACATGACATTCTGTACTGACAGTACAGACTTCTTAATTTTGCTTTACAATGTTATGTAGATCTTAACATTTATAAAAAGATGCAGAGATGTGATTGCACACATGCATGCGCACACACACACACAGTCTCAGCCTAGATCGCTCTCATGAGCTCTTAATCTATGCCAACTTGTCTATTTAACATTGCCATTTGGATGTTTCAAAGACTCCTAAATTATCATGTTCAAGTCTGAACTTATAACATTTCTTTCCAAACTTCTCTTCCCCCAGGATACCTTTTTTTAATAAATTTCCCTATTATCCATCCAAATACCCAAACCTCAGAAACCCATTAGTTGGTAGAATAATGTAATCATTGTTTCTCTTTCAACTTATCTGGGTTGTTTATGAGAATAAGGCCACGTTTTGTGTTTTTTGTTGTTGTTGTTTATTTTTTTTCCTTGTATATCCAGCATTTGGCAGAATGCTTAGTACAAAATGAACACTCAATATTTGTGGATTAAAAAAAACTAGACATGTAATTTCACTTATCCTAAGATACTTCTAATGTTATGGTGGCATACTTATGAGTGCTGATTCCTCAGAGTATCAGTGTGATGCAAAGACAAATGCTAGAATCAGAAGATCTGCCTTTCTCTTTCTATCTACCACAATATATTCCTTCAAGGATCAATTGGGATAATAAATTTGGAACTGTTTTGTAAATGGTCAAGTTATACATAAAAAATAAAGCTACTTATTTATAAAGTCTTTTATCATACTTTTATAGCCAAGTCCACAATATGATATTCAGTCTCCATGAAGGGTGTTCATTCTTCTTTTTCCACCCCCCCCAAGATATGCAATATTAATTCTGCAATAAGATATGCCAAATCCCATATTAAAAAACATGCATCAACTCAGGGCCCAGAAAATGTCAATGTCTGGGCACACACGAAGTAACTATAGATACAATGTCTGCATGTCACTGCATATTCACAATACATTTTTATTCACTCTTTCTTTCCTGCTTTAATTTTTCTGTCAGCTGGAAAAGTTGCTTTTTATTCATGCCATGGCCTTATTTTCTGCAACTGCCTCTTGGAATACATTATTATCGATATTTTGCATATAGTGGAGATAGCACTTTTTAGTCTGAAAATCCACTTTTCATGCTGATACTATGTTTTCTAGGTCTAATGTCTGAATACATGATTAACGACATGTTGGAGTCCACTCTTTTTCACTTCGCACATCTTAGTCTCAAGATTTTTCAAAATATATCCAGTGTAATTAATACTATTGGCATATCTAAGATGTTGATGTGGAAGGAAATGTACCTTCTCTATCTGGAGGTTGAGGAAACCATGTTCTGCATTCACTGTTTTTTAGGAATATATGTTTACAGAATGGCTTAAAGTTTTCTTCAGAGCATCCTTTCCCTTCTCTAAGCACTCTTTAAATAGTCATCAACTATACAAAACTCTGAGGTCTTTGGCATTTCATTAAGATTATTGGAAGTCAATATCAGGGTCAGAGTTGTAACTCATTTCTTTCGTGAGTCCTAGTAATTCTTTGGTCATGGATGACACGCAGGCAAGCATCCTTTTAAAATACAAAGAGAGGAGTATCCCTAGATCCTTAGAAGTGTGCTTTCCATGCATTTCCTTAGCATGGTTACCAAGTGGCATTGTAGCTTTGGCTAGCTGACCCCCTCCATTTCTTCCAAATTTTGTGTACATACTAGGCTTTCAAAGTGCATAAGAAATAGTGGTAAAGAATACATTATATTTTTATAAATTTTTCCAAGGAGGGTTTTGTTTTGTCTATCCCTTTTTGATTTAACATCAGATCTTGAACAGGAATCAAATGTTGGAGATGAGAAGAATGGGTAGAATGCAGTCTGTCCCTCCTTCCTCTCCAGTCCGAGACCATCCTGCTGTTTTGGCATTTGTGTTGCATCTTC
The DNA here is from genome assembly GCA_004023965.1 of Spilogale gracilis. Taxonomy (NCBI): domain Eukaryota; kingdom Metazoa; phylum Chordata; class Mammalia; order Carnivora; family Mephitidae; genus Spilogale; species Spilogale gracilis. The sequence goes on from PITA01001109.1 coordinate 205,672, forward strand.
ATATTTGTTCAGGGATTCAGACATAAAGGCACTTCTTATCTCTGTCATGTTTTGTAAGAAAATACTGTGACTGTTATCTCTATGGTAACTACTTAATCATCTTTTGGGCTGCCACAAAGGATTCAATATAAATGTTCATGGATGTCCATATAATCAGAAGCCTAGAAAATAAGCTGCCTGTGTTTGTCACTCCTAGCTTTTAGAACATGAAATCTGATATCTTTGAGCATTCATGAAGAGATGGAATTTTAGTTTCGCTTGTTGACAGTGTTCCAAGTGACAAATAGATTGTTGGCAATTTTAAAGGAACTTATCTACTGCAAGATAGCTTTAGATATTTTTGGTTTCTAGGAATGCAATGACGTAAAATTAGAAGGTGCCGTATTTCTATCATTTTAGACATTTTTTATAGGTGCAGTTGGTTCTGTGTGTTCAACTCTTGAAAACTTGTAAAGAGATTTTACAGTACTCTGTTTATATAAATATTGTTTTCTGTAGGACCATTTAGGTTGATTAGATGCATAAAAGAATGTTAATAGAGAATCTTAAATGCATCAAAATCTAACAAGTTTTCATTTCTTTCTAGCATCATTTATTTCTGGGCCCTACTAAATTTTCACTGCTTCTTATAGACCAGATTCTTCTCCTTGTTAAGGTTTATTTTGGTGGAGTTTTTCCTTGAATGATTTTAGTCATATAAGATCTATCTGCCCTCTATCTATGTTTGATGTTTGAAGATTCTTTTATTTTTCCTTTATAATAGACTGATAGTTTAGATATTTATTGATTTTTCAGTTTATATTTTATTTCCTTATTAAATTCTAACTCTTAAGACATTATCTTCTAAGTAAAACTTTGCTAAGACCTCTTTGTTTGGTTTTTGTCCTTTGTAGAAAATTGTGTTTTCTATAAAAGCCTTTAGAGTTTTCTCTTTTTCTCTGTACTTCGGAAATTTCCCAGCCATACGAGCCTTATTTTCATACTCCACAACACTTCACATACATACTCCATCTAAAGATATGAAAGCCCTTTTCAATAAGTTAACATTTTCTCTTCTTCATTGTTCTTGTTATCTTCTAATATTCTTATCAAATTTTGGAGGTCTTTTAATTTTCTTTGATATGGCCTTTCTATTATCATTTTTTATAACCTATGGAGATACTTCCTTGTTTATTTGCCACTAGGTTACTAGTCACTAGGTTACTACTCTTTACCAGTGTCCATTTGATTATTGTCAAAAACTGTGAATGGTCTGAGATTTGTACATACTTGAGGACTAAAAGTTAGCCTGCCACTGTTTCATAGGCACTGATGGAATGAGACACTTGCATTGGAGACAAACACATGTATTACCTACAACATATCACGTAGCATGGACATCATTATATTTGTGTCAGTTCCATTGTGTAATTTAAGTCCCATGGGTTGACTATTTAGATCTTGTAAAAGAGAAATCCTGAGCTTAAAGAGCTGGAATCTTTTAAAGTGGTCATGATCCATACCTGCCCTCTACTCCAGGGGCCAAACCATCTCTCTCTTCTAAAGGGAAATATAACCATCTTCCAAGGCATCTCACTATTCAAATATCCTTGAAATGATAGTCCAAAACAAACTGCAGCCAGGGCCGTGCTTTATAAGATATGCAGAAATATGAAAAACTCAAGTATGCGCCATCCACTGATTTGTAGTTTTCAGAATCTAATGTTTATTCCCTGTCTGACTCTTTTTTTTTTTTTTTTTTAACCCTGCTCTTTTGGGTGCCTGGGTGGCTCAGAGGTTTAAGCCTCTGTCTTCGGCTCAGGTCATGAACCCAGGGTCCTGGGATCGAGTCCCACATTGGGCTCTCTGCTCAGTGGAGAGCCTGCTTCCTCCTCTTTCTCTGCCTGCCTCTCTGCCTACTTGTGATCTCTCTCTCTCTCTGTCAAATAAATAAATAACATCTTAAAAAAAAAAACCTGCTCTTTTGAGAGGTGGGGATATACAATATCATTTCAAAATATCTTAAGGTAATTTCTAAGATTTATCTTTTGTCTCTAGGTCAGCTCATTTTTCATGTGCATATATTTTGTGGGGAATTTGTTTACATGCGGTTTCTGATTTAGTAGGTTTAAAGCAGGACATGAGATTCTAAATTCCTAACAGAATCCAAGTAATGCCATGCTGTTGGTCCTTGGATACCAGCTTAACTAGGAGATATCTGTTATCCTTGTTTCCTCAGGAGTCAGTTCTGTTTGTTTACCTTACCTTAGCTTTTTTACTTTAAACTCTCATCATAAATCTGAGGTCCATAGCAGTTCATCTAAGCAGTAGTACAAGTCTTTTCCCCAAATCCCTCTCTCTGGGAGAACTGATTTTAGATTCCTTCTCAGAAAAGGAAAGCTTCCTAGAGAGTAACAATGCGGTAAGGACCTCCAAAAATTTGTTTCTCCATAAAACAATAAAAACAGTATCAAAAAAAATGTCATGTCAAAATCAACTTTTTTCAGAATTCTGTATATATAGAAAGACTTGCAACAATCCAGGGAACATTATTCAAGAAAAACAGATAAATTTCAGTAACAGCAGCAGCAAGTTTTGTGACATTTTAGCTTTTTTCATCTTTTAGCTATTTTCATCCTTCTCTTTCCAGAGTTGGGATAGCCTTGAAAACTGTCAGCCCTGTGAACACAGTGCAAACCAGCAGCCTAGAATTCACTGAAGGAGAAAAACTTGGTTTTTTTTGGAGCCCTAGAAACAACAGTCTCAGAGTATTGTTATTTGGACTTTTTGGTCATCCTAGAAAGCTGAATGGTTTACCAGGGCATGCTTCTTTTTTTTCTTTCTTTTTTTTTTTTTTTTAAGCTGCATTTAGAGCTTGCTTAGTGCGAAACAACCTTTTCTCTCAGGATATTGCTCAGAAACAATCAGTGGTAACTGTTTAATATCAAAGTTACTCAAGGACATAGTAAGGACTGGAGAAACTAGAAGCTGACCAAAAGAATTAAAAGGAAAATCTGGTGAATGAGATATTTACTGGAGGCTTTGGGGACATTTTGACATATTTCTGGAAATCTAGAAGGCCATGCATATATATATATATATATATATATATATATATAAGACTGTGCAAACGTCCAAGAAAGATTTAAGAAAAGAACAAATTCTCACTTTTGGCTGACTTTGTGTTTCTATACAAGCAGGAAGTGAAAGTTAAGCCCATACTGTAAACTGCCCGCTTGAGTATTAAAGCTATAACCAGACATGCACATACAGCTCTTTGGCCAAGTCTGGGGAACATACTGGGTCCAGGCCTTTAAGCAAATCTCTTTATGATCATTAGATGACCACTAAGCTAACCAAGCAGAAACTTCAGTGGCCACGCATGATGGAGAATACAGATTTCATAAACTCAGGAAAGTCACTAATAAAACAACAAGAACAACAAACCCAGCTTTCCAAAGTTGCCATATTATATGATGTGAAATATTCTATTTTTAGTAAAAGATCATAAGACATGCAAAGAAAAGAGAAAAGATGTAAGTCATTCGAAGGTATGGGATATAAGAGCAAAAAAAAAAAAAAATCATACATCTACCTGTTGGATTTTTCTCTAAAATATGCTTTCCTAACAATAAATTTCTTAATTTTAGATTTTTTTTTTTTTTTGCAAGCAGAGTAGGTTGAGAATTTCCCAAATTATCATGGCCTATTTATTTTTTGTTTAACAATTCCTTTCTATTCTTTTGTATTTTACCATAGACTAATGAAGAAAGAAAGATAAAATGTACCTACCAGATCAGGAATGAAAGGGGGACATTACCATAGACATTATGAAATGAAATAGATTATTAGGTAATACTATGACAACCATATATTTAAAAATTAGATAAATAGGAAAATTCTTAGATAACTACTAGAACTCAAGAACTTGAAAATTGAAAGAAACATATAAAAAATAAAGAGATTGAATTAATAATCAAAATTTCCCTCAAAGAAAGCTCAAGCCCTGATGACCTCATTGATTAATTCTTTTTTTTTCTTTTTTTTTTTTTAAGATTTTATTTATTTAGTTGACAGAGAGAAACACAGCTAGAGAGGGAACACAAGCAGGAGGAGTGAGAGAGGGAGAAGCAGGCTTCCCGCCGAGCAGGAAGCCCAATGTGGGGCTCGATCCCGGGTCTCCGGGATCATGACCTGAGCCGAAGGCAGTGGCTTAACCAACTGAGCCACCCAGGCGCCCCCTCATTGATGAATTCTAAGAAATATTTAAAGAAGACTTAACATCAATCCTTTAGAAATTCTTCCAAAAAATACTGAGGGAGTAAATCTCCATTCACTCTGTAATTTTAAAATCAGTCTAAGACATTAAAAGAAAAAAAACAATATATTTTATGAATATAGATGCAAAAATCCTCAACAAAATGCTAGCAAACCAAATCCAGTGACATAAAACAAGGATTAAACTCCATGACCGAAGTGGGATTTATCTGAGCAATGTAGGGTTGGTTCAACATTTGAAAATGAACACATGTAATATACCACATTAATAGAATAAAAGCAACACATGATAATCTCAATAGATGCAAAAAATCATTTGACAAAATTTAACACTTCTTCATGATAACAACATTCAACATATTAGGAATAAGAGGGAATGCCCTTCACCTGATAAAGAATGTCTATGAAAAACCCGCAGCTAACATATTTAGTGGTGACAGACTGAATGCTCTTCCCCTAAGATTCAAAGACTAGCGTGTCCACTCCTACCACTTCAATTTAGCATCATATTGGAGGTTTTAGATAGAACAATTAAGCATGGCAAAGATAAGCCATCTCAACTGATAAGGAAATGATAAAACTGTATTCATAGATGACATAATCATTTTAAATATTTGAGTAAAAATAGTTGATTGGAAGTAACTGCTAATGTGTGAGGCATTTCCTTTTGAGTTGATAAAAATGCTCTGAGAGAGGCGCCTTGGTGGTACAGTCGGTTGAACCTCTGGCTTTTGGTTTTGGCTCAGATCATGATCTTAGGGTTGTTATCTGAGGGTTTGAGACCGAATCCCATGTTGGTTTCCGGGGTCAGTCTGGAGTCAGCTTAAGACTCTCACCACCCCTTTCTCCTTATGCTCATTTCTCTCTAAAATAAATCTTTAAAAAAATCAGCTGTGATGATTACACAACTTTGTGAATATAGGAAAAATCGCTGAGACACTTGAACACGTGAATGTCAAGGTACAAATTATATCAAAAAATATATAAAAGTGTAATGCATGAATGAAGAGAACTGTAACATGTCTGTTAAAGAGAGCAGATCATTTAACTTTTAAATGGATGGTAGTAGCTATCAAATTACTAGGGTATTTAGATTTTATTTAAAATAGAAATGGATCTGTTTTATGGCAATATATACAATTGACTGGAAATTATATCTCTGTAATTACTTAAATTTGCAATAAAAACTGTCAAAAATGTGTGAAAAAGAAAAATATGCTTGCCAAGCTTTCCAGAGGTAGAGAAGTGAACTAAATATCTTAATTTCTAGGGTAAGGAGAGTGTTAGGATGGGAATGAAAAAAAAAAAAAAAATACCTTGCTAATCAAAGTCCCAAGATCAGCAGTTTGGGATTCCCCTGGGAGCTTGCTTGAAATGCAGTTATCTCTGGTCCTACTCTGGACTTACTGAATTAAATTCTACATTTAAAAAGATGCCTTGGAGATTCTTAGGTACCTTAAAGTCCTTGATACCTTTGACTTTGTAGTGGTTTTGCTGCCTAACTTGCTTTCTGTTTTCCTCTGTCCCTCCTCTGGGAATGCAGTTACCTTAAATTCAGTTCTCCCTACAAGGAACCCTACCCAAATAGAATCAACATTGCCTCTGATGGCACATTTCTGACTTTAGCAGAAGACCAGATTACCAGTTGCTCTATTTCTTCTCAGGAGAAGAGGAGAGACCCAATTGTCTCAGCTGTTTCAAATGATAATTTTAAATTGAAATGAATTCAAATGAAAAATTCAAGTGTAACTAGTTTATATTCATATTGGTTCCTAGTTTTTGTTGATTCTTAGCTTGGAGATGCTTTTCTCACCTCACTTTGGAAGGCCCCATGTTTGCTTACCTCTGGGATCTGAGGACCTTATTTCCTGACCCCTCCGCCCCCGTCAATCTCATTGTATCTGAATTTCTGCAAGATTTCAGATCCATAAGTGTTATTATTTCTTATTTACCATTGTTGTCCCAATTCCTTGTTGTTGTTATTATTGTTATTTCATTTTATTTTCTGTAATTTAACTGGGATTTTAAGAAAGAAAGAATATAGAAGCACATTTAATTCTGCCGTCTTTACATAAAAATCTTTCATGATTTTTAAAATTATATTTGATAAAGCAAAGCAGAATTAGAAATATATTGGATTACTAGTGAGATTGATTACTTTCTCGTATATAGATTGATACTTTCCCATATATAGATTTCCCAAATATTCCAATTGTATTTGTGAATTGTCTGTTTGGATTGTCTGTTATACTGGTTTCTTGTGTTTTCTCCTTAGGAATTTTTTTTAGTAGTTTTTAACACAAGGTAATAGTCTTTTATTTGTTGACTTTGCCATAAAAATTTTATCTAATCTGTTTGCTTTTTAATTTTGGTTACCTTTTTAGGTTCGTAAAACATTGAAATTTTAATTTACCAAATATATCAATTTTTTTTCTAAGAATCTATTTATGTAAGAGAGAAACAGAAAGCATGAGCAGTGGGAGGGGCAGAGGGAGAGTGGAAGTGGGAGCAGACTCCCTGCTGAATGTGGAACCTGACATGGGGCTCCCAGGACTCTGAGATGATGATCTGAACTGAAGTCAGACACTCAACTGACTGAACCAACTGTACACTCCACATCTGTCCATTTTTAAAGTACTTTTGTTCTCTTCTGTGCTTTATGTAATTTCTATGTTTATATACATAAACTATATATTTTTCTTCTACACTCTGTTCTCTTTATTCTAGGGTATTAATTTATAAGCATAATTTTCTACATTACATATAAGGTCTTTAATCTAGCTGAAATTTATGTTTATGATTATTATAAATTAAGTGTATAGCATCACTTTTTGTGTTTCTGCTGTTACTAACCAGTTTTCCAGCTTTTACTTATGAAGTCTACCTATTTTTTAAGTTTTTAAATAATGCCTTTATCATGTTATTATCATAAAGTTTTCTTTGGTCATAGTTCTATAGCTAAAGACTCTCTGAATTGATTATTTTAACCTCTTAATCTACCCATGCTAAGTGAACTTTATGAAAATGAAAAAAGAAAATACAGATATTTTCTTTAGCAGTGTGGCAGTAGCTGTTGTCTGGAACTTTGATAAATAAAGTTTCTAGGTTTGTTGTTGTTGTTGTTGTTGTTGCTGCTGCTGTTGTTGTTCTTCTTCCTCCTCCTCCTCCTCCTCCTCCTCTTCTTCTTCTTCTTCTTCTTACCCGCTCTGTTTGACAGGTATGTAATAATTTCATTCTTCAAAAATTACTAGGAGTGCACCTAAATGAAAAATATCACATGGCAGGATTTTCTCATATTGAGAACCCATTTGCTGAAAATACTGTGTCTTTTAAAGGTGAGACATTTATATAAACATGCAACTTCCTCTTGAAAAATGTAAAATAAAACAAATGTTAGATAACTTTTGTCAATTTACCCAAACCCACTGTTAAATTTGAATGAGTCAGAGGTTATAGACAAAATTGCATTCAAATCTTTAGCATACTTTTTCCTTTATTATTTTCACAAAATGATATAGATCAAAGGATGAAATTACCTGATACAATTTTATATGATTAAAGCATAGGTGAAAAGCTCTGGCATTTTACAAATAGTCTATGCCAATTCCTTGTCTGATATTCACTTTCATATATTCACAACTGGCAAATGCCTAGTTTTAAATAACACATTTGTGTGTGACCTTTTAAGAAAATTACCGATGTCTTTGTTTAGAGTGCAGAGGGCATGGATTTCACAGAGCATTTCCCACTAAATGGAGTATATTACTCCAATATCATGGCCATGTTGTCAGGAAGTGGCACTTCATTAAGATAATGTGACCTTTAGAATATTCTTCCAACCTTTTCCTATGTCTTTGGTAGTGGGATTTGTACTTTAATTTCTGTGACTTTTTAATAAGTTGAAAATAAAAAAAACAACTGAAGGTTATATTCTTTATTTCTTTTCAGTTATATATATATATATATATATATATATATATATATATATATATATATTGTGTGTGTATGTGTGTTCCCAAAATG